>WOVY01003815.1:0-380000 GCA_013436015.1 Rhipicephalus annulatus
GACACCCAATTTAATTCGTTTATCTATTTTACCCGTCAGCATTCGTAGGGCAGTGGGATTTGTTATGCCAGGTGAAGCGTCAGCATGTACTTTTATTTGCGAGCTTCTACCGAAACATCGTTTATGACCAATCGGATTGCACAACAAGTTCGCGGCACCTGCTAATGACTATAGTCATTAGCAGGTGCCGCGAACTTGTTTGCCGCGAGCAATTTGCCGATGGCTTGGTATACCAAGCCATCTGCAAATTACTCTGCGCTGAATAGCGCACCTACGACTGATCCAGCGGGCACGTGAAGGGGTGCGAACTACTGGGACCCTGAACTAAGGGCTCCACCCTACGAGGAAGAGCTATTGTTTTTCTATCAATAATATTTTTTCTCTCTCCTTACGCATTGCTTAATGTAAGCTAAGATGATGAAAAAGCCACGCAGTTGCCGACTCGCTGCTCTACACAACTCCCTGTCTGGCTCTTGATATTTAACATAGGTACTTCGTTTTTTATATGATGTCATGTACTATTGTATATGTCACGAACGGCATAGAATAATGGAGAAATACGCTATAGCATATACGCTTACACACGTGAAGAGCCCAATTTCGTGACCATAGGGTTTAAGAAAACCATTTATTGTAATGGTAGTGAAAATAGCAAGAAGGAACGTTGGACTAAACGCCTCGATGACTAGCCTAAAGGCCTCGTGCATCTTCAGTGCAGGGTACTGGTGCCATTGATATTAACCTGAGCAATGAAGATGCACTTCTACGGGGTAGATCAATATAAACAAACGCAAGCTAGTATATAATAATGAATGGGTGTAAAATAACACATGCTAAGCTATAGCACACTGCAATTACAGTACCTCTGCCAGAAATATTCAGCATCATTACCAGTTTAATCCAGAATAATCTTAGGTCGCTTTCGGGCGATGGCGGCTCCGCACGTTTGTATATACACAGCCTCCGTCATCAGTGCACGCAGCGTTTCGTCGGAATCTCATAAACGCTTCACCTGAAAGCGATACTTACTTAATAAGATGATGAGGAGGGAAAGGGATGAAATACAGGGAGTTGAACCAAACGTGTGTTTGTTTTTCTGCTCTACAATGAGAAGAAGCAATAAAAGGCCTCAAAACTATTCTCACAAGTTTATGAGAATAACTGCGTGCTTCTACACCAAATAGAAGTGTTACTGCTTATCTGAGCGACCCACATTAATTTATAGGCATCTTAATAGCAATTAGGTAATGAAGGGTGCAACACTTCTCAGTCGACTGCGCGCACATATATGCCTTTTTTTGTGGAAGAATCTCTGGGTGGTTCGCAATTCGATCTTCTTTATACAATTGAATGAAGAGCTTAGCTATCTGCGTTCTTTTTTTGTGTGGGTGTTCGGTATCTGTCGTTGAAGCGAGGAACGCTTAATGCAGCGAGCGCTTCTGTTTGATGGCGAAGGCTCTCCACCCACTTTCATCCTGGTTGTCGATACCCTATAAAGTATTGGTGGCCTCGACGTTCTTCCATCTGAACATCGTGCTCTATCGACGGGTATACGAAGGAATCGACAGCATGGTGCAGGCAAGGTTTTTTAGGCAAAAAAAAAAAGAAAGTCGTAGGAAGGCAATTGGGGCTGGATTAACAGCTTCTTGACTATAGCCGGTGTGGCTAGAGACATGTGCTCTGTGTTGGAGCAGAGTGCGTATGTGGGCGCGTGTAGGCGTGGCAGAACCAATCACGACGCAGCAAAATAATAAAGTAGCTGCCCTTCAAAAAACGAGTGCATTGTTGACGCGACCAATATGGGTTGAAAACTCTACACTGTGAAGGTGTTATTTTTTTTAGCTTGGAACCACTGTTCAGAGTAACTGAACTGTGGTTTAGTGACTCTGGCATGCTGCAGCTGATGAACAAAACGCCCTCGGTTTGGTCCCCAGCAGTTACTATCGTGTGTTATGTACAGGTCGGTTGACATCAAATGTGCACTCACTAAAAAAGTGATCGAGGAGTTCAAATTTTGTTACACATTGCAAGTACATTTCTTACTTGTTAATTTCAGCAATCAACTATATATTATATGTTTTACTGAAAAAAACAAAACGAAATTGAATGGCTAATACAACAAAATCTGTTGTCCCCTAAAGATGAAAGGTTACTAGAACAAAACAGTGGTCAATATAGCCAACAGCAGTATCAAAACTTATCATAGTGTGAACATTTAAACATTCACCGACGAACAATTTTGCGTTGCAGCGCTGTTCTTTTCTTTCAGCACCCCTTTGAACAGTTGTGGGTTTTTTCTTCCTTACCCCTAAAATCAATGCAGGGTAGCAAACTGGATATTTCTTTTTCAGTTAACATCCATGCCATTCCGCACTACATTTCTCTATCTGTCTCATGTGAAGCAATAGCCAATCCAATGACAAAGTACCAGCAATTACGATCGCTCCAGAGTTTTTACTTAGCTGATCGCAAGTTTCTTGTGACTCGCTGCGCAAAATAAGTAGATAGTAAGAATAATGAACCAATTAACAGTTTTTATTATCGGGTACTAATGCAATGTTCACCACACTGACGCTGTCGCTCGTACTGAAAATAAGGAAAACATAGGACACTTCAGAAGAGTGGTTAGTCTTTACTCTTGAACTGAATGCAGTTTCAGTTTTTATTTGCCCCTTGAATCCCAGTAAATATTAAAGGAATAGTTTGACAGTTTGATCTCATCCTGATTTGCTAGTTGTGCAAAAGAATGTAGATGACAAGGCTTTCGAGTATGGCGAAGAAAGCTACATTGACATCTTGAGTCAAGTACATCCAGCAAGAAGCTGTCATGATCGTGCTTCAGAGCTCCCAACATTGCGCTGGTGCAATTTACACCTGTGTTACAGCGTGTTATAGAGTATCTCTGAAATGTGTGGCCCACATCAATGAATAACCTCATAACCTCGTTTCTTTTGCGCACCTGTCGTAAGCTTGCAAGGTCTCGGGAAGGTGGGCTGAAGTAGTCGCAATGCATAATGAAAATATAGTAGACTTGAGTGCCTTTGCAAGCGTGCAGTTAACGGGCTTACTCAATGCCAATCGACTCGAGAAAGGAGAACATTCGCCTTTCATTTAAATGCAAATTACTTTATTGCAGTGAGCAGTCAATACGGTTCGAGTTTGCACATATGGGGACGGCTTCACTTCTCTGGAGGTGCGCAGCTGCTATGCGTAGTTCGTTTTTATTAATACGCATGTTTCTTTTGTTGTTTCGCCTGATGCGGCTGCTGCTTAACGGCTATAACCTATGAGATCAAAGAAGTTGTAGCAAGGTGCTGAGCAAAGACCTTGTTTTTTTTTCAAATGAAGTTACAATCACCGTTTCTCAAAACAATCGTTGTCATACCGCATCGTCGTGGTCGTTGTGCCACTGGTAGCTTCTGGTGTATCTTACACCAAATTTCTGTATATAGGATACATATTTCTTATATGGGATATGAATATGCGTAACGGATATGGACTGCATCGCACAGCAAATGTCTATAAGCGGATTCAGTTGCCATATTAGCTCGCATACAACTAGCACTGGATAAAATCTGTAAATTGCAGCTGACTGCTGGGGAATTCCGCTTATCTGTTGCTGTAACAGCATTGTCAATCTGTTGAGTGAGTAATACAGCGATTATTTAGGTGTAGTTTGCCGTGGACGAAACGGGAACATCGTGCCTCTGCATAGTGACATATATGCACATGTAAGACATCTAAGCCGGTGCCTTTTACGTGTATTGGCCTGTGTTCATACCTGCACTAATTCACACGTTTAGTTCAAGAAATCTACCATGTGGTTCCTTCGCAACGTCAAGATGACTCATCCTCACCGGCCGAATAACCAACCTTGCTGTTTTTACCTCGGATGGTACTGTTGAGTAGGTGTGGTCTTAATTTTGCTATTAAGAGTCACGTGTAAATACCTTTTTGACGGATTACTGTGGTGTGTAAACTACCTTGGGAGCTTTATCGTCTTGGGCAGACCACTGGGAAAGCTTTGCTTGGAAGTGCGAGAAAGAGAGTGTTTACGTGCCAACAAAGATCCGCGCCTAAGGAAAGGTAAAGTTGGAGGCCGTTTCCTTAACAACCTTCCCACAAGCAGTAGGTGCGATTTGAATGAGCCTCCGTTTGCATTTTGAGTTTTCTATGTCTACTATCACACGCGATGGTCAGTCCTCATTGTCTACCTCGTGTACTCGATTGCAAGGTCTCTGCCGAGACGAGACGCTGGGCATGCGAAAGTGAGAAAATGAGAGAGGAAATAACTAGACGTTGAGATACCGTATTTCATGGCGCAAGAGCTGCCCTATCGCGATCTCCACGCCCAGGGTGCTTTGGGGATTGAAGCTTGGAAGAAATAAAAAAAAACCAAGTGGTCGATGAAGGTCACGTCTGAGTTTGTAGCGCTAAAGAAACGATGATTTGCGACAAAGCAATACTGGCCCCATATTCTAGCTTTGCTGGGTCATCTCGCTTAGGGATCATCATCTAGCAAAAGAGGAGTAAAAGAAGAAGGCGGGTAAAAGAGGTTACCTTTTCGAGAAATGATCATTCACAACAATGAGCACCAACCATGGTATCGCTCTTCCTATCGGAAAAAAACCGGTTTGGGCCCCACAGCTCTGGGATACGAAAGCGATTCGATGGCTCCTGCTCGTGCATGACCACAATATTATGCCTTCTGCCGGAAGAGGGGCACTCATTTTTAACGAAAAAAAATGACTGCACAAATGTTATCTTACTGAAAACATTCTATAATTAGTTTTTTATACTTGTTAACTAATTCTTAATTGCCCTTTTGGAAATTACACATGTAGTCAACGAATTAAACAGTAACCTTTTGTTGTCATAAACTGCGAACTCATTGGCAGCTTCAGGAATGAATTCTGAACAATAGCTGCTTCATTTTGTTTTCGTAAAACGATTAATAATCAGTACACGTTATCTGTGATACCCTGTATATTAAGATGTATCAATAACCCTGGCTCATTCAAAGCTCATTTTCCTGTAAAGACATTTGACGAATTAAATCAGACTATCCCGCGAGAATATACGGTACAGGGTAGATGACAGTTACTTTATTTGCATTTAATACGCACAGTGTGTCAAGTTTAGCAAGTTACGAGAGCGAGACGTCTAAGCTGCGCCGGCTATTTCACCGACGAAGTACACTTTCTCCCACGCTGTGGCACTATATTTAGGTAGCCACGTCTGTGTTGCTTCCTGAAGACTCTCAATAATGGTTGGCTTTACCACACACATTGCGCAATCTTCACTCGGTGACTGCAACTCACACACACACAAAAAGCAAGGTGAGATTGAGGGGTTGTTTGTATTATTAAGTATTCTCATGTTGGTCGTATGAACAGGCTAGGCATGTGGACTTGCCTTGAGGTAATGACTTTGAAGGGGCGTGTGTGGAAGTGTTGTGGCTGCTTTGGCAGAGAACAACGTCAGTGGATAAAGCTGCAGCTATATAAATGGCTCTCACAGATAAGGAAGAGCATTACTTAAAGCGTTATAGAGAAATGAAGTGGGGATCGTGTCCGCAGGAGAAATAGATGATAATGACAAAACGGAGTGCCTTAGAGCGGTGGTGAAACAGGCCGTTTCTTGTCAAAAATTAACAAACTGGGCAAAATGCGAAAAAGTTGATGCAAAAAAAAATGGCAGCATATCCACGGAGTGAATGATGGGGAGTGGGGCGAAGCATTCGTCCGTCCATTCGTTCTTGCTTCCGTCCGTTCCTGCGTACGTCTGTGTAACCGTCCATGCGTCAATCCACCCGCCCGTGCGTGCGTCTGTTCGTGCGTCCGTCCCTGCGTTCGTCCATGCATCCGCGCCTGCGTCCGTTCATGCGTCCATCCATGCATCTGTCTGTGTGTCCGTTCGTCCGTCTATTCAGCACTACAAGTACCACCATCTCGCATCTTTTCATCATATATTCTCCATATAGAAGCACCGCCATCTAGCGGACATTTCAAGGACTAAACGGGAGGTGGCACATGCACACTTTCTTACGGCTTGCGCTTCGGGTTTACTTCCCACCTTTAACCACCTCGAGTTCATGGTATATACCAGTTCACTGTATTCATGGCTATGCGGCCCAACGCTTGCTAAACCTTTCTAAAACCAAGGAGGTTACACCCAGCGAGTATAACGTAGCAACCCTTTCTTGTCAGATCGTGCTCAATGTACATGCCAATAAGCTGCTAATGGGGATCGCAGCGTGCGCGATACCTAAAGGCCGAATGCTCCTGTCTCTCATTCCCCCTTAGCAGCCATTAACATGTGCATCGAGCACTATCTTTTATTGTTCAACAACGCACAGAAGAAATCTCTCACCGGAACCACCTTGGAGGTCAAAATCGTAAGGACCGCTATTTCGGGTATGTGCCACTGGTGGTTACGTACTACGAGGGACGCACAAGCCACGCCATAAGGAGCTTCGCCCCCAAAAACAGGACAACGCTCGAAATGTCTTTTTATACGCCCACGTTGATGCATGTACCAGCCATTAACCAGTCGACGCAACAAAGCTGTCGATGATAACGCGAGGGACGCATTGAAGTATAGCGTTGCAGAGGCGTGCTGGAATAGTTGTATCCGTCACTTGCGTACTTCTGAGATGAGTAGTTTTTCGTTGGCGAACATTTTTCGTACATAGATAAATAAATATTTTTTATATTTATTCACCGAAAACTATTTATGCGTCTCATATTATACGATAGGATTGGCTCTATCACCGGCAAAACACGTCGGCAAAAGCTGTTAAAGAAGCTTAAACGTAAAGGCACTCCTGGTCAGATCCTGGCGTATACAATGTTGTTCAATATACACTGCGCTTACAAGAAATGAGCTCATCTAGTTTGGAAATTTTGGAGGCTTTGATTGGTTTTTAAGATTGAACATGAGGGTCAGATTGGCTTTTTGAGAGAATGCTGAGATAAATTTCGGGAGATATATAAACTGTGAAGCTTTATTTCTTTCATTCACAAGAGGAAGGAGCCAAGGGCCAAAAACGATAAGTTTAATAAGGGTACTGCATCACTGCCGCCAAGATAAAGTTGTTCCACAGCATTTTTCGTTGACCTTTGTACTTTATTTTTTCTTCGTCCTAAGTTAAAGCAGCGCCAGCTTCCTGCGAAGAACTTCTGGGCTATATATTTACTCGAAAGATGTTTATGTAATGGGCGAAAATCATTTTATATCAAATGTGACCTTTGTGTACACTTAGAGATTTTTAACACAAAGCAGTGATATTTCAGAAACACGGCAAAATATCATGTATGTCTACGCATCCGGCGGCCGACGTGTTTTGGGTAAGAAATTTTAATTTGCCTCAATAACGTGTGGCGACTAAGTCATACATTGACGAAGACAGAAAGATCATACAATAAAAAAAGTGAGCTTTCATTTGTAACAAAATATTCCGGTCTTTTTCGCAATAAAAATTTCCAGTCATTTAGACGTTTAAAATATACCGAATTACCAATCAGCAACACGTATTGGAACGTTCAGAATATCATATTTGTTTCGTAGATGTACTGGGAATGTATGCTGGCACATTTAAAATGACCTTCCCTTGCTTTAGAAAGTGTCAGCCTTGATAATTTTTTTTGTGGCTCGGGTTATGTTTTGGTGTTTGTGAAGAAAAATGAATAATGTTTTATTTGTGTCTTTCGTGCTATAGAAGGCGCATACGTGGTGTGTATCTGCGTTTTTTTTCTTGTCCGAATTTGACGTATACGTTTACTTTCCCTGTGATCCTGTTCATGCTGCTACATTTCACTGCGGGACCCTACCACAGTGGTCTAGTGGCTAAGGCACTCGGCTGCTGACCCGCAGGCCACAGAATCGCATTCTGGCGGCGGCGGCTGCATTTTCGGTTGAGGTGGAAATGATGTAGGCCCCTTTGCTCAGATTTGGGTGCACTTTAATGAACCCCAGGTGGTCGAAATTTCCAGAGCCCTCCACTGCGGCGTCTATCATAATCATATGACGGTTTCGGAACGTTAAAGCCCACATATTATATATTACATTCAATTCACCGCGGCATTGTTTCGAAGTACTTGTACACAAGTTACACTGTCTTGCATTCGTTTTCCCCGTACCTTGTAAGTTTCTGAGCCAGAGAGGGCATTGATGTCTGTCTTGGCACCTGATTTCCTTGAAAAGAACTAAAGTTTCACTTAATGGAAAAAAGTGCGTTGCGTAGGAACGAATGATTGGTGTACGTATAAAGAGAGCGGGAGGCTCAGTTGCTTTGGTTCCCAGTGAGCTGGAGCCGAAAGAGGTTTTCCGATTTCATGAGGTGTCTCTAATGATGTGCTTCCTCCAGTACTGGCAGCTGTGCTCGTGCACGCCACGACCCACGTGGTAGTGCTTCGGGTTGAGCTCCATGTAGTACGGGTCCTGTTCCGAGTACTTCGGCCACTCAGTGCCGTTCACTCTGGGAGGCCTCCTGCGAAATGATGTGGAAGAGAGGGAGGTAGAGAGAATAACAATAAACTGTTACACGGGTTATTTTTTTCTCCTTTTTAAATAGGAAATATGAGAAGTCACATGGTCTTTCAGAAAGGAATCTTTTTTCTAGTGGCCTTTGTCTTTTTTTAGACAAACAGAATGAATACGACAGATAATATAAAATTTTCGTAATCCGCAAGAGCGCTTCTCGGCGCTGTATATTCGCAAAACTAATGGCAGCACCCGTCGTGCTTTAAAGAGAGGCAAGGTCCTAGTTGCACGTGTTGGGGCTTGTCTACTATGCCAAGAGAGCTGGGTGTACGTCAAAAGAGCTGAGCCTACTTTTCACGCGTTACAGCGCATGCAAACAGTGCTTGAATACGCTGTTTGCCGTGAGTGACAAGCCTTCGCTAGTAGAGTGAAATGCACAGCAAAAAATATATCTTTACGACTATAAAATAAGTCTGTAATGGCCAGGGAAAGTATACATGAGGCATTCATTGTTGTCTCTAACTGTAGTGTAGTAATTATTGCGTAAATAAAAGGAATTAATGTGAACGAAAAATGACAGTTTCTGCCAACGGTTGATCGTTACACACTCGCCGCATTCGCTGCAAGCGGCGCTGGTTATCACTCTTCGAGATTACGCATGGAGCGTTATCCCAACAAAGTGGACGGGGTAGCGCATTCCGTCGTATCTCAACAGGTAGAGCACGGGAAGCATAATTTGAAGGTGGGTTAATCATATTATTTCCTGGGGTTTTCTGTCTCAAAACCACGATATCATTATGAGACTCGCCATAGTGGAGGGCTCCGGAAATTTTTTGGTCAAAGGCGTTCTTTGACATGCACTGACGTCGTGCAGTCCACCGAAATGCAACCGCCAATGCCGGTATCGCAACCGTGCCCTTCAAAGCTAAATTCGAAGGTTATGGGTTCACATCCCACAGAGGGCACACACAGGGTAGGGTTATTTTAGGTCCACGTTGATTCCCTTCAACTTAATGAACAATTACTACACTGGTTAAAGCCAACAATGATTGTCCCCTACGCGCTTTCTTTCTGCTGGATTCACTTCACCCACAAACATGGTCCCTTGCACAGTTTCGTGAGACGGCTCGAACTCAAAATCCGTCTTTTTTTTTCTTCGCAATCGATTGTATTGACCCCAATAACCAACGTTGGGCCAAGCAGAGTTATAGGGAAATGAAAAAAAAAAACATATACGCAAGGCTGCACGTTGGGCACGCACAAGAATTGTTGGGTGCACAGTGTACAAAGTAATGATCGTGTATGTTCGTCTACGAACGACACTTCCAGCGCCTGGTAGAAAAACAGGAGGAGCAAGGAGGTCTACTATAGGACAACAAAAAACTGTCCTTCAGATCATTATCTCTTCGGTTATCCAGGTCTTTCATTCAATGACCCCTCTCTACAGCGACCGCTGAAAAAGCAAACATTAGGTCGTCCTCGTGTCTAGATAACCGCGTTATATCCGAAACAGCCTTGGAATGATTTCGTGGAATCTAGAAAACGTTAAAAAACGTACGAGATTGTTCGTTCAAGCCACGTGGGCGTCTTACAAATAAGCTCTGTGTCGAAATTGGCGCTCTCTTGACGGCGCACATACTTTGCGTCACCTGGCAATGCGACTGGTATCGAACGGAGAACTGCCGGGCGAGGCGTCGTAAGACTCGAGGCCCTGAGGTGGGAGGGTGGCTATCGGTCGCGTATATGTTGCACGTGCCATCGACGCCAAGGCACGCGCAGCACTCAGGCGGATGGCCCCTCCGGGATGTTTCATAACACCCCCCTCCCCTTCCAGGAAGGTTTACAAGACATACTGTACACTGGAAGACTCCACACGTTTGCCAGTGTTTCGTTTGTCCTGCATGGATTGCGAGAAGGTGGCGTTCGCTTTTTGTCTACTGAACTTGTAAATGAATGTCAGGTCACTGAGCCTTCAGGTTCATGGTAGACGCGCGTACGTCTTTTGGAGTTGCTGGGTTTGATGTTGGTGTCATATTGGAATGGTCTGCAGTCTGCCAAGCAAGGTAAACTTGAAATACTGTCGCAAAAAAAAAAAGCTGTCAATTTTTGACAAAACAGGCGTTGGAGGGTTAGACAACATGTCCACTTCTTTCAATATATCATTCGAAATTCCCTGATTAACGATAACAGTACACTACCAAAATAGAAGCTTTTGCGAAGAAACCTTACAAATAAAACAAAGTAAATTGTGAGGTTTTATGTGCTAGAGCCTTTTGCTGATTGGTTCACGCCATTCTCCATTAATTTTGATCATCTAGGTTTTTTTAAGCATGTACCTAAATCTATGTACACTAGTGCTCTTGCAAGTGGCTCCCTTTGAGATGCGACCGCCATGTACGGAATTCAAACCCGCGTCGTCGTGTTTAGCAGCGGCATCTTACCCACTGCGCTGCCACAGCGGTAAAATATACGCGCGGGCCTAATTAAGTTAGAACCAAAATCTGTCAGACAGCTGACTTTTTTACGCGCTCCAGATGCCGTAGTCTGTAGAGTATAGAAAAATAGCTTGAAGTGCAGCACTTCTCAAGGAAAGATTGTTTAGAGGACGTGCGCGGACTGGGAGAAGCATGTGTAAGTATTGTTAAGATAAGCGAGTGCACACGATCAAGTTAAAGAAATACACGCAGTAGGGGCCAGCTGGAGGTTAGATCGACTGACGAGATGACGAAAATTTTCAGGTCAGTGGTAGACAATGTTTGCGCTGGACACAATTAATAGGTGCTTTGTTGAGCGAGCTTTATTTATAACATTGACTCCGCGAAAGAGAACATTCTCTTCTTTTTTTCCCCTCTTCATCGCCGAATCGCCCATAACTACGTCATCACACCCCGCTATGTGTTCATGACGTTGTCTTGGCTCAAGAAAAATAAATTCATCTTACTCCAACACTTAACACGGAGAAATATAGTGATGATGCATTTGGCGTGCAGTGTAAGAATCTACGTCCTGTGTCAGGCATCAGTAGCATTGGTGCTTGTGACAAAGCGCTACAGTGCCGAAGGGAACTAAGCACTTACAGCCACATCTGTTCATTGGCTCATTTTATTTTGCTGCAAAATATACCACTCCTATTATATCCTAATGTTGATAACGAGGGTCGCACACGTCGGTATAATACATGCGTGCCTTTTGGTTCGAGTCTGAGTGCCGGGCAAGTTACATCGACCTGCTGTGATGTCGAACGCGAACCACGAAAACATGAGCTGCAACGGCTTAGCTGCATCACCGCGAACAAGCCTTCGAGAACTGTGATTTTCCTTTTCAGGTCACGTTTTCTTTTGGCGTCATAATATATGTACAATAACACAACACGTTAGTAATAATACAACACAGTATTTGTCAATTCATACGATCGCAAACAACACTTACGATTTGTTTATGTTATTGGTTTTGGTTAGAACGACGGAAGGCTGGGTGATTTTTCACGATTAATAGCTTGGAGGGGGCTTACATCGTTAGGTAAAAAAAGAACAAACAAAACGCTGACTGAAAGACCGTGTTTGCGAGAGAAAAGTCAAAGATACATCATTCCGGGAGTGCCAAATTAGCACTGAAACGCCTTCTTTCACTACGTATGACACCCACTTTCGAAGGAATGCATTTTCGCGGCATCCCATTGATTGGAATGTACGCTCCACGCTTCTTCGTTCGAGGTGTGATCGTTTTATAGGTTAGTGTGCATATACAGAGACATATGTGACCGCAGTCACAAAAAACGTTTTTTTTCAACGTTCATCTATGCGTTTGGGATATGATATTTTTCACCAACCAATATAAACATTCGGCACACAAACGACATGTGCTGACGCGCCAGCTTCTAAATAGAGCATTTGACGATTTATTTATTAAACAAGCAATCTGTCAGGATTCGTTCACCATCTTAGTGTAGTGATTGACGGATTTTTCGTTATGGCTGCCCGGATGCACCACCAGGTTTTGTTGACACTTAGCGAGTTGATGCTTCATAAAGAACTTCATATCACAGTAAAGAACTTCATGAGTTGTAAAGACTCCATCCTGCTGACTTGAGAGCATTGTGCGGAAAATTCCGGCAGAGAAAATTATTTCTGTCGAAATATCTGCTGTACGATATTTGTTGCGGAAATATCTGCTGTAATGTATGAGTAGAATCATTCCAAAAGCAAGAAGTTGAAGACAAACTATAAGTCAAAGTGTACTTCGTGCGAGCCAGCGTCATATCGAGAAATCTTTAGTAAGAGTGCACAGCATTGAAATCCTCACCCGTTTTTGGCGAACGTTACCCAGATGTTCATCATTTGCCGGCTGAACCGTATCTCTTCCACGGGATAATGGAGGTCGCACCAATACGGCAGGCCGACGACAAATGGGAATTCCTCGAAGTGGGCCACTCCCATCCACTCCGATCGGCTCGTGCGGGCCGAACGGTGTGTGAAATAGTAGTAATAGACGTCACTTCCCTTGCGAGACACGGTCTGGGCGAAATAGTTCACGGGACAGGTGAAGGCGTAGTCGCCCACTGCATCCGACGCTGCCGTCAGCACGGCAGACGTGTTAGGGTTGTGCATGTGTTTGAAGTAAATGTCTCTCACTTCCGTAGTCGTCTTGCCCATGAGGTACTGGAACATCAAGATGAGATAGAACCCGGCTTCGTCCTTCGACAATTCCGCGGCTCCGTCGGCCGGGAAGATCTCAGGGAGTACTGTGGAGAGGAAGACCGATCCTTCATCTCTGTTGGTTCCCAGTAGCACGGGCGTGCTGGCATCGAAGTCGCCGCTTTCGAAGCTCTTCACGGGGTCCAGGGGTAGAAAATCGTCACCGTAACTCGGAAAGAATGCGCTCGAGTGCTTCTTTCCGTACAACTGACGACCGGCCTCGAGAATGTCTGCTGCGGAAACTCTGGTTCGCATGCACTGCATGATGCTCACGTGGTCCCGGTCAAAGTCCATGGAGGCGTCGGCGCAACCGACTTTTCTGGCCATGTTCAGAAGCTTCTGAGGTCCGCTGTCGCTGTTGTCACCGATTCTCCAGTACGGACTGCCGCTCTGCATGATGACCCGGCTGACGATGCCCCTAGCTAAGGGAGAGACCAGGAAGTAACCGACGGTCACAGCTCCGGCACTTTCGCCGAATAGGGTTATCTTGTCGGGATCACCACCAAACGCTACGGCGTTCTCCTTGATCCACTTTACGGCCATAAGGGTGTCGAAGAGCCCTTGGTTCCCAGGCGCGTCGGGTACCTTGCCGTTGAGAAAGCCGAAAGCGCCGACTCGGTAGTTCATATTCGCGTAAACCACGTCTCCGATGGATGCCAGTGCGGCGCCGTCATAGATGTCCCAGTCGCTGGAGCCCACGCTGTAACCACCTCCATACACGTTTACGAGGACGTTCTTCAGCGAGCAGTTACAGTCCTCCTGGGAGCACGGCGGCGCCCACACGTTGAGGTAGAGACAGTCCTCGGACGCGGGCTGTTTGCTTTTGGTCCAAGCCATAGGGAGCTCGAGTTCTATTTGCACGCAAGGTGGTGGAAGCTGGGTCGCGTTTCGGATTCTGGCCCATGGTTTCACTGGGACGGGCTTCTTGAAGCGCAGCTCATCCACGGGTGGTTGGGCGAACGGTATGCCGAAGAAGGTGTCTACGACCTTTCCCATAACCATCTGCGTGCTGCCACGAAGAATGCCCGACTTTGTGTAGGCCAATACGTCTTCCGATGGCTGCTCTCGCCGCATGCAGAACGTGAAGAGCGGACACAGGATTAGGCAGATGAGGACGGGCTTGTCCATTTGGCCTGGCATAAAGGAAATGAAATAAAGCCCAGTAAAACTCTGGAACGTACATGCAACCTATCAAATGCTCAACTGTCCGAACATTCTGCGTGGTTTTCTCGTGAAATATCCGTGCGACATGTTTCCTCAACGAGTCTGCGTTTACGCAGAAGGGAAGACGACAACCACAAAAAATTAAAAACATTGAAACTGCTAAGAGAAACGTTATTCAAAACGAGCGAGCTAAGTGTATATGAGCAACCAGCTTAGTGAAACGTTTCGTAAAATCAGGCCTCGCCTATTTCTTTCCTGCACACATGCAAACATAATTATGCGTAGTTCTATGCATACTTCAAAAACAGCTGCAAGTCCCTTTCGCAGTTTTCGGTGGGGGCTTGGGGCCACGGAATGATCATGCGTGAAGTTTACCTATAAAATTCATCCGCGTGTGCAGTCAGTCGTCCCGGCACGACCACGGGTGCCAAACCTGCATCGCCGTCCTACTACGACACTGCATTGTTTATACGGTAAAACAACGTTCCGTTTTGGTTCACATATGCGTGCAGAAGGTATGCACATATGGGTGCTCACCTGTGGTCCGATTGACAGAAGTATGCCTTCCACCCGTTCCATTCAAGGACGCAGCACGCGTTTCGGCCACCAGTGCGGACGGCGTCTGGCCGAAAAAAGAAGAAAAGGCCGCTATCTGGGTTAGTTCCTATATATACGCACTCGCGTCAGAGATTGGCCCGCGCGTTACCTTGTGAGAAGGCATGACCTGAATTCGGAGGAGCCAGTGAAAGTCTTCTCCTAGAGTGCATCGTGAAAACGAGAGGAAATAAATAAAGAAATGATCATGCATGGTAGTAGAGAAGGGCACGGAGCGTAGCCTGTTTTTAAACGCTGCCTATCAGTGAGAGGCGCGCACTTCCCATGTTTACTTTCATGGAGAGGGGAATAGTCTCGACGGTCACTGTCACGGTCGTTCGGCTGTGATTGTATGCTCTCCCTTATTCTCTTTCTCTCTACGAAGGTGCTTTCACCCGACTTAACTGGGACCAGCGAGCTTCGAGAGCTATACTGCTTCTCAGAGAACCAAATACTGCAGCGGATATCTGCATGATGTGCATTAATTATGGTGTTGCACAGGTTGACAATATGCCGCGGTGGTGTCTCATTGGCTGCGGTGCTTGAGTGGGGACTCAAAAGAAGAGTGTTCGATCCGAGGCCGAAGCGTTATACTCCACTTCCTACATCAGGTACGACACCGTGGAAGCTAGTGATACTTCTTGCAGCAGATGCATTCGCATCAAGAAACAGATGATTGATTTTGCCACCCGTAATGCCACTTTCTTTTCGTTTTTAGACTGTGTAATGAATGAAGACGCTTTGGGCCATGCGGATGTCAACAGGTTATTCCAGACCGTGTCGGGTGTCTTGGTTTTTTTGGATTGTGGCCCCTGCGATCAGTTTTGGTGGCGCGCAGCCGGAGCCAATCATGGAGGCGACGTTTTTAACGACAAAATCTGGGTGGGAAGCGCACGACCTTACATTTTCCTGGTGAACTTTCTGCATAATATTCGTGCACAGTGTTGGACCTCCTGTATGAAACAATGTACGGAGGCCTGTGTACAGCGTCATCAACGTGAGCCACAGTAAAGGAACCACAGTCGACCGAAATTATCCGGAGCCCTCAACTACTGAGTCTTGTTATGACCGCCATCGGTAGGCGCCATGCTGTCGCTGAGAAGCGTAGCCGGGCCGCGTTCTCACGCCCGGAACCCAGGTTTTCTTGGAACCAGCGTCGAGGGCTGACGGGGGAGCGGCGCTCTTTTAATCCTCAAACAAGTAGCCGATTCGCCGAATGCCTATGTCCGCCAGCTATTGTCCCTGCTAGCCCGCGGATGAGAAGTCATGCCGCCACGAAGCTGTAAGCCGTTCCAGAGGGGACAACAAAGACAGCGTATTCCTTTGAAGAAACGGCGACCGCTGCCACAAAGTGCCCTGCTAATTGAGCGGACAGATTGGCGGACCGTTTGATGTCTGCTGTCCGAAGCTTGGGACCCCTCGACCAGCGACATACACGACGAGCAAGAGCCTCTCTGGCGCCACCTTTAAGTGCAGTGATCTTGACTCGAAATTGGATGTTCACGTGCGCCGTGCCTGCTCGTACCTTTCACCTGTTGTGTGTGTGTGATTGGTGTTCCCCGCAAGAAGGAGGAGCCCGACAGGGCTTATAAGGACGCCGCCGAGTGCGGGACGTTGCTCTGAACCAAGTAAAGGTTCAACCACCACGTTCGTAGTTTGTGATGGCTCTGAACTGTGTAGCGGTTCAACCACCACGTTCGTGGTTTGCGAACTCTTAACCTCATGCTGTAAATATTTGTAAATAGTGCCATAAACCTGTTTGTTTTTCGTATCCCCATCTCGTAAGCGTTCGTTTCCTCAACCCGGAGCTACACCACGCTACCACAGCACCCCGGGATCACAACAACTGGTGATCAGCGGTGGGTTCGCAACAACTGGTGGCAGCGGTGGGATTCGAAGCCACAAGAGACAACAACAGCCATAAACCTCTGTTCTGTTTTTCGCTTCCTCCAACGTCCTCTTCCTTCGTCAACCGGAGGTGGGATCCTCAACAACTGGTCGGCAGCGGTGGGATTCGAAGCTACAAGGAACAACAACAGTCGGCCCAAGAGAAGCAGCTGGCTCGAGACATGGATCACGTATGGGTGAGTACTTGGCTTTTCCTTTGAGTGAACCAGGTTCTAAAAGAGGGTTAAATTTTGGAACTGGTAGTTAACTTTGCCGAAAGACTCAGTTTCGCCGTTTCGGGAAGTTATTTTTGGAAGTAGCGGGCACTCAGTACGATCATGGACTTACGGGAGCTGCAGAAGTCAGACTTGTTGCTGTTGTGTGAGGAATTGGGGATCGATACAAAGGGTTTGGCACGAAAACCCATGATCATTCAAGCGATTAATGATTTGGGGGCTGATGATGAGGAGCTCAATGAAGAATGGGACCTCATCATCGAAAGAAAACTAAGAGCAGCTCAGATAGAAGGAAAGAGTGAAGACGAAAGAGAAAGCCTCAAGCTAAAGTTTTTCACACAAGACTATGAGTTGAGTAAGAGGTTGGGACTCCAGCGAGGAGTACTTCTCGAAAAGGAGGCAGTGTTCGAGATGTCTAGGTACATGCAGCCATATGAGGTATCATGGGATATGGGCCTGTATCTCAGACTCTTTGAACGAAAGTGTAGTCTACTGAAGTGTGAGCGAGACACGTGGTCTCACAAGCTACTCACGGTTCTGCCCTGCGAGGCAGCGGACGTTGTTGCGCGACTCAGTGAGCAGCACGCGAACAACTACGAAGTTGTCAAATCAGAGCTGATCAGAAGATTCGGAACTTCTGTTAGCCAAAAGAAAGAGATACTCGCACCGGAGTCTGAAAGCGAGGCGCGTCACAAAGCGCTGGACGTTGAAGCGCGTCATGAAACGCCAGAACCAGAAATCGCGCTAGAAAAAGGCCCGCATATTCTCGAATGCATCCATTTAAATGATGTAGAGAACGAGGCCGTGGCCGGTCTGGAGGTGGGGACGATGTCGAAAGACGCTCCTTGCGTGGATGAAGAGGGTGCCAGCAGCCCTAATGGGCCCAGTAAGAGGCTGGAAACCTTCTTCGTGCCTCAGGGGGACCTTTCGACATTGTCAAATGTAGGCATGGTTAACGCAGTGGCAGATGAGAGCAAGAACGCCACGCTTCAGCAGTGCAGCGATAACACCGAGCAGCTTTGCAAACATCGCAGAAAAAGGAAGAAGTGGAGGCGTTCGTCACTGCGCAGGCCTAGGTCGGGCCCCACTCCGTCCCAACAAAGAAAGGGTAGGCCACTAATCCGTTTAAGGAAACGTCAATGGTGGCGTTCAGGAAGACCGAAGCGGCGAGCCAGATTTGGAGGGGGAAAAGGAGGTGCGTTACCCCAACGAAAAGCGCGGTTGCGTTCGACAACTTCGGGAAAGCGGCCTTGCCCGGTGGATCAAAGTCGAAAGCACAGAGTGGCTAAATACCGCGTAGGGGAGAACACAAAGGAAAAATGGCACAGGCTCCCCCCCAGCTACTGGCGTCACTTTCAAATTCCTACGGGGAAAAGGCCGAAGTGGAAAATTAGGTGTGACGGCAGTGCACTGCTTAGAGTTTGTGCATCTTGTAGCTTCTGGCATGCTCGAAAACTGCCGGGACCACGACCCCATCGGGTGCGATTCAAAAGAATCTAGTTGAAAAAGGGGGCGGTCAGTTTGGGTAATTTTGGTGCGTGCGTGTTAATTGTGTCTACTCAGTATTGCATTGGAGATGCAGATTTGAGCCACTTTAAATTTGGTAGGTTACGTGATGCGGTACAAAATTTTCAGAAGGAAAACCGCCGAGCCAAAGGCTGAAAGTCAGCATCGAATTAGTTTAATCACGAGTGCGAAAATTTGCGTAAGGTAAAAACAGAGAAAATGTTTCATTTTTTTTTAGTGTTTCAAAGGTTTCATCTTATTGCATGCCTTGACTGCCATGTCGATTGGGAGTCAATGAGCATTTGAGGGAAGATGTTAGAATAAAAGAAATAATTTTGTAAAATGATTAAGTTTGGCGCGACACAGTGGAGTTGTCGTTGCGCGCATTAAGAATTGAAGGTCATTTGGGCACAATTTCAGCATAAAACCTGTGCATTATTGTGAGGTGCTTTTGATGAGTATTGCACCGAAGATTATTTTTGTGTTGCACACAGAGTGTTACAACGTAACGTAAGAATGTTAGAAAAAGTGTGAGGGATTATGCGTTTGGTTAATAGCGCCGTGTATTTTGCAATGCTTAGAAATGAGAGTAATTGAACGCTCAGGAGAGCCCAGTGAGATTTACTCAGAGGCATTAGCAAAGGCAATTTGCTCAACCAAACGAACCTTCTAGAAAGAAGTGTTTGTCTCTGTTTTGTTGGCTATATTTTGAAGAGCGATTGGTCAAGTGATCATATGAGCGAAACAGTAAGTTTTTTTTAATTCCGAGCAAATTAAGAGTATTTTGGCCACAGTGTAGGCCAAAGATTCAGAAAAGCTTTATGTCTCAGTGGTAGACAATTATGGGCGGCCGTAAACAAAGACGGACGTTCGGACAAAATTAGCGCTCACTGAAGCCGAGTTCCTGACTGATGCTCTCAGCGGGACAGAACCGAGGAAAGTAGTCAGTGATTAAAAGGAGGAAGCAGCCTTAAGTGAAGAGGCAATACTGATCGTCATCCGGTTTTTGAAAGCTTCTGTTGACTACTGAGAATTAATGGTTCGGTGTTATGTGAGAGATCGAGGACT
The DNA here is from genome assembly GCA_013436015.1 of Rhipicephalus annulatus. Taxonomy (NCBI): domain Eukaryota; kingdom Metazoa; phylum Arthropoda; class Arachnida; order Ixodida; family Ixodidae; genus Rhipicephalus; species Rhipicephalus annulatus. The sequence goes on from WOVY01003815.1 coordinate 19,634, forward strand.
AGGTGCCGTTTTATATCAGGACGACAATGGTATCAGGCAAAGCTGCGCGTTGCTTGCGCCAGAATTTGGGCTCTCGTGAGATAACGTACTGCGCTTCAGGAAAGGAGTGCGCCTGCATTGTGTAGAGCATTCATCAGTGGCAGTGTTATCTCAGGGGAGGGCTAAATTTAAAGTAGATACAGGCCATTGCCCCCTTGGCTGCAAACCATGACATCGAAGAACAGTCGCCTTGTTAGGCAGAGCTTGATTCTTCAAAAAAAAAATGTCATTTTGGCATTAGGAAAAGGGCAATTTGAATGGAAACGCTGGCATGCTCCGTCGCTCTTTCTAATCTATCTAGGTGTGCTCTTGATGTATCAAAATTGATATTTTAGTTTTTTTCGTGCATCTAATGTAAATTTGTAAGGTAGCACGTCTGGTTTTTCAGCTCAAGTGAGTCCTGAGAGTTCTGAGAGTGAGCTTTTGTTAAAGCTAGTAATTAAAATTGGTTTGTCATCCCTCTTTTGGCTTGGTTTGTTCGAAGGGGGCCGAGTGCTTGCTTGTGCATGTGGTCCAGTTTCAGAAACGGTGTCGAAGATTCGGCAATCACCCGGACCATGCCACAAGCGAAGGCCAGTGCCTGGTATTCAACTACTGACCCTTTCGTCGTCCCTGCGAGCAGCAGTGTTGACCGCTGCCCTCCGTGACTCATCTGGCGAGGGGGAAGCTGTTATGACCGCCATCGGTAGGCGCCATGCTGTCGCTGAGAAGCGTAGCCGGGCCGCGTTCTCACGCCCGGAACCCAGGTTTTCTTGGAACCAGCGTCGAGGGCTGACGGGGGAGCGGCGCTCTTTTAATCCTCAAACAAGTAGCCGATTCGCCGAATGCCTATGTCCGCCAGCTATTGTCCCTGCTAGCCCGCGGATGAGAAGTCATGCCGCCACGAAGCTGTAAGCCGTTCCAGAGGGGACAACAAAGACAGCGTATTCCTTTGAAGAAACGGCGACCGCTGCCACAAAGTGCCCTGCTAATTGAGCGGACAGATTGGCGGACCGTTTGATGTCTGCTGTCCGAAGCTTGGGACCCCTCGACCAGCGACATACACGACGAGCAAGAGCCTCTCTGGCGCCACCTTTAAGTGCAGTGATCTTGACTCGAAATTGGATGTTCACGTGCGCCGTGCCTGCTCGTACCTTTCACCTGTTGTGTGTGTGTGATTGGTGTTCCCCGCAAGAAGGAGGAGCCCGACAGGGCTTATAAGGACGCCGCCGAGTGCGGGACGTTGCTCTGAACCAAGTAAAGGTTCAACCACCACGTTCGTAGTTTGTGATGGCTCTGAACTGTGTAGCGGTTCAACCACCACGTTCGTGGTTTGCGAACTCTTAACCTCATGCTGTAAATATTTGTAAATAGTGCCATAAACCTGTTTGTTTTTCGTATCCCCATCTCGTAAGCGTTCGTTTCCTCCACCCGGAGCTACACCACGCTACCACAGCACCCCGGGATCACAACAACTGGTGATCAGCGGTGGGTTCGCAACAGTCTCTCATAGCGTGGGTGGTTTAGGTAAGCTAGACAAAATAAGTGGCTAACCAAGTCAATTGTTTATAAATGGTGATCTTGCTTTTTTATCGAAGTTTCGTGCTCTTAGAAGCCGGCTCGAAATTCACACTGACCACGCTGTTTTTTTTTTGTTTACACTCTTCTGCCGAAGTGCATGTCGTCTGCTTCAGGAAGACGAAACCGTGATATACCAGAACTCAGCTGTAGACAGCGTCTGTGGATGATAACTCGGTATCACCGCGACGTTTAGGGAGGACCTTGCGTGGAAGAGAACGCTCTATCACCCTGGTAAAATATTGCCCCAGTAAATCGACGCGAGTGGAGGCTGCAGATTGAAAGCAAACGCAGTCAGCGGAAACCCTCTGGCCGCGAAGGGGTAATGCTCTTTATCGTAGTGTAAAGCGTCAAATGCTTATCATTTATTGTCAAAGAGAAGCTAACGATTTAGTGGCACGAAAATTGCAGAAACCTAGAGCTGGAGGTTCATTAACACAGCCGCATTGCCGAAACTTGCTAGCTAACGAACATTACGCTTTCTCGCCCTTCAGTGTCACTGACTACAATAGGTGTGCAGGGCTTTGTATTAAGAAAAGCCAAGCTTAATTACAAATATTTACAGAGCCCCCCCCCCCCTCCCCAATCCTCCACTGATTTGATCGAGTCACCAAAAGTAAGCTCCGTGATCAATGCAGAAATGGAAAGGAAGCGCTGGCGTGCTCCCCACAGTGGGGCCTGCCTTTGGTTTGGGAAGTAAGCAGTTCTTGCAATGCCACATCAGGAGTCATCGACCCCCATTATGGTCAATAACCTGCGTAGCCACAACCCTGCACGCGAGAGGTACAACTAAGCAAGAATATGAGATTAGGAGGGAAGACAACAAGGCTCTTGCCTCGAATGTGCGCCAGCATGTATGCCGAGTGCGGTGCGTGAAAAATACGTCGAGTTGGGAGGGTAGGAAGCAGCACGTTGGACGATCGGCCTTACAGCAATGCCTTTTCCCACCATAGTTTGAAGATACATGATGAATAATTTTTATTGTATTAATGTAGGTAACTGATTTATGAGCCATTTCACTCAGTGAAAAAGCGCAGCTGTTCGCCACACGGCACTGAGGTGACATGGAATTTTTCGTATCGTAGCTGATCGCAAACCTTGCAACTGCATCCCATTTCATAATGACTACGGTGTCACACACAAAACATCTAATTGTTGTTCTTAGCTATTGATTGATTGATAAGAAAATTTTCGTCTTCTAAACGCCTGGCACGGATGTTTTCGACACTTAGTTGTGGCATAAAAGGCGATTTGCAGGGATGATAGCCAGACCCATGAAGAGAAAAAAAAAACAGAGCATCACGCACCTCATTAAAGGGATTCTGGACGGACTTCCTTTATATGGGAGAAGAGCTAAAGTGTGATTTCATTGACTATTTTCTCGTTATTGGGGATTACATTCGTATTAAGTGCTTAACTAGGTTTAAGTGGCATGGTGACGCCTAATTATGGTGGTTGCCTGGCACATCTGTTGCAGATATTGGAAGTGGCGATGCAACATTATGAGTGTCACTGCTGTATTAACAGCATATGCCGTATTAGATGTTACGTTTTCCCGTTCAAAGCTCCTGTGCAGTTCCTGTGTTTTGTTCTTCGCTGCTGGTTACAACATTTTCGCCAGTTTGTAAAGGAAATATCGTGTCTTTGATTAATATTTCTTTGACACGGTACTGGTCCTAACAGCACAGGAAATGATGTACGTGGTTTTATCACTCTGTATTGCACGACAGGGGAATTTAATGTTTGCAGTCTCACTTTTCGATGATGTGTCAGTGTATAGCCTCCCATACAAGAAAAATGAAGGAAGAAAGAGAGAAATAAAGAAAGGAAGGAAGGAAAAAGAAAGAAAGAAAGGAAGGAAGGAAAAAAGAAAGAGAACACACAAGAAGTCAACAGCCTAACTTCGCGACAACCAGAAGGCGTTTTACTCTGTGAAATTTCCCGAACCCAAATTTTATGTTCAAGTCTCAAAACTAATTGTTCTCGTTTTGGATGAGATGTAGTAGAAAAATATAATTGCATAATTTTGCAACAATTCGTGTCATCGTACATTGACTGGGCACAGATAGATGGGAGGGAGCGAGAAAGGTAAGAAGTTGGGACGGTAAACAGTGATGACGACCAAATATTGCGCACTTTGCGTCACCGCATATATTTACACACTGAATGCGACTAACACTTTGAAGTGACTTTTTTGGCATAGAGTTTCCTAAAGCTAACTAGAGGGGACTCTGTCGCTGTGATCGTTCAGCGACCATGGGGATAGTCTTCGTACTTGCGGGCGGCGAGTCATACTTGCGGCTTCGTTCATTGCTGTGTTTCGGTTTTGTTTTGAAAGAAAGATTCATCCCTTTTGAACTTCGTGACCCAATTCGGAAAGGTAAGTCTAAAAGAATGCGGTTGTGAAGCGCAACCGCTGAACATTTGCTCATTTTCGTTTCGAGAAAACAACTTCAAGCCACACGAACGCACACGGAGCCAAAAGCAGGCCAGAAGTTCAAAGTTTAGACAAATGTGTGTACTAACAATCATTCCGATGCTCGCTGAAGCGCCGTGCGTTGCAGCTCCCATAGACACTAGCGCCAGAGTTCCCTCTAGTGTATATTAGGAAACTATATGACTTTTGGGGTCCCCATCCAATAGAAAGAGGAAGACACGAACAGAGGAGCTTCGTCGTTGTTATTTCTCTGAAATTACTTTCCCAATGGCACACGCCTCACCGCAAGCATTATGAAAATTGGCGCCGGTCGCCTTCTCTTCCCCATATCGCCGTCTTCGTTATCCATTGCGCCCCGAGAGGTCGCTGTGAAGACCACACCACCGCCTTCGAATGACGGCGCCCTACACACTCGTACGCAAAGTCACGCAGCGCTCCACTCGGCTAGACGCCGCGTCGCCGTGCACTTTCCTTCAGTGACGCTAGCAGGTGCCCTCGTCAAGATGGCGTACGCGCTCCCGATCCTCTTGAACACACGCTGTGACCTGGGCGCCTGATCCAAAATTCGTACGCCCTGTCGAGGTTTGGAGGTCTCGGCATGCGGCTTTTACTTGCTTTATAGTTTTTTTTCTAACACATTCCGCCTTTTTGCCTACCCCTGACGACCCATAGGCATGCGCTGTTACAATTCTGCTTTAAAAAAAATCGCGTGCGCGCGCGCGCGCGCGTGTGTGTGTGTGTGTGTGTGTGTGTGTGTGAGTGAGTGAGTGAGTGATATTTACCACTATCTATTTTTATATGGACATGACTATGCCTGGCTGTTTCTTGGATAACGACATATTTGCACACTCAGCCATTCTGTGTCTGCGTGCGTGCGTGCGTGCGTCCGCTCGTCCATCCGTCCATTCATATGTATGTATGTATGTATGTATGTATGTATGTATGTATGTATGTATGTATGTATGTATGTATGTATGTATGTATGTATGTATGTATGTATGTATGTATGTATGTATGTATGTATGTATGTATGTATGTATGTATGTATGTATGTATGTCTGCGCATCCACCCGTCCGTCATTGTGTATGTGTGCGCGTGCGTGTATGTGTGTGCAGTATGCATCTATCTGTTTTCATACGGTGAACATAAGGATGCCAGGGATAATGGATAATGCCAGGGATGCCTTGGATAATGACGTCTTTTGCGCACTCGACCAAGCTGCCTCTAGTGCGCATACCAAACGTTCGAGAGCAGTTTCGTTTCTCTTCACCTTTGAACGTCATCCCTCTTGATCGCATCACAAATTTGTTTCTCTACCCTTGCTGTGGACGCTATTTATGTACCCAGTAAATGCATTCGCCTTATCGTCGTCATTTAATCTCACGTCAATCCCCATGTAAAATACTGTTCACTATTTTCAGCCGAGAGATTCGGGCTTCAATCTCCTAAGTCATGATATGTGCATCAGAAGCTCTATAGAACACTTACACTGCCCGACGGCTTCGCGAAAAATGTGATAGCTTGGGGTGGTCTCCTATCACGCAATATTTATGACTTCTTGTTCAACCACTCGTCGCAACTATAACAGCCACACACTACTTAAGGTGCCGTGAAATGTAATGACGAAGTTCAAAGCGTTGTCGTGATACTTCTACTCTCTCTATAGGGTTTCTTTCGGGCACCTAGATTTTGTTCAAATATTTGAAGCTCTTTCAAAAAACAGGCACACAAGATTTCTAACTTATTGCAATACATTTGAGCGGATTAGACGGACGAGGCACATACTAAGGGCGCCTCGAAGTTGGCAGGCTCTTGTTAGCTGCAAAATGGGAGCTACGCAGCTTAGCGACTGTAAACATTGTAGCGGCCAATTATGTTTCTTGTTAATTTTACGGTGATTACGCATTTTATATATTCTAATAAGCATGTACCAACTAGCCCAACTACTATTATTCAGCAACATAAATGAATAAATAGATACCCTGAAACCCTCTCAGTATATAAACAGTTAAATCTCACAAAAAATTCATTGTCATAACCGATAATTGTTATGAACGGGTTGCACTGAAAATAAATGGGGGGGGGGGATAGCAAGTGACTCTGAGAAAACCCTATTATTCGTTTTGATATGGCAGCACACATAAGTAATTAGGATGATACAGCTAGAGATTTCTTTTCTCTTTTTTTTGGAAGTGCTTCGAAATTTGGACCATTGCACGGCACTACCACAAGGTTCCATAAAGTCAGTAGAGTCAAGAACGTGCGATGTTTCCGACACTTTAGCTTTTCGAAGTTTCATTTTGAAACTTTTTGCTCAAATTGTACCACAGAAACAAAACAAAACTAAGCCGAATAGACTCCTGCGGTCGCGTCGATGACATCTCCTGCTCGAACACGAAGAGTTGTCATGTATCGATACGAGTCCAGAGAGGATTTCGAAAGTGAGCCTTTTCGCAATGATAAAAATGCTATGCCGTGAAGTATGGCGTGATTCCGAAGGAGCGCGCGTGGCTCCCGATACTGGGATGGCTGCGAAGCAGGTCATAGTATATGAATGCGTGGTAGCCGTTCAGGTTGTGGGTGGGTGTAAATAAGCTTGAATTTCTCACTTTCTCGTTTATGTTCAATGATTTCGCGTTCCATTAACTTTCATCGGACAACCAGCAGCCAGGATTCATTGCTAGAGCTGATAATGGGACAATGAAGCACTGTAGTAAGCGGGTTAATGCCCCCTTAGAAAAAATACAAAATTTATCAATTCAGCAACTTCTCGATATCTCATTATTACAATCGATGTATTGTTAAAAAACTGGTATTGTTTAAAGAGGTTCGACTGTACTTTGTTACGCTTTTACGTGCACTCATTACCTTCCAATAAAGCGCGATGATCAATATTCCTGGTCTAAACAAAGTTTTAGCTTCAATATTATTACAGCTCATACGATCTGTCAGGCGTAGTTTTAAATTTACCTTTCAAGCATGTTTCTTCAAACTAAACGGTCCCACTGAAGTCGGAACGTCCTCGATGTGATTAAAAACTTACCTCATCGGCAAACAACAATCAGCAGCAACTGTGCTTACCTGGGTATTCATTGTCTCCATGCCCCGTGCTGAACATTGAAATGAGCTCATGTTTCTGGTGAAAAATTTTATACGAATATATATGGCGCACGAGCAAAGTGCCAAAGTTCCCATTTAAAGAACAACGGATGGATCAAAGTGCACGATAGGAAAAACTTATTATATTTGATAAAATCATTAACGTTACGACACAAGCAGTCGTTGCTGTCTCGAAGAATAGTTGGTGAAGGCTTAACGTTTAGTTTACACTTCAAAATTATGCTTTTTTGTTTCCACAAGCATTGTATATTCAGATAAACCACAATGTGATGAGTACGGGCTGGTGAGTACTGGAGTCAACGTGTAAATAAAAAAAAAAACATTCGCACATTCACTACTCACGAGTGGTCTTCCTTTTCATTTTTTCCCCCACAGTTTTATAGAACTCCAGCAAACAAATTGTACTTTTATTTAAATATTCACGCATCTTGAATAGCAACCTATTGCGGGAGTGATCGCATACATATCACATATTGTCAATGAATTGAATACATGTTAGATATAAAAATACAAGGAAACGAAATAATGTTGTTTCTACAATTGTTTTTCACGGTACAAGGCAAAGCGTAGCCACGCATGTTAACACAGGAATTGTCACGCAGGAATGATCAGGTGGTGACCCATTGGTCAGTCTTTGCAGCTGAACTCTTCGTCCTCGTCTATCACGTAGCCGATGCAGGTGATGTCTTTGCGAACTGTCGCAGGTGGTGCCTTCCAGTCTCGGACTTCGTATTTTAGCTTAATCGTTAGGAAGAGCTTTGGTTGCTCGCATGTCTCTAGCTGGAGCTCCGGCCGTTCCTCGGACGCCAGGGTCAGCAACGAGACCTGTAGGAGATCGGACGCCAAATTTCTTAGGCCTGATGGGATAATTCGTTAACAAGACACTTGAACACGCGAGCACCATTGAAAAATGGTGGGTTTTTTGTTCACCTTCTGGCGAGGAACCGATACAGAGCTGGCTGATTCGAACTCGTCGCAAATCGGCGTCTGGGCTATCAGAAACATAAAGTTAAACCAACTTATAGCAATACTCAAGTGCTACAAAAATGTCATTCTTATATTGAATGATTCATAAAAACGAGTTACCCAAACAAAACAAAAAAAGACAGAATAAGAGAATGGCAGGGTGTCGGACGAAAGCTCTTACGTCGGATGGGATATGCCAACAGAAATCAGCGACAAGAATGACGAAGCTGCCAATTTTTCGGACAGGTTTTAAAATTCGGATGCTTTCACTAAACTACTTGAAGCCCCATAGAGTCAATATATCACAATGCCTGAAGCTTCGGACGCTGCAACTATTCGAAATCTAAACTATTTACTCGAAAACCTGCGCAACTCCTGCCGTGGCGTATTTTAAAGTACGCTTTGCTGCAATAAAGAACTACTATGCAGTGAAACATATCACAAATTTGAAGGGGTGTCAGGGTTTGTTCGAGTGGGTGTTACGGCATTGCGGGGGTTCAGCTCGCAATTCTCGTTTTCTCCATTCTTTTCGAGGGTTTCGTATTTTCTTAAATTTAGAACGTATGCCAATCAGTTAGAATTCATTGTTATAACTGATAATACGGCATTCGGGCACTGCTGTAAGCGGGCTATTGCACCAAAGATAACATACATAAAATGACGCTGCTGCAGCTTCTCATTGTTATAAACGATATATTGGTAGCCAGTAACCTTACGACTGGGTTCGACTGTGACTGATAAAACACATGTTGGCGTACTGTGCATCGCTGTGTCTACAACAACAACGAATAAAGAGGTGTCAGAATTATATAACATGATATGTGATATATTCATAGAAAACAAAATTAGGGCAGATTACTCAGGTTCGCAATATACCACACGTATAACTTGCGGAAAGTGGGGATTGTGGAAGAACCTTTGTAAAATTGCACCAGCTATATGTCATTGTGAATCGGTAATCGTAATTTGTACGTTTTACACGACCTAATGGATGTTGTTTGCCAAGCTGCCACATCTATTACCAGTGAAGCGTCACGAATGTGTAAGTTCTACTGTTTCTATATAGAAATTATTTAGAAATTCTAAACTCCGACCAACTTTCGCAAAAAAAGTTGCACAATAGACCAGAAATTTGGTGCCACAACGGAGGATAGAACATGACGTTCCTCTTTTGCAAAAACCATCATTCATATTGCTACAGTAGCCATTTAGATAACAATTTATTGAGTTCACACGCACTAGGATAGGAATATTGGCACTGGGAGGCCTCGAGTGAAAGCCTCCTTTTGAAGCACTGCTGCACTTGTTGAGCTCTACAACATAGTGATGCGTTGATTTTTGCGGGAAACTAAACCGTGATGTCAGAATGTTTTCGGGGGTTCCTCAAGAAACACCATTTTTTATGGCAGAATTGAAGGAAAATATAAAATAGGGCACAAATTATTATATACAATATAAACCATAATTATGGAAACCAATATTAATCAATTTTAAAACACCACTATATATATATATATATATATATATATATATATATATATATATATATATATATATATATATATATATATATAAACCATAATCGTATAACTTCATTACGAAGTCATTACATACTTTAGGCAAGGCATGATATGCCCCTAGACGCATCATGCCAGCCTTGGCTATTGCTGACTGTCCAATCTTGCAACAATGCCACGACAAAAAAAAAAGAACAGTGGTCAATTATGCCAATGGCTCACTCGATTTAATGCTTTAATGGGATCCAAGTGGCGATCGAATGACCTCACTATAGAAGTTAATTGCCTCACGTGTTGGCCACCAAACTTTGTTTAGAATCTGTGATGTGTGCGCTGTGTTACAAAGCTTTGTCGTAATATATATTGTTAGGAGGGCATGAGGCTACATCCACACGTCAGCGCAAGCCTTAGCCTTAAGCACATTTTTTTCTTTCTTGTTTTTTTTATTGAACATGCCAAAGCACGGCCCACTTTCGGTGTGATCGCGAGTGTAAACTGTAGACCACCATGGCCACGGTGTGTATGCAGCTAACAACGCGCACGTCAACCTATGGGCATGTTCACGTGCCTCTGGGTATGTCATACAGTTGAGCTTTGGTGTATGAGACCATATGTCGAGAGAAAAGTTAGTGATTTGTAGCTGGCTTTAAAATTTGACTGTAACTTCCGTGCTTCATGTTCAGCTGGGTTGTTTAGTTAACATGTCCACACGACGCTTGACTAACAACCAGCTGCCTTTCATGACCATGTTCAAAAAGTAGTGCAGGACCCCTTTAAGCACCTCTACAGCTTCCGTTCATGAGATTCTCTGGTATTATTTTGTTTTGTTTTTTGTAGAAATACAGCGTCGTAGTGAACCTAAACGTGGTCGTGCGGAATTATTATTAATCTAGAGAAAATACCTCGTAGTGTCCTTTGGTGATATCCACAAGCCTGAGCTGCTGTAGGCAAACGGTGGGTGGCTGCTCGGGGCTGACACAGTAAGTTGTGGACTTACGGTCATCGATAAAGACGTTGAAGTGGACGTCGTACGAATACCGCCCCATGAGCTCACCCAGGTCGGCTTCTGCGCAGTAACACGTGATGCCGACAAATGTACGAATAAGTTACTCGAGAAAATTCAAATAATTTACTCGAGAAAATTCAGAGAGTCACTCCCAATTACCTATAGTCTTTTCCTTTACGATTGCACAAAATGTAAAGGGTTTCTGTGATGACACAGATTTAGTTCATGTGTGCCGCTGATACTGTGCGTTAAATGAGTCGAGTGGTTATTCAGAGGCGGGAGTTTCCCAAAAACGTATAAGTAAAATGTCGCTTGTACTAGCTTCATCACAGAGAAAGTGGGAATGAAAAAAGGGGAGAGGATAACTAGATTGTGTAGCTTGCTATCCTACATGAGAGAAGGAAAAATAGGTGGTATGAGAAGGATACAGAAAAATTCTGTACGCATGTGACTGCTCCCTATCTGAGAAACACCATCAGATTGCTCAGGGTGCTTTGAGGAGGCTTGATCGGAATTTTGTGAGAGAACAGATCTTCTGAGTCTGGCCTTACAATTCATGAACACAGGAATCTATAAAGGTACTTCTGTAATACTTGAAGGTAACTGACTCAAGTGTTCTGTTGGTATACGCTGCACTGTGTATATGAATTGTCAGCCAGCTTATTTACAATTCTGTAAAATGAGTACATGACCCGTTCTGAAACAGCGGCTTACCGCAAGGAGTTTGTGAGAGACGGCACATATGAGGAGTGGCACTTGGTTTGCGTTGGTTCTGTGAATGCTACGTACTGGCAGTAGTGAAGGAATCGAGATTGTCACTTACCCATCAAATTTCCTGTGGTTAACTTGACTACAATGTCTCATTCCTGTGGCACAAGCTGTGGTATAGCTTGGGTGATTGACGAATCCATGTTTATGTTGGTAATAACAACATATGGCACATACCCACAATTGGACAACAATAATGAAACCAGTTGTTTTGCACAGACAAGAAAATAAACATGATTAAATTGAAATTTCGATCAGAAAAAAGTAACAGGGAACGTTGTGTGCCTTAACACATTTTTTTTTTGCTGTGAACAGAAGCTGTTTTCTTTATAGATCCAAATTAGCAGTTCCAAATGGATGATGTCGGCGTGCGTGTTAAAAAAGTATGCCATGGGAGGATGCCTGGAAACGAATCCATTAAATCCACGCATAGTGTAGAATAGTTTGAACAACATACAAAATAAATGATCGTGTATTGCGCCTTTACCACGCAATGCAAGCATTTCTTGAAGGGTCTCAAAGTGCAAAAGAGAAAAACAAGCACACTTCGCACACAAAAATTTGGCTAATGTCAAGTATCAAACAGGTTCATTTCGCCCGTATTTAAATTTGTAACATTGTGTACCCGCTGTCAGTGGTACACTAAAAGTTATGATCCATCTAGCTGCCTTCAGTAGCACAGGTTAAATTGAACTCATGAAGTCACAGTGTGTACGTGTGAGAAAAACCTTTTATATTGTGTTACTAGATTTACAATTTTTTCTGAGTTAATTGTCATTTAAAGGCACGTGCGGTGAAGTGTTAGTGTACCTGTACATGAATACCTGCTTTATAAGCGCTAGAATACCAAAATTATACAATAAGTTCTGCCGTATTTTTCTACGGAGAAATCAAATATTGCTACTTATATGCGCAACAACATTTTAAATCATTTATCATGGACTTTATAAGTGTTTCCAATAGAGTCAATGAAAAAATGAACTTCTGTTTGCCAAGAGAAAGGGGCTCACTGATAATGAAAGCATCAGCCCCGCAGTGGTTCACATCGCTTAAGTTTACTGCGTAACAATTATGACTAAGAGGTCGAGTTACATCACCTTTGCGTCACGTATAGCAATGCAGAAAGTGCGATTCACACGAACAAAAGCAATGAAGAATTAATAAAAAAACACCAGCACTGACAAACATGTACAGCACGGGTAATTATTCTCGATCGTTTGCCCAACGTTCATGAATATTTCAGTCTTTCAGTGATGATTGATAATGCTTACCAACGGACTTCACCTACCCGAAAAATGAGTATGTTAGTGTTGGAAATCTCTGTGGGCTCATGAAATTATATGCAAGAAAACATTTAAATATTAAAGTACATGAATGAAAAACTGCATTCGATATCTACAAACAAATGAATTCACCTCGTATGCCTCAAAGGGGCACGAAAATATGACTGTTGTACAAAATATTTGGTTAAGTAAGTTGACATACAATTCTTCTGATGATTTATTGAGAACACATACATTACAGTTATGCGTGAATTGAAGTGTTTACAAGAATGTATATATAAGTGGCGACAGGTGGCAGCATGATTTGTTCGTAGCAGCTTAGTTTGTCAAATAATCACTTATAAGTTTGCTTTATAGACTGAAAACAATGCTTTAACAGTCAAGACAAAAGGAAAACGGAAATAAAAAAAGCATGCTTAAAAATGAAAAATTTTTCTAGATTTTAAGCATTCTTTTTTCTCTTTCTGTTTTTCTTTTGTCTTAGCCGAATTGTTTTGATAAAAATTTGTTCACAAACAACTAATAACAAAGTAAAACACATATTTCTTGTTTAGGAAAACTGTTATGTGTTATTTGACGTGGATTTCTTTTAGCCTTTAAGTACATTGAGGACGTGAAAATTATTTAAGACGTGTTAAGAATGTTGGCAGCGCTTCTTTGGCACAACTGGGTGTTCGCATGGAAACATTGCACAGGTACCTTACTAAGTATATATGGTACTCATTGATGAATTCGTAGACATTGCAGCGAGAGAAAGCAGTGTTAACTTGTCTTCAGCTAAAAATGTTCTATCACTTACAAACAAGTGGCGTCTGAAAAGTTGTGTCTCTATCACGAACTACATAAAAGTACATGCAGGATTGAAAGGCAGATTCAGATCTATCATAATTCCTAATAAGGTAAAGGAAAATAATTCTGAATGAACATTAAGAGGAGTAGTCAGCGGAAATTTTCATTAGGTGCTCTGGACACGCACGAGAGAAGGGGTATATACCAGTTATAAATCAAAGGTTGACTGCTACGAATAAAAGTGAGGATAAAGAAGGATAAAAAAATAAAACAACAGTGCAAGCGAGTTACAGCTGCTCTTCACAACGTAAGGTGATAAACTTAGCGTTTTAGGGCCCAGGAAATGCTGCAACTTCTTCATGTTAATGTGTAAGTTTATCAGTAGCTGAACGCTCATAGTTAGACTGTGTACGAAATGCGGAAAATTGGAATCTTCAAACCTACATAATGTGACTCCGTTTCAGAGCTATAAGCACTTTTACACAAGATTAATCGGAAAGAGACGCTTGAGATGCTGAAAAGCTTACATGTCTGAAATATCATTGCAATGAAAACGTATATTTTCTAGAAAATAACTTAATCTTCTTGCACTAATTATTCTTATTTTCATGGCCTCTTACGCAGAAGCAAGTTTTCTCATTCGGGCATTTCAGATCACCATAGTTACATGTGAAGAGTTAAGCGAAGTTTATTTAATGGCAGCAACCAACCTGCTTTTGTTTCCTTACGTCACCCAAACGATATAGTGACCAGCCACCATTCCTTTTTTAACGCAATTTAGCTACAGCTACACAGAGGGTCTGTCAGGTCATCATTGATATCGGGCTTATTACGGCTTCACGAGAATGCCTTAGTTTCAGCACAAGGTAAGCTAGATCAAAATATCGCGATTGCAATGCCACGTGACCATAACGTACGCTTTCAATAGCAACAAGCTCACCCTAAAGCATCAAACAAGTCTACTTCAAGCTAAGCAAACACGTGAAGGCCGCTTAACCTCACGTTTGTGACGGTCAAAACATCTGCGAAAATAAATAAACCACCTTTGTCGTTAACGTCTCTTCATGTAGAGTAAACGGCTGTCTTTACGTTTGCGGTATAGATGAAACATTTGTTCTCGTCCAAGAAAAAAATAATAAATGCATGCCCCAAATCATAACATAGCGCTGGCATGGATAACGTTGTGCGTAATATTCTTATGTTTCATACCGCACTAATTTTGGCACTCGCAAAAGAAATGAAAAATTTTGATGGCAGCGTGCGAACGCGATACGCACATTAATATTTCTTTTAAACGTAATGTTCTTCTAAACAAGTTCTTAAACGCCTTATTGAGTTAGCCGTGACGAATGCGCGCAAGAGAGAGCTGTAGCTCAGCTGTTGGCTTAGCAGAGACGAAGTACTGCACAATACATGCGCGAAACGAGGTCATGAATGTACGCGACAAGCATTAAAAAATGTTTTATCTCCGCAAGGTGCTTATGTACATAAAGAACGCAAGCAAACAAAATGTGACCCTGTGCTTGCGGTTCACATTGAAGTAACGGTGTGTGTATACTCAAAATTTCGAATACGAATCGACTATTTTGCTCATTCAAAGCACATATAATTCGACATGAATGCATTTTCAAACTTTCCCGAACATTGAACCACAGCGGAAGCAGGAGCTAATGAGGTGGACATGCGGAGAAATTAGAATATTCGAACAAGGGACGACTTACGAATGATATGCATTATTATTTTCAAAAACATCACTAATACGCATTTGTTAGGTGATGTAGTGTTTCTCGGTCACCACATACTATTTTTCAATGAATACTTGTGCTGAATTCCCGGCTATTGAATATGATTTACTGTAATCACCAAGAAATATGCATGGTACGTGCATGACCTTCGCTATTTGTTTCAACCTGTTCGGCACGCTCAGAAACAAGGTTGTTGTTGTTGTTTTCATCAAGCTGCGTTATTCAGATATGCCGCATATGTGGTACTGTTGTTCTATAAGCAGATGCAATGAAACAACCGTCAAGAATGTTACCTAAGCAAAGTTTAGATGATTGAAGAAAAGAAATGGGATTACGCGAACATGAAATCACTTGAAGGAGCGGGTTTTTCTCACTTTCAGACGTCATCTCACAGCACTTAAATAATGTTCACCTTGCTAACATGTGAAGCATTTATTTTTCCTCATATTAGTTTTCGATTAATGCACTACGAAAAGTATTTTCAATGTGCTGCAACCTTGTGAAGTTTCGGTAATTCGTTTTAGGCGTTTTAAACATTCTCAGGATACGGGGACATCGGTACGTGGCGCCACCTATCGGTGGCAGTAACGGCCTTCTATAACAAGCGAGTCGGACACAGGCGAAAAAAAAAATCGTATCTGACGAAAAAGGCTAGTTACCAAGAATGCCTTCCTGATACACAGCAGGAACTAGCTGGAACATTCTGGCTAAATTGCTAAATTGTGGTATCGCTTCCCAGGAAAATTGAAGAGCGCCCATTATAAACACATGAGGGCCCATTTTAAAACATAAAATCATCTGGAAAGCCATGTGGTTTGTAGTGTTACTTTGTCATTTTTACCAGAATGGTTCAGCTGATCTCCGCTGAAAATAGATTGATTGATTTGTGGGGTTTAACGTCCCAAAACCACCATTTGATTATGAGAGACGCCGTAGTGGAGGGCTCCGGAAATTTTGACCACCTGGGGTTCTTTAACGTGCACCCAAATCTGAGTACACGGGCCTACAACATTTCCGCCTCCATCGGAAATGCAGCCGCCGCAGCCGGGAATCGAACCCGCGACCTGCGGGTCAGCAGCCGAGTACCTTAGCCACTAGACCACCGCGGCGGGGCGCTGAAAATAGCCGGAAGCTGTTTTTGGTAATTATATTAGCTGGTGATATACGTTTTTTTTCTCCTATTTTTCATTCACTTACGATAGATCAACGCTGTCGCCGGAGAGAGATGGTGCTACGAGCACATTTCCCAAAACCCTGATCATGAGAGAAATTAGGTAACATTTAGCGTAATGAAACAGAAGGACGAGAAGGCAGCGCACGCGTTCTGTCCTCCCTCCTGTTTCACTGCGTTAAATATCAACTCAATGCTTTACAAGGCCGCATTCTTCCCTTGTGCACGAGAGCAAGGCTTGATGGGGAATAAATTGCTCCCTAGACCTGAATTTGGGGAAAATGTGCAAGTAGCGTCGTCCTCTCTATTCGGCGAAAGCAGTGGCCTGCCGTAATTGAGCGAAAAACAGGCAAAGAGAATCATATCTGTCTAAAAAAATAGTAAAGAAAAACGAGTCCAGGTTATATTCATTCACATTCTCACTTCGGAAGATATACTTTCATTCCTCCTTCTCCTGGTCATGAGAGCAATGAAAACTGTTGTCACTTGTTGTTTTGTGGCTTTTCAACGATTCACATGTGGCTGACGAAGGGAGAAGGTTAGATGGAGCGGCGAAATAAAGCGATGGGCGAAGTTAGCTCGTGTATGACAGGGTGGGTTCAGGTTGGAGATCGTTGGGCGAGGCTTTCGTCCGGCAGGGGAGATGTGATAGGCTGATGATCGTGAGGTATTCGATACTTCATTAGATATTTGAAGTCACCTTTCTGCCCTATTCGTATGCTATTCGTATTCGAAAGTTTGAGCATTCGCACACTCCTACTTCGATGGCATCCGTACGCTTGCCCATATGTTTGTATATAAACGGCCGCATAAATTCTGCGTAGTTGTGCAACTCAGCATTTACGAAGATCAGAAACCTAATAAAGGCGTGTTTTTTAAAGGTTCTTTGCTGCTTGCAGCTGACAATGAATGGTTTATGCTTGTACTATTCGGCGGAAATCTTTCGCGAGTGCGGAGCAAAGACGAATGTAAATTAATCCAATTTTCGCAGGCCTCCGTTTTTCTCGGAGCCTCTGTAGATTGCTTTACAGTTTACCGAAACAATCAGACGACCGCCTTTCTGACCCATTCGCACAGACTGACAGGTCGCAGTTTTCAATGGCGATGAAGCGATGAAATGATGAGGTGAGGTCGTTGCTCTGAGAGTGTTCGTCGGCACGAGCACTTCAGAACGAGGCACGTGGCGCGGCATGTCTGTCTACACTTGCCTCGCTTTGATCGATATGTGACACAAACCAACAGGCCGGTTACCGGGTGGTCGCTGACCATCTATACTGGTCAGCGTCGTGCGTCTTCACACGCACACGCACTGGCACCTGTTTGTGCGGATGTGCTCACACGCACACAAGTACACTGTCACACGCGCACTCATTCCGCATCAAGGTGTCTGTCAGCCTCTCGGTGACGATGCATCTTCGCTGTGGAGCTGCTGCACCTCTCGAAGAGTCCAAGGATGGAGGTGGTCTTCCTGTGTACCTGCATGGAGAAGAATTAGCAGCGGCTGTCTTGGTATTACTCTTACGGTTAGAAAGAGTGCGAAATATTTAGTGTTTCGTTAAACTTTTTGGCTCACTTCGAGTAGAGTCAAACCCGACTATATAGAACTCGGGTAAATGAAATCATCTTTCACATCAAACTATTTTCGATCACGACAATGCTTTAACGTCAATACAATGGAAAATATATGGCTTCATATCACAAACAAAGGCGGAACACTTCATATATCGTAGATTGGGCAGCGAGAAACGCCCCAAAAAGTTGGCTTTCCCTTACAAACTTTTCCCTTTTCGTTATCTAAGGGGACCCTCTTGCATGCATTCTGGAGGCCGAGTCGATTTGTTAGGAAGATGCTGCGCGGAGCAAGTTCAATTTGCCGCTTGCCATCACGTGCTTTCCACCTTCATCATACTTATTTATTGTGCACTCAGATGGCGAACAACTTTAATGAGTCGTTTGAAACTCATACGATACATTCTACGACTGCGTTGGCTCCTGGCCTCTTGGAGTGGGCGGTAGCTGGTGCCTCTCAGCGACTGTTGAAGCCCAGTCGTTTGACGGCTGCTGAATAGTCGGATAAAAGCTAGAAATCATAGCCTCCTATCGCTCGAGGTCAGGTAGTGGCCAAACGATAGGTAGTTGTAGCTTATAAAGGGTAAGATGTGATGAAAGTCTGCTTTGGGCGCATCGAAGTGGGTAGATGCAGGCAAGAAAAGTCCCTGGTGTATTTGTGCTGGATGGGTGGGGGAGAGGAAAACGCCGGGGTATAGCTGGTATACCACGTCACCTGTTGCAGTTTGATGACAAATTTGTGTGTTGGTGGGTGTCGGAGTACTTGTCCTCTGTAGTCAACAGAAATTTCTTGACATGTGACCATGCGCTCATGAACGTCTCCCCAGTTGAGGGCCTGCCCTGCTGAGCTGGTGAATCTTCGAGCTAGAAAATGGGCAGCGTCGTTCCCTGGTGAGCTGCATTATCGAGGACCCATATAATTTGAATCAGACTCTTAAAGGGAGGGGATACAGGCTACAGGGCGTGATATGCCTCTACTGGCAAAGTTGCGGATGGCAGTTTTCGAATGACAAGAGATGAGACACTAGGGAGCAGATAGGCAAGGGAAATAGACTCTTCCACGTCCTCTGTAGAGGCGGTGTTGTGGACCGATCCAGTGGCCTGCGGGACCAGGGATTTGAATATTGTGCTTAGGGCGAAAGCTGGGGATGGAACGTAAGAAGCAGCGTCGACATAGATGGTATCTGGTCGCATGTCCTAATGTTTGTGTAGAGCATCCACATGGGCTCCTCTGTGAGTCGTGTGGGGTTTCGCGTGTATATTTTCAGGGAAAGCCTGTATCGTGAGGAGATGGTAGATGTGGACCAAATGATTCGTCCGATAGAGACAGTAGACATGTACGTTGAAGCCTATATGGGTCTATAGAAGTCGGCCAGCAGTGGTGGAGTACTGCCGCTCAAGTAGCTCCGACGGGTGAGCTTCGACGAGCTGTGCGTGAGTATAAGGGACACTCGTGTAGGGGTGTTTCTTTAGTTGAGGTGTGATGGGATAGGTTTAGGGCCGATTTGTAAGCCTGCCTTATAAGGACGTTAACTTTATCTTCTTCTACGAGGGAGAGGCAAATGTAGGGCAGTGAGCGTACTACCCTACTAAGGACAAAGGCTTCAACTAAGCGTGTGAGATCGTGTTCGCGCATGCCTCGTTATTGGTGAGCTATGTGGCGGATGAGCCGTCCCGGCTGAGGAGCGGTGGACGCGAGTTTAGAATTAGTGACAGTGTTCTTTTGGAGGAGAATACCGAGGATACGGATTTTACAAACCTCAGGGAGCTTACACACCAAGCTGTCGCTACGTCAATGCTTGCCTGCAGTGTCTCTTCCATAGCACGTAAATTGCCTGTGGTGGTCCATAAAGTAATATCGTCAGCATAGAAAGAGTGCGATAGAGCGGGAATGTAGGCCATGGTGCGTGCCATCGAATTTAGGTTGATGTTAAAAAGGAGTGGAGAAAGGACAGACCCTTGGGAGCTACCTCGCCAGCCCAAGGGAAATGTGGATAAGGAAAAAGACCCGCAGGTAATCTCAGCTATGTGTTTACAAACGAACATAAAAAGGAAAGTGGCAGTGCACTGATGCGAGCGTTTGCCGACCTGGTGTAAGGAGAGCACTTCCAGGATGGCCGCATGGTGTACATTGTCGAACGCTTTCGTTAGGTGAAGGGCTGGAATGGCGCGAATATGATTAGGGTGCCGAGACTGTAATACGTTTTCTGGAAGTTGTATAGTATAATGTCTTGGGTGGGTAGGAACGGGTGGAAGCCGATCATAGTTTTTGGGGAAAGTATGTGGTCTATGAGCTTCTGTATATTCCGCAGAGTATAACGTTCGAATAGCTTGCTTAAGCATGATGCGAGGGAAATAGGTCTGAGGTTCTCGATTTCAAGAAGTTTGCCTTATTTGGGAAACAAAGTGATGCGGGTCTGTATTCACTGCACTGAGGGTGTGACACCATGCCGGCATTGGTTAAAGGGGTCTTTATTTGCTTCAAATGAGAGTTGATCGAGGTTGAGGAGCATCTTATTTGTTGTTCGGTGAGCTAGCCCTTCTTGCGGTGGAGTCGCCGTTCGCTTTTTCACTAAAGTTCAGCGTTGGGCCAGTCAGCATTCTGTGTGTTTCCTCTTTGTTCGTCCATGTTTTATGCACTGTGAAACGTTAAACTTTCGCTTCTCCTATCGTTTGGTAATGCAATAGATGACGTAAAACAGATTATCCTGTTGTTTTCTGCAAATTTAGTGATAATTAACATGGTAGAATTTCGAAAAAAAAAGGCCTGATGTCCCTGTTGCGTACCGCAACCCAAAAAAACATTATTATTAAAATATTGCAAAGAAAGGCCAACAGCGTCCGATGAATGCGCAAAGCTACTAATGAAGATGCTGAAGCGCTATTAAAATCAATACAGTATTTTCTCGCGTTTAATCTGCCTCTGCATAACCACGCATCCCCACCTGCAAACTGCAAAAAAAAAGGAGGAGGGCGGTGTCATGAATGTGTATTTTATACATTATCATCTGGCGATACCGTTAACTAAATTTGCTAACCGAAATTCGCACTGCAAATACAATAACTTATTTAAAAGTTGTCATATGTATTGTACTTATTGTAACTTATTTAAAAGTTGTCATATGTAGGGCAGTGAGCGTACTACCCTACTAAGGACAAAGGCTTCAACTAAGCGTGTGAGATGGTGTTCGCGCATGCCTCGTTATGTCTTATGTGGATATAGGGCTTTGTCAAGCAGTTTTATACAGTTTTTTTCCTCTGTCCCAGCCACTTACTTTACAACTGTACGGGGTGAAAATAAACCAAACTCTCTGAAACTCTCCATATATTAATCTAAATCTTCAATTTTTTTGCGAGCTCAATATATCCGAGTTTGACAGTACATAAGAATGAATGAGGAAGACGGTGAAGTAAAAAAAAAAAAAAACGAGAAGCTGGCTGGTTCATGATGATTGGCCGGCCATTTTAAATATGTTTACTCCACTTGCACGCTGTGTGCTTATATAGCCTGCATATACACTCCGAAACACCTTTTAACGGTATGAGTCTCTGTGAAAAACTGTAGTGATGTGACTGAACATATTGAAAAAGCCATGAAGTCGATGTTTACGTGACAGCTGAAAAAATTATTGTAAAAGGGTGCAAAGATATTTTCTAAATTTGGGAAAATCGCTTGACAGTGAAAGAATTTTGAGAACACTTAGCTACTCCGGTTTTTAAAGAACTGTTCGCTGGTTAATTAGTGTAAAGGGACGTTACCTGGGTGCAGCGGTTTTTCACTTGCCTTTGCAAATGGAAAAGCACTACGATGCGGAGGCATGGTTCGTCACTTGAGAATGAACTTCTTCCAGAAGCGACAGTGGTCGGCGTGCAATCCTTTGCCAATGCGGAACCGCTTCGGACTCAGCTCCATGTGCACTGGATTGAGCTCCGAGTAGCGAGGCCATGGCGTGCCGTCCATGGCTGGTGGTTTGCTGCAGGTGGCGTTAGAGACACAAGAATGTATCAGTATTAACCCCGACAACGAACACTGGTGTCGCTGCGGTTGCGGTGGTATGACGTCACGGCACGGACTCGCCTGCTCCGCCGGCGCTTGTCGCCTTCTAACGCGACAGTGTTAGAGAGCTCGTGTCGCAGAAAACCCGCCGCCGGCGTCGGCCCAGTTGGTTGTGAGCGAAAAATTGTCTGTGCGTCTGTGCCCGAAAAATCAAGTTACCGAGATAGCCGTGGGAGGGTCGCTACTTGTCCATGCGTGCGCGCGCGATCACACTGAAAGCAGCGCATTCGAAGAAAAAAATTGCTCAAGGTCACGGGGCGCGATAGTTTGTTGGCCCTGCCACCCCTCCCTGCTTAATTTTCAGCACTTTAGTTGGGACTAGAGAAGAGATAATGCAATTGCAGCACGCGACAAACCTTTTTCAGTGCTCGCCGTGTACGCTCTCTAGCGATACCTTGGTGATTATTCCTCAATTTCGTAACGCCGATTTCTCAACATACAAGATGCAAGGTTTCACAACTAGTGAAAGTTTTTAAAGCTGTAAGAAGTTTCCATAATTTAGCTTAGGATATGCAGACTACCTTCTTAACGGAAGATTCATTGTGAACATGGTGATGCGGGGGAAGACGTTCGTTGTTTTTATCGCTTACACCACATAATTGGTGGTAAGAAAATATGCTGATTGGTACTAACGTTATTACAACTCGGCATAGACTCCGGGATTAGAACATGCCTTTGCCGAAGTATGAAAAATGAAATTGGGATGTTTTCAATTCAATAATACACTGCACTTTACCGTGCATGTTACGCCTGCATCTGCGATTGATCAAAATGATTTAACAGAACTGCGCTTGCTCAACCGGATACATTATGAATATGACTGCCATAAGCACTCACGTAAAATATTCTTTAAACGAACAGAATGATAATGCTGCACACACAACGATTTCGGAAATAATGAGATATTTCTGTTCACTGGGATCATATGTATAGGTTTCTTCTCAACAGTCGCCAGGGTTTATGTAGTCCTATACCATGATTTGCGTGAAATGCTGGAGTGTTCTGCGACCGCGTCACAAACGCTAATGTAAGCTTCACGTGGGAGCACCGCTGTTAGCGACAATTTCAACACAAAAGTCAGAAAGTCGAATTGAACTCTTTCTATGGTGCATTCATAGACGTGGCCAAAGCAGTGGCGTAAACAGGGAATAGCTCACCGGGCCTGAACACAATAGAAATTTCCGCACCTAACCTCGACCGCACTTGACCTCAATAATTTCGGTCAGTTGAAGCTTCAAAATCATTGCGAGAGGAAGATGAAACTAAACAACGTGTTGAGTGAGCAAGTACACGATAAGAACACACAACAGCGGCTTTGGTATAGGGCGAGTGCCTTCCGGTGTATGTTGCGACACTCAATGCTGCACGCGAGCACGGGGTTCGATGCTCTTGTGAAAGTGCTGTCCGTAGATACGTGGTTTTCTCTTGTACAATTTATTCTAGAAGAGGAGAATCCCTGATATCCCCGAAATGAATCAGCCATGCTAATCTGAACCTTTTAATTTAAATATCGTGTCTTGATTCCTTCTCAAAATCACATGGTTATGCGTCAATGAGTTTGTTGTATTCAAACAGAAGCGGTTCTTGATTTTCCCACCAGTCGGAATGCAGCTGTCGTGGCCCCAAATGGAATTCATCATCGCGATTAGCAGCGTGACACTGATCTTTTCATTCATCTAACATCGGTATACGACCCAGCGCGTGATTGTGCAGTAGCAAAAGTAAACGTTTTTGTTGTTTTACCTGAAACCTTACTGAATCTGTTTTCTTCATTGGTCTGCAGTTTGAGACAAGCAAAAAGCAACCGCAACCATTGAAACAGCGCACGAAGCGAGCGCATCATTATGTAGGCGCGCCGCGGCTCGCATCAAAGAGTCCATGCCGTGACGTCATCCGCCAGGCGGCGCCACTCCAACTTCTCGTGGCTAATATTTTAGGAGGAAGGCAGGAAGCAAACGGAAAGGAACATGGCAGGGAGGTTGACCAGAAAGACTCAAGGTTGACTGGAATCATAATATCCTATCCTGATACCTCTTAACAAATCCCCACTCACTGGGAAATTAGGGAAGGGGTATCAGGATAGCTTACAATGAGAACAGGTGCTATGGGGTAAATTGCAGAAAGTTGGACGTCTTTAGCGTGATAACCGGAGGGCGCGCGAAATACACAGTACACAAGAAAAAAAAAGCGCGTCGTGCTTTGTCCTCCTTTTTCTTGTGTGCTGTGTACTTGGCCCACATCTCAATAATCGGTAATCAACACCAACTTGCCTAACTTTTTACTTACTCAAGTCTACAACATATATACAAAAAAAGAAGAATTCAACTTCTGCATAAATCTGGTGTTAATAAACATATAATTAGACAAAAAACTTCTTTACGTATACAGTACTTTATATACGTATAAGGAAGGGATAAGCATTCACGCACAACTCTGTCGTTCGTTCGCGACAAAAACTAGGGGGTGGGGGACATCGCTAAGTTTGCATGGCACACATTTATTACTATTAGTACATGTACTTTCACTCTCGTTAACACCGCCACATACACCCAATCTTAAATTAAGCTGTTAGATTATACGGAATATTTTGTCTTCTTTTTTTATATGACATATGCATAACTGTGTGTGTGCAATGTTCTTCTATAAAAAACAAGTCTTGGCTTAGTGTGGCGAATTCTGTTCTTCAATACTTTTCATACAAGCGTTTCTCAAGCGGCAGGAGTGGAGTGTTGCTACGCCTCTGTTATCGAAACCAACAGGTCATGAGCAATCGATGAAAACGTGGCTGATCCCTATATCTCGGAATAATTATAACACGAAAGTTAAACGCGGCTTCACAGAGGTAGTTCAGCGTTTATTGTGCATCGTCTCGTCACTAGAATGAATGCTGCAGCAACAAATTGTGAAGTGACGCGAAGAACGGCAACCAGCTCGAAAGTTGCAGCGCGCACCTCAAGCAGAAAGCACGCACGAAATCAGCATACTACACAGGACGAGCACGGACAAACAACTGTCACAGCTTGATACTGAAAGCTCGCTGGTCAAACAGAAACAAAGACGCACGAAACTAACGCACAAGTATACACATGGGCAAGTGCGAACAACTGCCACAATTCTTACTTCTTCGTGTGTGAGCAGTGTGCTCCTTTTGTAAACGCAGCCGCGGCAGCAAGAAGAAGTGACCTTTGTGTTCTCCCGAATCGCGAGTCTGATAAGCGCACGCACAGGAGAGACCACCCTCCGTTGAGGGGGCTCTCAACGAAACGTGTGGGGAGACGACCTTGAAAGCGCGCCCAAAGTGAGAACGTCGCGCCATCTCACCACGGACGACAAAAACTCCCTGAAGTTACGGATCTCGGAGGATCACCAAATGGTGTATGGTGTATATAAATGGCTTGCAGTTAACGAACTTGACAACGCTTGTTCGTGGCTTAGTGGGTAGCATCGCGCGCTGCGGAACGTGAGGTCACTGGTTCATGCCCCAGAACGGAACTTTTCCTTCTCGTTTTATTGTTTGAAATTTGTCGGTGTATGTTTCGCTATGTCATATCCGGGACGGAAATATGTCAGCGGAGCCGTGGTGGACCCCGGCATAAAACACTTTTGTGTTAAAACCAAAGAGAAAAAAAACGAATATTCTGAGTGCGGTACCCATACATTTTTCTGGCATCGTTGTTGCATATGTAGTTAACGAAACAGATCTAGTGCGATGTCAATATCCTATTGTGCATTTTTATTGCTTCTTACGAAAAACGCTGCTATCTATCTATCTATCTATCTATCTATCTATCTATCTATCTATCTATCTATCTATCTATCTATCTATCTATCTATCTATCTATCTATCTATCTATCTATCTATCTATCTATCTATCTATCTATCTAAATTTAATCTTTCCGATTTATACAGCGCATGACCACGAGAGTGCAGCAATGTTTAGCCCCGTACCGAGTGCTTCACCTCAGCTCTTGGAAAGCCGACCTCGATTCTTTCTTTTTCTTCTTCGTCCGA
Organism: Rhipicephalus annulatus; assembly: GCA_013436015.1. NCBI lineage: Eukaryota > Metazoa > Arthropoda > Arachnida > Ixodida > Ixodidae > Rhipicephalus > Rhipicephalus annulatus. Next base: position 45,671 of record WOVY01003815.1, read on the forward strand.
GCGGCAAAGCACGTCCGGAGAGCGGTTATATAACCGCCGAGGAAACAAGGCCGCCCCGCCGGCACCCGATCGAGTAACCTTGCGCCGCGTCAAGGGAAAGCAAAGCGGCGGCGGCCAGCTTCTGTTTCTTCTTTTCCTCCCCGCTTGCAAAGTGCATCACGCGGCGGTAGTTGCCGGACATTTCCTCGACTCCTTCCGGTGGCGAGCGCCAGAGAGAGGCGCGTGGGGATGGCCTGACCGCTTGGCCTCAATTTGGTTACGGTGGCGGCGGCAAACGACGGCGTTTGCCCGCGAGCTACTACAACCCGATGTGCTACGGCTTTCCAGCTCGTATTCGCTACTCCAATTGCTAGCATATTTAATCAATATTAATTTTTAGGGTGTTACTTGCCAAAACAGCGATATGATTATGATGCGCGGTGGACTGCATATGACCACGTTCTTTTCCTCAAGTTTTGCTATCACCACGTCACGCTACGTTTAGCGCAAACTGCACCTACGATGTTCGAAAAGCTGAGAGGCTGTTATAGATCGTTTTGTTAAGATAACGCCCACTTTCTCAACATTTCAGATCATTCTAGAACTTACGTCGCCGCTGGCGATAATGCTAGAACATTCAATGGCAAGTGTATAAATGCCAACGCGCTTCACCGCTTGTCGGTTGGTCGACTGTCGACGCTCCGTTCGCCACTATCAGTCCAAGACTTTTCATTTACCGGGCACAGGCTCACCGAAATAAACAGTTTATTATTTGACCTGTAGTCTGCGTCATTCGTCCACGTCACGACTCCGGGACGATAATAATTTCGACCTCTCGGGAATCTCTAACATGCTCATAAATCTAAGTACACGAGAGATCTTTGCATTTCTTTTGCCATCGAAGTACGGTCGCCCTGGCCAGGAATCGAACCAGTGCCCTCGAGAGTAGTAGGGTGACACCCTATGTGCTATAAGCTATTACGATGTCTGATCCTCGCAGATTTCTTCGGTGCTAACCTGGATCCTTCAAAACTCCGCCATATTGTCGTACTTCGTGATGGTGGCGTTTTAAGGCAATCAGAGAGGCCATATCAGCTTTCTGGGTCAATCATGATTGATTAGAGGTGGAAATTGACAACATGGCGCAATTCTACAATGTGCGGAATAACGTATCGCGCATTTTAATTGTTTGTGTCAACGAAATGAAATCTGCAACAGCATTCATAATCCAAATCCAGGCTCACTCGAGTACTCTGTTGGCTTAGACGCAAGTGTCAATTACTGTTCAGTTGCAGTCGTTGTTGATCTTAAGCATAACGGTTTTTTCGCAACACCCCTTACCTATGGCTAAGCATTTTCGCATTCAAAAATATATAGTATCAATTAGCGGTAGCATGTACTTGTAGTCAATTTCATGTGGTGACGTGGTATTTTCTAATCACTCTCCTGCCGGACTTGTTAATTAAATGAAAAATTTGTAGTTTATTATTTGCTTCACAACCGCTTTAACTGATCCTTACCGTGTTCATCGAAGCTGTCTTCTTTGCAATAAGCAGCTTTTTGTGGAGAAGCCAGCGCTTGGAATTGGTTCGTAAACGAATACATACTGTGCTCCAACCAGGAGCGCATATCACAAACAGAAGCCTGGAATTCACTATCAACAAAACTGACAACACTAATTTGGCATTTTTCGGCAACATGTAAGAACAAAAACGTTTAAACTGGAGTTATTGTCAGGATTACCGCCACCAAGTGTCTTGGGGGCTATGATCATGGACCAGCGAGTTCTATGCCGAACTATGAATAATGAAGTTAACCACAATGTGTTACTATTATTTACTAGCATAAATGATGACTGATAAGCATTTCGTGATGTACGCCACTACTGAAGCTTTGTCGAAAAACGAAAAAAAATTGTTTCCACTGTAAGCTGTCGAAGAATTTTCCTTGTTTTTCACCGAGAGTTGACGATAGACGCTGTACCACGCAAGACGATGCTTTCGACAACGACACAGCAGCACTTCAATTATTACCTCATAAAACTAGACACTGTATAGTTCAATACTCTGTCAGTCGTGTAAATGTGGGGTACATTGTGTGTCATTTCTAAAAGACAGAGCATATTTATTTTCGCTCTCTGATGTATATTATATTATTCGTTCTCGCAGTGAAGCAGGATGTTCAACCGTAGAATGGGTCACCGCGTCAAATTTACACCCTTAAAAGAGGGTAAAACAGCGCAAAATTCAGACAGGCACAAGATGAAGAAGGCATGACACGAGCTCTCGTGTCGGGCCTTCATCTTGTGTCTGTCTGAATTTTGCGCTGTTTTTCCCGCGTTTAAGCATGATCGAACTCGCCCAAGCCACAATTCTTACACATATATACCCACTGAGCATGATTCAGAGGATATTAATTTCAATCGGCACACGTTTTAAATGGAACGAATACATATATCTTATAGTGGTGGGCAAGTGCTTTCTAAAAAAAGTTTGCTCTCGTCGTTTAATGTTAATGCAGACTTAACGTGCTCTAGCTGAATAGGGGATAAAGGGGTTGTTCTTATAGTTACATAAAGGCAACCATTAGCTGGTTATAGAGCACTAATCACGTTTGGTAAGTGCTCGTAAAGAAAGGTTTATTTCATAAGTCGACATTATTTTTTTTTATAACACCTGTAACGTGGAAAGTCCGCAGGCAGACTTAAGCAGTCAGCCGGCAGCCGCACAGACATATATCACTTATGACAGTCCCTTTCCCTTTCGCCCCACCAACCCCTTTCTTCCAATTTTTTTTTCTCATGATCGCTTTCTCTGGTGCGAAGCCCGCGTAGCGTGCACGCTCTCTATATTCGAAAAGAACGGACCATGTAATACAAAGAAAGCCTCGCGCTCTTCTATACGTTCAGTGGCACGGGAAAAAACACCGTGACTTCAACGAATATCGCGTTGAAGGCGAACTAAGCCGAGCCGGAAGTAATCGCGCTGGCTCGGGGCATGCAGACGACCCCTTAGTTCCGTTCCCACTTCCCGGTCGGCGGCATAGCAGCAGCAGCAGCAGCCAACACGCGCGTACCGGTGCGCAACCTGTTCGAAACTTTCTTGCTGCTTAACCCGGGCCACGTCTTGCCTTCATTGACCAGTCGACAGGTGTGCCTTCTGCGGCGAGAGCTGACCTCTCTTCACTCCACGCGTCTTGTTTACTATCCCTTGTTTCCACGAGCGGCTCGTTTGTCTTCTTTTTGCCTGTCGACTCCGCCCTCGGGAACAAGTTTGAGGGGCGCGGATGCACAGACTTGTTAGGAAGAAGGTGGTGACTTATGACCCTTGTGGTCATTGCGTTCGGGGAAGCGGCATACAGTGTCAGCGAGGCGAAGTTATCCCACGCACTCGTTATGGTGACGCAATTATGGCTGACTCCGATTGATTGAATGACGGACACGAGTGTCTGTGTAGTTACAACAACGCGAGATGTTGTCAAGCTCGCGAGAGAAGCGTGTGGAGTAGCCCCCCCCCCTTTTTTTTTCTCTCTCTCTCTCTCTAAGTGGCTCTGCTCTGTTAAACCTCTTGCTTCTCTCAGCTTATGTTTTCCTTTGCTTACTTGCTTACATGCGTGCCTAATGAACATGAACACTTGAACTTTGTTGTAGATTCAGCAGTACTATTTTTTTCGATCGCCAGTTTAGAATGCACTTTGCATATATAGTTTCTCTTCATTTCTTGTTTAGAAACATGTAAAATGAGAATGTGAACTCTGTATGGGAGCTGTTTACCGTTATACAAGCTGTGAGCAACGATTTCACGTCTAGAAAAATTGGAAAGTAGATGTGAAGTTGCTTGAATAATCTTCCTTCTGACGGACAGACGTGACCGCATTTCGTGATTTGACCCCGACACTGTGAGTAAGCTTCATGACGCCTACGCTGTAACTTGTTTTACTAAGCCACTAAAAGCACATTATTCAAATCTGCAGAAAAAGGGAAATCAGGCATGTTTTAAATTTAAGTGACACTTTAGGGATATAATTAATTGGATCACTTATTTATTCAGCTGTCCGCGGACCAAATCAAAGCGCGTGCCTCCCGAAGAAGCATTTTTTGTAAGAGCACGCTATAAAAGCGTGTGTGGATGTGAGTATGCATTTGGCAGTTTCAATGTTTCAGAATGTGTGCACACAACTGATGTTTCTTTCTGCACCACTGACTCGGCAGCATCAAGAACACTATACATATTTAAAGGCGTGCCAAAAATGGCGGCATTACCGTAAGTCAGTTCGCTAGAAAAGTTTGTATTTTTTGTCCCTCTTCCAGTATGTTTCGAGTGTGAGTTTCTTCCACCACTTCGTTCATTTGTCGTTGCTGCTTCTCCGTGGGTACAAAAGCTACCTGAACAAACCGTTCCCGTTTAGAGCAGTCTTTTACACGCGACTCTGATTGGGGTCTCCGCAGTGCAGCCGTTCGGGTCGCTCCTAGCTTCGCATGACCCCAAAACGCGACGACGCTCGCTGAGGGATCGACGAGCCGGAAGAAATGAGTGTATACCGTGCGCTGACGTCGTGTCGAGGAAATATCTCTCGCGATCTGTCTATTGTCCGGGCGACAAGATGTCGGCCGAGGCCCCAAGTCGTCCCCGTCTGACCCCTCTCCGTTCTCGTGTGGCATACGGATTGCGCATATGTAATTATAGCTCCAGCGAGTGGTCGTCGGTGTACGTGGTACTACGCAGATGGAAGCTTCCGCTTTTCGCGCACATGCCATGATCCGATGTTGTTTCGTTTAACGTACGGGACTTCCCGCACTGGCAAATCAACTGAACAAGTTTCTAAGCATGTCGGAAGGCATCCTATATACACAACAACAGCAGCCACCACAACGACCAAATTCACGTGGCTGCTTATGTATCTGCCTGAAACTACAGTAATGAGAACAACTAGTCTTCAAACTCGATTGTATTGACACTTCATTGGGAGGTCATAGGGTGACGTCACAATAAACTGTGGGCTATGTTAGCTAGAACTGTAGTCAACCACAAAAGTTTGCGGACCACGCGAGCGGGTGCCAAACTAAGGATCTTTATGCCTAACTGCCTGTTTACGCTACCTAGCGATGCGTGAGCTACCATCGACCACAGGCTCAGACCAGAAACGGGTCTTTTTGTTATTCACTTTCATTTCAATTTTCTGCTGCAATGTAGCGCATTGTTAATTCGCAGTCTTCACGCGAAGTTGTTGTCTGCAGCATGACTGTCCCATTTATATTTTCAGAGCAGGATCAGAGCTGTCACGGCGTGGTTGAAACGGTGTTTTGTTGGCTGACTATCACTTTGTGATAATTATTATTACTGGTGACGATCATGCTCACAGAAAGCTCTCGAGGCAGAAGCACGTAGATGCAGGTTCCAAAAAGTGCGTCGCGTTAAAAAGTGAGAGGTGAAAATCACTTGTACCCAGTTAGAAAAGAGACGTGTTATAGATTAGGAAAGGGGCGCTTCTAGGGCGCTGCGTTGCTGTCGACCGCCGCTGACGTAGCAGAAATGTCGCGAAGAGGTTTTTTCGTGACGCACTCGCGTGGTCTGTGATCTTTTGTGGTCGACTGTACTTATACTAAAACCACCAACTGCTGGCCCGAAGAGCATCAGTACTGTAAGTCTGAGACGGCATAGCAAAACATATTCGTCGTTTCGAAATGAGAAGCTTCAGTTTCGTGACGGAAGGGAAAAAAAAAGCAAAGCGGTGTGGCACCGATAAAAAAAGAAGCGCAGTAAGAAGAGACCAGCGCTATCTGTCAACGCAGCCAACTGTGACGCGCGTTCTTCGCGGTCTCCTGGTTTTCTCACTTTCTCTTCAGCAGTGCCTCAAAGAACGCTCTGCAACGTCCTTCTCTCTACGAACTCATGTGCCTCTTCTTCTTCGTGTCATCTCTATTTGTCATTGACGTATTTCCTGTTTGTCTTCTGCAGTTTTCTTAGACGAGACGTTCGCAATGCCCTCCGGATTCCCCGCTTACGTGCAGCGTGCTGAAATGTAAATCTGCCGCGACGTAAGAGTCTCTGAGGAATCGCGGAAGAGGAAAATAAAACTGCCCGTCTTCCTCCTCCACGCGTGCGCGTGCTTCAGCAGCTCATCTTCAGACACGCGGGCGGCTTGAAGCGTTTCCGTTGCGTCGCTTTTTGCACGTTTTCACGGGATCCCCCAGCAACTTTATGAATTCTTTAGTCGTAGTGCTTCGAAAGGTGAGATAAGTAATCACGCGATTTAGGCTTATGTATTTGCCTAACACGACTGCGAGGTGAAAGTCGCCTTCTCAGTCGACTATGTTGTTCTCCCCTCCCCTTCCCCCACTCCGCCAACCAATAGGGATATTTCTGGGCCTCACTTGGTTTTGCGATGCCTTTAACATCGGTCCACCTTTGATCAAGAGGCGATGTCATCTTCGTCACAGTGGTGTCGCGATGACGTCACGAGTTATGACGAAATGCGACGTCATAGGGTGACGTCACCACGTGATGATTTTCTGCATTACTCCTGCGGACGCCAACGGACATTTCTCGCCTTTGATGAAGCATCAAAGCTTTCTCTTTCGTAAATATTATAAAAGTATGAAGCCACGAAAGCACAAGAATAGTCGTATGAGAGCGTGGCGGTGGAGAGGAGAGATTTTAATGTTGCCATGCGTCAGACCTAAGCCCTGATCGGCAAGGGTTTTTCAGGCATCTCAATAGCGTTGTTAGCAAACAAGTGCGTTATAAAACATGTGTGTGTGTGTGTGTGTGTGTGTGTGTGTGTGTGTGTGTGTCGGTGCGTGCATGTGTGTATGCGTGTGCATGCGGTTATGTGCGCGTGTGTGGGTCATCTGTGGGTCATCTGTGTGTCTGTCTGTGTGTACTTTCGGATATCGCTGTCGCTTTCAACACTTAAAGGTGAACACTGAGGGTCCCCCAGTTTTTCTACCCTCAGTCGAAATTCCATGGAGTGCTCATGCTTTTTTTTACATCTGTCCTTGTTTGCTGTGCGCGCGCAGCAATATTAGAACGAATTGTATGAACTCGTCCAACTTTCAGTATACGTGTAATAATTCCAATCCACGCTATTGATACCGTGCTTTGTAGAACGTCATGCCCCCCACAATCATCATAGTTTCATGTCATTGCATAGACATACACTTCATGCATGTACTATCATGAACGCGAGAGCAAAAACGGCCCCCCTAAACGCCACATTAGTGGCCCTTCCATTTTCCCGGCCTTACACTAATGCCGCTTTGTGTACAATCCTGCACCAGAAAAGAAAATAATATTAAGTGCAGAATATTCGTCTTTATGACGACATAGTCAGCGCCGCCTTCAAAAATCGACCCAAACGTACACTTAAGAGCACCACCAAACGTGAAACAGAACAGTAAAAGCGCACTACAGAGATCACTCTAGTGTGACATTCAGTCGGCCCCATCTGCACTTCATCGGCCGTGCAGACAGCCAGAAAACTGAGGGTTGTGCTACTTCTGAGATCACAGATCACATTTAGCGCATTTGCCCACGTTATATGCTGTAGCGACACTATCGTTGACAGCTCTCTTGACAAAACTAGTCAATCAATAACTATCGAAAAAAAAAACGATGTTGGGACATTTGCCTCATTCTTGTTATCAGCTCGGTATTTTCAAAGCTTTGGAAAAACTTTTTCACGAGAGCGAGCTGGATAAGATGCTGTTAAAAGCTTTTTGCACTTTCATGTTTTTGTTTCACCGCCGCCTCCATTCTTATAACCAACTGCTTATTTCTTCCTGTTATTTCAAACCCCTTCTTCTCGCCCACCACGGTACTTCACTGGTAATGGTACTTGATTACTTGGTCGAAGGTTTGGGGATTCATTACCCGCTGAATTTCGATTTGAAACTTCAAGTTTTATTTCCAGATCTATTCCCGGCGGCAACTGCATTTCGACCAAGATTTCTAGGGGCCTTTATGCCTAGATTTAGGCGCTCGTTAAAGAATCCCAGGTGTCTCAACTGCAGAGAGATCCACTGCGCCGTCTCATAGTCATGTCGTGGTTTTGGGGCGCAATACTTCAATGGGTATTACTGCTATTACCTCTTCCCCAGCACTGAGTAGCGAGTGAAAATGCCGAGTCAGACCGACCGCTCAGCTTGTCCACCAGAATAAGTCTGTCTCTTTCTCTCTGTGAGCAGCACCCCGCCGCGCTGGTCTAGTACTCGGCTGCTGACCCGCAGGTCGCGGGATCGAATCCCGACTGCGGCGGCTGCATTTCCGATGGATGGATTGATTGATTGATTGATTTGCGGGGTTTAACGTCCCAAAACCACCATATGATTATGAGAGACGCCGTAGTGGAGGGCTCCGGAAATTTCGACCCCCTGGGGTCCTTTAACGTGCACCCAAATCTGAGCACACGGGCCTACAACATTTCCGCCTTCATCAGAAATGCAGCCGCCGCAGCCGGGACTCGAACCCGCGACCTGCGGGTCAGCAGCCGAGTACCTTAGCCACTAGACCACCGCGGCGGGGCGGCATTTTCGATGGAGGCGGTAATGTTGTAGGCCCGTGTGCTCAGATTTGGGAGCAAAAAAACGTTAAAGAACCCCAGGTGGTCGAAATTTCCGGAGCCCTCCACTACGGCGTCTCTCATAATGATATGGTGGTTTTTGGGACGCTAAACCCAACATATCAATCAATCAATCATATCTGTGATTGGTGGTCACATTCCGACGGAGCCAAAATGGTAGAGGCCGATGTACCGTGCCATGTCAGGGCACGTTAAAGAACACCAGGTGGTCAAAATTTCCTTAGGCCTCCAATACAGCGTATCTCATAGTCGTGTCGAGGTTTCGGTTCGTAAAACACCTTCTATGATGATCTTTATCTAACATCAGGAACTGAAACAGAGACAGTGGAGTGAGTGGCCGACGGCACAATCAACCGTAACAATCTGGGTAAGCTCAGTGCAAGCGCTGCACGCGGAAGCACGTGGCACACTGCGATTGGGTAGAAAGTTATTTCTTGCGTAATAGTTGTTTCGGTGCACCGCCAGTGGAGCGCCGCTAACATCGCCACCAAAGCCGTTTTTTTTTTGTATATATAGCTAAGTGACGTTGCCTAAAGCAACGCTGATGGGTGGGTTGCACGCGTGCTTAGGTTCCTGGAAAACGTGGCTTCTTACTCAATTTCTTTTTTTATTTTGTTGCTATAGGCACTCGACAGTGGACCAGAGGGCACGACGAAGCTCTTTGGGCCGCCTCAGCATTGTTGCTATTGACCGCTAGGGATACTAAGAAAATGGAACACTCGCTGAACACCGTGACACGCTGAAGTGTCAGTGCCCTTTTTGACACGTTTTCAAAGAACGCTTCCTGGGCACTTACATAATCAGCCGTGACCGCCTTGCTCACTACTAAAAAAGAAAATGATATGCACGTGCACGTTCCGTTTTGCTGCGTCTGCTCGCTATAGGCTACGCATTGGAAGACCTAGTTTTGCTGCGCCTACTCGCTAGGCTGTGTGTTCTGGCGCTACCATCAGATCTCGTAAACTGCGTTGCCGGGTGCCTATAATCGTCGTTTCCTTATCCGATTTCCATGTAGTGCTTGACTGCAAAAGCGAACCTGGAACGGACTATTCAGACCAACCGCCACGGCACTAGCACTGCGGCATTTTAAGAGTTAAAAGGCCAAGTCAAGTCAAGTCAAGATCCTTGACAATGTGACGCACACCCACGCTGGAGGATCTGCCAAGAACCGGATAGTTTTCATGATTTTTTTCCTCAATGACAGGTTAAGATTAATCTATTTACGAGAAATAAAAGAAAGATTCAACAGGACGAGTTTAATGGTTGAATTTTAAACAATCTGTAGTGTAATGCAATAACACGACCAGTCAACAGCTCCGAAACGCGCAAGAAAAGCTCGCGCATTTTTCCAGCGCGTGACCAATCTCCTTCCACGTGCAGGGACGTCAACCCGGCGATCGGCGACGTGACGCAGCACGCAGATTGTTGATTGTTCTAAGCCAGGTCTCTACAAACAGTAATGAAGTGAACATCGCCGATCGCTGATTTTACGTCACTGCGCGTGGAAGGAGGTTGGTCAGGCGTACGAAAGATGAGCGAGCTTGTTTGGAGGGTGTAAAAAAAAGTCGGAGCCTGTCAACTGGCCCTTTAAGGTTGTTGTGAGAGTGAGTAACAAAGAAAAAGATTAACTAAAGAAAAGAACGACTGATAGAAACATGTCCACTACAGTGGTGTAGCGGTTGGGGGGCTCAGCTACTGACCCGAAGGTCACGTGTCCGATCTCGGCCTCAGCACTCGCATTTCGATGCAGTCGCAATCAGTGCACGTCAAGGAACACCACACGGTCGAAATTTCAAGAGCTGTGTGTGTGCGTGTGTGTGCGTGTGCGTGCGTGTGTGTGTGTGCGGGTGTGTGTGTGTGTGTGAGTGTGTGCGCGGGTGCGTGCGTGTGTGTGTGTGTGTGTGTGCGGGTGCGTGTGTGTGTGCTGGTGTGTGTGTGTGTGTGTGTGTGCTGGTGCGTGTGTGTGCTGGTGCGTGTGTGTGCGTGTGCGTGCGTGTGTGTGTGCGGGTGTGTGTGCGGGTGTGTGTGTGCGTGTGCGTTTGTGTGTGTGTGTGTGTGTGTGCGTGTGCGTGCGCGCGTGTGCGTGTGCGTGTGCGTTTGTGTGTGTGTGTGTGTGTGCGTGTGCGTGCGCGCGTGTGCGTGTGCGTGTGTGCTGGTGCGAGTGTGTGCGTGTGTGTGTGTGCGTGTGCGTGCGTGTGTGTGTGTGTGCTGGTGCGTGTGTGTGTGTGTGCGCGCGCGTGTGTGTGTGTGTGTGTGTGTGTGTGTGTTACAACGTGGAATGACTCAGCTGAAAGACACTCGAACTCATACCAGAACCCGTGAGAAAAACCGGATAAAGCAATCTTACGTGACCCCCCGAGGAAATAAAGAAAACAAAGCGGGAACAAACGCATATTGTAATACGAAAACATATATGAATGTACGTGCATCAAATTACCTGGTGAGCCGAATCGGTGAGTTAATGCTGTATGGGAGTCAGTAAGCTAAAGTGTAATATCTTTTATGACACATTAGCAAAATGACATTCTGAACCATCTATATTTCCATGTTTTAGTGCAATCTACGGAGTAAACAAAAGGAAGGAGATGGCTTTGGCCTTCAAGTAATCTCACAGACAAACACACAAGAGGCTACGTGACCTTTTTAAAGGCGGAAGGAGGAGAACAGAAAACGTGGCGCACGTAAGTGCTGCGTTGTGCAATCTGTGCGACATCTGTCTCGAGCCGTTGCAAATAATGAATAGCAAACCACGCGAAATTGTCCGGAAGCAAGTAGTATTGAGCCACTGTGTATGTAGATAACGAGAATTCGACACGAAATAAAACGGCCACAAAAAGTCACCTATATATTGGACAACACTTTTTTGTCGACTAATGTAGTGTCCTGAAATTGTGCAAGCTTATTTCGCACGAGAATATGCGCACCCACTGTCAAACCTAAAGTAGTCTTGCAATATATTCTCTCGAGCACCAATGCACAAAAAATCATCACGCTAACGAAGTTCCTGCCAGGAAGTCTCACATCCGCTCCCGTATGAAGTATTCGTAAAAATAAAAATAAAATAATAGTAATGCACTTATAACGTGTTGAGTTCCTGCTTTACATTTACTGATAAAGCACAGCCTTCGCATTTGATTACCTATTTTTCTCAGTATTCATAATTACTTCACAGCTGTGTATCAAGCTTAGATTCACTTTCTCTGGATGGGTGTGAAACACCTACGTTTTCGATATCTGAGGCTTTTGAGTTCAAGTGCTTGTGAGCACAACACCAAGTGTCTTTTGTGCACTAAATTTACTCAGAGATGCTGCCTATAAGCGAAATGTTTAAAGAGCGTCATAATGTTTGGGATGTAACACATGCAAGGCAATGTAAGCTGTTTAGTGCTTCTTAAAAAAACTCTGGATGTGGCTCACTAATACTGCAGAAGACAAAATTCAGACAGGTACATAATGTTCCTAGCACTATCTAAAGTTTAAATGAACATGGCCATACCACCTAGCCTTGCTATTGGTGCGTTTGTTGGTTGTTGTTTTTTTGCGGCTTGGTGGTTGTTGTTTTGTTTTGTTACGCTGTTTGTAAGGACGATAAAAACTTTTGTAATGCTTTGAAGCTCTCTCAAATTAAGCCAACGGGGTAGGGCGTATGATTCACAAACGTGTTGTCGCAGTACACCGTACCTGCTAGTTATTGTTAACATGTCATGATGGTGCTAAAGAGTAAGACGCCAATTCGCCGTGAAATTGGTTGCATGTCTTTTCAGTATCAGTATACAAATATTGAATTTTCGTACTCACCCCGTTTTGGTGAAGGTCATCCAGATATCCATAATGTGACGCGAGAACTGCACCTCCTCTTCTGTAAACTGCTTGGGAAACCTGAGCGGCACACCAAACACAAACTCCACCTCATCGAAATGAGCCGTACCCAGCCACTCCGGCCAATAGCTGTTGCTGGGACGGTGCAAGAAGTGATAAAAGTAGACGCTGTTGTTAAACTCCGAATACACCTCGCCGTAATAGATGGTCGGGCAAATTTGAAGATAATCGCCAATGGCCTCAATGAACGCGTTCCGAACGCTAGGGTAGTCCCGGTCCTTGATGTTCTTGAAGTAGTGGTCCCTGATGTCACGAGTACCTGTCCGTATGATGTACTGGAAAAAGAAGATGAGATAGAACGCCGCCTCGTCTTTGGTGATGTTCGGCGCGAGGCCGTTGAGAAAGATGTAAGGAAGTGTGTTTGCCACGAAGATGCTGCCTTCGTCCTTGTTCACGCCTAGAAGCACGTCAGAGTCCTTGAAGAGTCCCTTCTTTAGAGCCTCGTGCGCGTTCATCGGCATGAAGTCGTCACCGTGCCGTGGGTGGTACGTGAGCACACGCTTGCCCAGAGCTTTTTCAGCCGTGCGAAAGAGCGCATCCGCTTCGATACTGCGCAGGCAACGAACTACGTCGGCGGCAGTGGCCTCATCCTGGAAGTTGTGCGTGGCGTTCGAGCACTTGAAGATCTCGGCGAACTCCGTCGCCTTCTTGACTCCATCGGCCGTGTTGTCGGGCGTGTCCCACAACGGGCTGCCGCTCTGCAGGATGACGCGCTTCACCATGTTGCGGCTCATGGGCGAAATAAGGTGCAGGCCCGCTGACACGGCGCCGGCGCTTTCGCCCATTAGCACCAAATGATCGGGGTTGGCACCGAAGGATCTCGCATTCTCGTGTAGCCAGCGTAAAGCCAGGTTCTGGTCATACAGTCCCATGTTACCTGGGATGTCCTCGATATCCGCGTTGAGGAAGCCCAATGCTCCAAGTCGGTAGTTCATTGAAGCCACGACTACGTCACCATAAGCTGCAAGCACACCGCCATCGTAGAATTCCCAGTCGGTGGCACCAATGTTGAAACCTCCACCGTAAATGAAGACGAGCATGGGTCTCAGTTGTGAAGAGGCCTTCGTCGCATTGTGTCTATTCGGAGTCCACACGTTCAAGTGCAAACAGTCTTCGCTTTCGGGCTTTTTGCTTGCAGCCCAATTCCAGCTGGATGCGAACGATATGTGGTAGCATGGAGGGCCCATCTCCTTTGCGTCCAGAACGTTCTCCCATGGTTTCACCGGCAGCGGTTTTTTGAACCTGAGCTCCCCTAGCGGTGGCGTAGCGAATGGTATACCAAGGAAAACATCCAGTTTGCGGCCTAGAACCTCTGTTTTGAAGCCTGCCACCATGCCGGTGGTAGTATTGACAAGTGGGCGGCCGTCTTCCGTGGTCTCGAGCAACAGTGGCGGTGATGTTACCGTAGCGGGCGTTGTTGTTTCTGCTTCGACTGCGATGCTAATATCTGTTGCGCTAAGCACGTCCACGTTTGTCTCCAAGTCATTGTTGCCACTCCCTCGACTGGGCGTGTCTGGGGAATCGCCCGTCGATGGAACCAAGTAGGCGTCCGGTAGCGGGTCCTGCGGTGCTAGTAGCGACTGTGGCCTCCCCGCTGCAATGTAGCTGTCCCCGTTGTCGGAAGTGTCGGAAACGTCATTGACAGGTCCGATGATGGTGAGTTCTCCCTTTCGCTTTTGAGGTACCAAAGGCGGGCCGTCTTGACCCGAGTCCTTTTCGTGTCCCGGGCTAGCCAGGAGTTCGGGCGGGAGCTGTAGCACAAGGGTGGCGATGGAGATTGCGATAAGGCACACAAGCCCCAACAGCAGGCACAGCACCCATGTCCGCATTGCGCCCTTCGGTCTCCACTCTGCGCTCGAGAGAAAAGGTGAGAGTTACGTTCGTGCCTCTAACGTCGATGCATGTTTCTACATATTTTTTTTTGCTTCAGGAAGGAAGGAAGAGAGGTAGTCCTCGGCAAGGAAGCGCGATGCGGCCCCCTAGCGGAAGACTCCGTGTCGAGCGAAAATTAAAATGCCGGTAGGAAAGAAAGTGGGGTACCGATGTAACAGGGTCTGATTTGGGAGTCAGATAGCCACCTTCCACTTACGTGTGTGCTGTTTTGATGCAGCACATCCTCTGTAGCGCACACCCAATCGTTTTCTTGTTCACACTTTTCGCATTTTTTTTATCCTTTACTTTCCCTTCACGCAAGCGTCGCGTTACGAAGTGCAGTAGCTCCCACAAAATGTTTCTGCTGCTTGGAGTTCCTGCCAGCGTCAACCGTTCTTGTCTGAGTGAACGAACGCCTCAAGCTTGCGCGGCATTCTAAGTGCCAGTGGTAGGTTATATATGTTACGCACCGATCTAGATTTTCCATAGCTGTTAGAAGATAGCCACGTTGTTTATGGCACTTACGGCAAGCTTAGAGTGCCGGGCCAGTGTTGTTGTTGAAAGGTGACCTAACACGTACCATGTAAAAATGGGAAAACAATAATTTTAGTAATCCGCTGATCATAAGCAGCTGGAAACGTATTTGCCATTGCCTCTGCACACTTTTCGTGCTATACTAAGATAGTTGACTACCTCGTTAGCGTTGTTATAAACTTAATTTGGCGTTCAGGGTAGCCAGCCGGTCTAAGAACTGGCTAAATTCCCTGTCCTTGCGCTTGATCTTTCCCCCTCCTCTTTAATTTGGCGTTAGCATGGCAGGTAAAGTGCTTGTTAGTCTCCATTTGGCTCCTCCACTTCCTTTCAATCTGCTTCGCCTCCGACCATTCACTATTATAAATAAAACACAACGAACATCTCGAAAAAGGATTCCCGCTGAAAGCACATGTCTACACGAAAAAAATATTTAATACTCTCTGGTGAAAATACTTTAGTAAGTGTTATGTTTTACAATTACATTAAGATATGGTTAGTAATAAGGCTAAATGAATAAATCTGTAATCTCAGTATCTCTTGCACTAGTTTCCATTGCCGAATAGTTGAGATATATTTGAAGATATATTCAACCTACCTTTGTAAAAAAATAAGACAACTCGAGAACAATTGCTAATTTTAAAATTGTTGATTGAAGTTGGTAAACATCCTGGTAGTATATAATTTATAGAAGCATATTGATCATTTTTGGAGAACGAAAAGAACTACCCAGCACAAATAGGCAAAATGCGTCGCCGTATAGGCACACATAGCGCATTCACTGAATCGATGTTCTTTAAAGCACTGAACCACCAATATTACAGAAACGTGCTAGCGTCCGCCGTTGGTGGCGTCGCGGTTATTGTGCTTGGCCGCTGACCTGGAGGTCGATCATGGCAGCGGCGGTTGCATTTCGAAGGAGGCGGAATGGTAGATGCCCGTGTAGTGTGTGACGTCAGTGCACGTTAAAATACACCAGATTGTAAAAATTTCCGGAGCCCTCCACTACAGCGTCCCTCATAATCATATCGCGGTTCTGGGACGCAAAACCCCAGATAATATTATTACGATTATTAATATTATTAGAAACGTGCCACCGGAATAAAACCGCAAACTTATAAACGATTTAGCACTCATGCTTTCCAGACAGGAAACCGAAACGCCTGCCAGCCCTGGTCTCGCGGTTTAACTCTATGCGACCTGCAGACGTGAGATATGGACCAGCACGCAATGTTGCGCGTTGTGTCGGAAACTTGCATGTCGCAAGCACGTGCACTACAAAACGTCAGTTACGTCACCGCGTGCTCAACGCACGCATTATGCTAATCAAATTGCGGGGGCGTCTCCTTTTCGCGCGATGCGTGTAAAAGAGTAATTCGCGTCATGTCATGCAAGAGAACCACAGGTCAACCATCCCAGCGTTGTCTGCGCAAGAGTTCAAGCTTCCTAACTACTCACGTGCTTAGTACAGACTACACGCGCTGGTCGAATGTACACGTGCGGACTGTGGTGAATGTTGTAACAAAGTTGTATTTCCATTTGGGTTATCGAGAATGGAGCACGCAGTGGCCTTGCCCCGGCTGCCGCAGACACGCAATGCAAGAGTGTGCTGCGCGCAGCCCGGGGCAAAGGAGAGCAAACACACACAAATGGAGGGCAGGCAGCTCGTCGGCCGGCCGCTCGATCTGGTCAAGGACAGTGAATAAATCGACTCGCCGCCTCTTGTGCAAGTAAACACGCATAGGAGAGGTTCACGCTAAGAGCGTCGGAGAAACTCGTTGTGGCTGGTAGAGTGCTTGCATTCCCGGCTATCCCTCGTCCTCGCCGAGACAAAGAAGATAACCAAAACTTTTGAACAGAAGCGTTCCGGCCACCGCAAAGCTCTGCGACCCCTGGATGCATGGCAGTATGCCGCTTCTTCAGCATTCAGCATTCAGAGTGCCAACAGCATCTAGCAAAAGGTACACATGTCCTCATGAACTATTTGGTCAACACAAACAAGCGTTGAGAAAGTTCAAAGTAAAATAGAGGGGGTCTCCGTTTCTCGGCCGCATGTTCACGATGTGTGGTAACAGTATTTCTGCGAAAACACAGTACCTGTGATCTTTATGGCCTATCTGGTTCAAGTGCCTCAAACAAAACAGTGTGCACACTCGACTTGTCACTTCTATACCCGCCGCGGGAGTCTACTGGTCATGCTGCTCGTGTGCTGACCCGAAGGTCGCGGGGTCGAATCCCGGGCGCCGAGGCCGGATTTACACGGATGTCATATGCTAGAGGCCCGCGTACTTTTAGGTACTATTTAGGTGCATGTTTAAAAACCTGGAGGGCTCCAAATTTCTGTGACCCTCCATTACAGCGTCTCTCATAGCCATATCGTGGTCTTGGGTCGTAATTCCCCCGCTCCCTCAATTATTTTCCAGCGGAAGGTAGCTAGACGTTAGGTACACACAAACAGACAGCGAGAAACTACATGTTTAGTACCCTAACTGGACTCTCCGTCCCTTAGCCACGTTTTCTGTTTCTGAAAAACACAGTATCTGATCTCTATGGCCTATCTGGTTCCCACTGTTCCTACAAAACAATAAAAACACCGGGGTTTGCGACTTCTCAGTGTAGTCTAATCCCTCATTACTTTCACTTTGCTTTATCAGAAGTCTTATTTTTTGAGATAGCCATAGGTTAAATGCTGACAGTGCAAAGTTTATGCGATAAACTATTTCAAATCGTTGTTAATAATGGCAAAACTAGCAACTACCTCAAGGCATCTTTAGCGTTCCGCCAGAGTAGAATAAGCTGACGTGACTGTCAGGAACCCTACATTATATCATGTACACGCATTTCTCAGGACACTTCACATCAAAGTTCATCGTCAAGTTGTCTCTGCGATTCCTACCCTCAGAGAATGTCTTGGCCCTACTGAGCTGTCACCATCTTTTGAAACTCGCGCCAAAACAAACGACGTCGTCATTAGTTACGAACACTGCGCACTATCAACAATCGTACAATCAAATGCGCCGCTCGTTAAACAAGAAAAGAGGCACGTGAAATGTTCCGCGACAGATGATGTAGCTTTTGCATTCGGAGAGGAACAGCGGCACGTGAGGACGATGCTCTTTGCGTAGGTCAAGGCAGTCCACAAACAGCGCAAAATTCAACTCTTTCACCATACACAACCGCGTTCTGGCACTTCACTTTCGAAATGAAGTAACAGCTGCTTCGGATGCAGTGAGTTGGACTGTTTTTCAAGATAAGCAGGTACTGTTTCATAGAGTTTTTCCTACTCCGTTGTGCAGGCTGAGCTTCCTACTACGCGAGATCCCGTGGGCTTTTTCACTTCATTTTCAGCGGCTCCCGTATTGTATTACGGCGCGTCTGCGGGGAAGCTGGCTTTCCAGTCCAAGGCCATCCACTGGCACGGAGGGAATTCTGGCGCGTGAGAAAAGAAAAATTTCATCGAAGCATTCTATAGTTGACGATTGCATCAGCAAAGCCACGGGACAGCCGACATAAATTACCCAAAGGGAGCGAGGCAAATTGCCGCAATCTATGGTTGCTTCACCCCCACGTTGCAACCTGTGAGTCTCTCTGTAACAACCCGACAGTCATGTGGCACAGCCGCTCCACTCGCTTTACGCTTTTGTACAGATATGTGATTTCAGCAAACGTGAAAAGTGTTTCAGTTGCCTTTGTCGGGGCTCTCGCTAATTGAATGGCTAGAGGACACATAATTATTCGTATTGCAAACTTCTATTTGCGCCGGACCTCAGCATTAGTTTTGTTTCCTGTCATGAACCGTATTCTGGCGAGTTCCAAACTTCTGTTTCCATAAGGAAGCTCGTTAGCAAATAATTTCCATGCAGCTCCAGAAACACAGAACGGAAATAAACAAAGGAAGTGGCGTCTGCCGGAGATTGTTTTGGCTGGGCTGATATCCAAAGGGGTTAGACAATAGGAGTACAGATACAGAAAGAACACAAACCTGCAGGTAATCAAGTGCTCACACTAATTGAAAGTAGTATGCAATGAAATCACAGCTTATTCGACTAGACCTACCAGTGTAATAAAAAAATAATGTACCAACCATCGGTATGCTGAACCTGCGCATGGCCTATAACTTCGGCGTCATCATTTCATGGGCGTCTAAAGAAACTGAAAAATTAACGCTCACGTATTCATGTTCACATGAAGGCCATTTTCTAGCATGACGTCCAAATTTCACATTTATTGTTGTGATCTATTGATTACATCGATTACGTCATAGCGATAGTTTAATGCGCACTACACACCAGTGAGTACAGATAGGCATAACTTAGTGAAGATAAGAAATGACATGCTAGCTTTTTTTAAAAGCTTCAAAGAAAATGATGCTTCTGTTGACAAGCTAAGAAAAGGTCGGACCTCGTAACGGGCTGACGTACATTTTGTATTTCCTGTTCGGCTCCGATTATTTCTTGTCACTTGTGAGTAAAGCTGTGCTGGGCTTCTTAAAACGCAAAAAAGAGGAAAACGGGCGCTGGCATAGTGAAACTGTTGGCTGGTATACTACCCGGAAGTAGTTACCATTTCAAAGCACTTGTCAGAAGGAAATCGTAACAGAAACAGCTATAGGACAGCATGTAGTTTTGAGTTATAGGCGTGTTGTGTAGGCACATGGTTATGGTGCACTCTGCTTCAAATCTGTTGTCAAGACACCTCCCCCATGCATATACACTCGTCGCAAATTACATAGCATCGTTTCCGGCCTACGGTCAAACTTTCAGTTCTTCAAAATAGAGATGGGAGTGGGTTATAATTATATAAGAGACGCAATGGACAGTGAAAAACAAAGTAAAACTAACCTGCGGGACCCGCTGCGAATTCTTTTTTCCATTCAGTAATAAGAAGTAGAGATACGCGACCTATAAGGCCGAACAAACTACCATGGCTACCTAATTCGCTGTGAGCACTGCCGAAAAGAAACAAATACGCCCACTTCCCACAGCACAGCGCTTGACTCTCGAACCACGCCCTACCGTGATCCAGTGACCCGCCAATCGTAATCGTGGCAGGGTGACGGGGGCTGACAGCTCATCGTAAACTCAATGCAAACATCGCCTTTGTGGCTTTGAAGAACCAAAGATGAACAAATAGAAGCAACGCATACACACGGGCAACAATCATTTCGGTCTTTTGAACTGTTCAATTGCCGATGGCCCATCATATAAGTGAGGCCAGCCTGCGTAGATGCTTCCGGGTTTTGTGCTATTGACATTTGTGGGTGGTCATTTCTGTTGTACATGCAACGAAGGCACTGAAAAATGTTTGTCTCGCCGCCGTTGCTTCGCAGGCAAACCCACGCGGCCGCGCGGTGGATCTCGACCAATTGTGATAAAGGGTGGTGGTACTAAGTGATTCGTTCCGCCCGAGCTGACGCGTTCTTTGTCGGTAAACGAAAACTAAGCGAGTCTGCGCAGACTTTCGATTGTCTCGTCATTGCTTTCTTTCACGATTATGCGGCATTTCAGTTCTAGTTTCATGCAAACGTTTGCAGCTTGGTTACCTTGTTACTTGCTACACTAAACAAGCTTCAACGTGAACGTTAGATTTGAAGCATCTGGTCTATGTACAGAGAGGAATGGGGGAAGCAGTTGTCAGGCCGACGTGAGTTAGACCTTCAGCCTTGTGTCTACTTCTACATATGTGCCGCTCTGTTCACATACTCGGTTTTGGGACGTTAAACCCCAACAATTATTATTATGTTCACAGATTGTCTTCGACTGCTTGCGCGCGCCGATTTCCATTGTTTAAACTGCCATCAGACAGAGCGAAATGCACTAGTGACTGTTCTGTTGCACGCTCGTTTGTTCCGTACAGAAGAATTACCCCGCATACATTGCGCTCGAGTAGACAGAAAATATCATGAGACAGCTGTAGTACTCGGTGATGTCGGCCCACTAGTGGTGTATCCTCAAGAATGTCGAAGCACAGTGGCCTCTTTATTTTGTGATTACCAGCCGTTCTTAATGTTAAATATAGCACCCGGTGTTTCCAGAGATCCGTCGTTCAATTCTTCCTTTTTTTAAAATTTTCACTAAGTCATGAATTTGGCGCAGCGACAGGATAACGGTATTGAATGTTGCTTCAGTAAGCTAGTCCTAATTGTGTATGATTATGTGTTGTAATATTTTCATATACTGTGCAATGTCACCTCGTGACCACAAAAGCAGTGGTTTAGAGCGGGATTGTACTTAATTTCCTCAATTTTACTCCTAGCAGTTTGATCTGTTATCACACGCTAGAACCAAATACGCAGCTAAGTAGAGGAAAGTTGGAATACGATCACTTTACACGAGTGTTTCGCGCAGGTATGAAAAAAACCTCACGATTACGGCCCTAGCTCCCACTTAACTTTTTTGAAAATGGTTTTCGACGTGTGAACTACATACAGCCACAAAAAAAAATGGCAGCACCGACGTACAGTGGGAACCGATGATGTGCGATGCACGAATGAGGAAGGTTGATATGTCACTTTAAAATCACCACAACGTTACGAGGTGGAGGTAAATTATGCCATACACGACTTCCATGTCATGATTATCATGTTTGTAGGTGTCGTTTATTATCGTTATCTATTCACGTCAAGTGATGCCAAATTTTGTATATGTGAAGCTAGCGGAATGGCCGTGAGCACGCTATGAACGTGCTACGTTGTCATGCTCTTACATGACAGGCGTGTCATGATTATCATGTTCGTACCAGTCATATACCTTCGTCATCCATTGATGTCATGTAACACCAAATTCGGTATATGTGGAGTTAGCGAAAAGGGCGCGAGTGCCTCATGAAGGGCCCAATATACTCCAACGTAACGTTGACGTGCGCGCACGCTGGGCACAGCGACGCCATACGTTAGCAAAATGCGAGAACTATATAGTCTGACGCTAGGCGCGACCGGCATGACCAGCGGCCGCGAGTGCATCATGAGTGTGGCATGTAGTCATGTTGTTACATGACACGCATGTCGTGATTATCATGTTTGGATGTGTCATTTAGGTATGTCGTCCGTTGCATCACGTAATACCGAACTTGGTACATCTGAAACTAGCGAAGCGGCTGCCAGTGCATCATGAGCGTGGCATGTAGTCATGTTGTTATATGGCACGCATCTCATTAGTATCATGTTTGCACCAGTCACATACCTTCGTCATTCATTCACGTACCGTAATACAAAGTTTTGTATATGTGACGCCAGCGAAATGGCCGCGAGTGCATCATGAGCGTGGCATGTAGTCATGTTGTTACACGACACGCATGTCATGATTTTCATGTTAGGGTCTGTTGCTTGTGTTCGACATGCAATCATGTAATACCATACCAGTTTTGCAACATGCAATGTGAACGAAACCACAGCAAGAGCTGCAGGACCATGAAACGTAAATCATGACATGCCTGACATACATGTCATAATTTTCATGTTATGACTACTCAGATATGTTCCTCATACAGTCATGTTATGCTATACCAAGTTTGGTATTGATATCATAAACGAAACGGCCAGGATAGCTAAAAGTCGTAGATAGATAGATAGATAGATAGATAGATAGATAGATAGATAGATAGATAGATAGATAGATAGATAGATAGATAGATAGATAGATAGATAGATAGATAGATAGATAGATAGATAGATAGATAGATAGATAGATAGATAGATAGATAGATAGATAGATAGATAGATAGATAGATAGATAGATAGATAGATAGATAGATAGATAGATAGATAGATAGATAGATAGATAGATAGATAGATAGATAGATAGATAGATACGCTCAAAGTCGCCGAAGTTTGCTAAGAAATACTTTGCATTTAAAAAGGAAGCTGTTGCACGAACACGTGAAAGCAAAACCCACGCAAGTAAGCTTATGGACATTATTTGACAAAGCCAGCCTCTTTTCATGGAGTTATTAGTGGTGAACACCGTATACCACGAGAAGACTAGAAATAGTTTTCCTTTTTTAAACAAAAAAAGTCTGTTTTCTCCAAATAGCATCTAGCGAACAAAGAGACGTATACTACTCGGTCATCGCATCGCTACTCACTGACACTGCGCCGTCCGCTGCGTACGTATGCGAAGTCGTGTTCCCGTCTTGGCAGAACTGACGTATGCGCAAGTTCGTTACAGTTCCCAGAAGTCCACGCGGCCACTTGTTAGCTGGTAACGATCTTTCTGGTCACCGGGCTCAGTCGAAGAAAAGTCGAGGACGCAGCCACTGGGGTCACGCGATGTGGTCTTCTGCCCGCTCGAGTGCGTGCGTGTACGGCTCTGGAAACTGACTCGGCAATTAGTTAACTTTTACCCTGTTTCTATATACTACCACGGAAGACAGTGAAAGCCGAAAAGGGGGCCTGTCCCGACACTGCGCGACGAACGCATTCTAGACACTGCTGTGCTGTCGCCATCGTCGTAGTGCGGACAATATACAGGGTATTTCAAGAAATCTGTCCAATATTTTTTTAGAGGTGAAGCTCTTTACGGTGTGGGTCTGTCCTTCCTCCATTGTTGTCATACGTAACCACCGGTGGCACATACCCGCTCTAGAACGGGTATGTGCAACAGGGAATGCGAGATGGGAGACGGCGGTACTTAGAGTGCTCACTAGATGGACGCACGGACGGAGGCATGGATGGACGGACAGACAGACCAGCAGAAGGACGGACGGATAGATGGACGCGCGGAGCGAGTATCTGCCACAGGGGATGCGAGATGGCGGTACTTGAAGTGTTCACTAGATGGAAGCACGGATGGACGGATGGACAGACAGACAGACAGACAGACAGACAGACAGACAGACAGACAGACAGACAGACAGACAGACAGACAGACAGACAGATAAAAGGACGGGTGGACAGATGGACTGACGCGCGGACGCACGGACTGGTGGACGCACGAACGCATGGGCAAATGGATGGACGGACTCACGGATGAAATGACTCACGGATGGACTCACGGACGTACGGACGGACGCGTGTATGGACGAATGGACGGTCGCGCGGACGTATGGAAGCAAGAAAGAACGGACGGATGGAAGCACGGATGGGCTGACGGACTCTTCGTCCCACTCATCATCATTCACTCCGTGGATATGCTGTGATTTTTTTTAATTACAGAAAGGACGTATCTGCGTGCTATTTGCGGCGTCGCCTTTCCTGTGGCAGAAGGCATCTTCAGATGCGCACAAATAATAATTTCTGTAGTATTTATAAAAATTACCCTAATTAGCTTTTCAGCCAGGAGTGATAGCCGATTGAGTGAATAGGGTGAAGTCAAGCCCTTCCTACAAATAGTCCATAGCCATTTTGAAATTTGCGAAAAACGGCCACTGGCAATTACCGCGGAGCGATGCAGTGAGTCTAATTTAGCTGGAGAAACCCAAACCGACACACCCAAGAGAGCTCATCTACCATCCACTTCGACAGCGCCCTCAGGGACGACACTGTTTCCTTCGGCGTTATTAAACAGTCAGTTTAGACACTTCGCTTTGAGGCCGCTTATCGACGTTCGCTTGTTTTTCTCCCCAAATGCTAGGGAAACAGTGTCGTCATTGAGGGCGTTGTCGAAGTGAATGGTAGATGCACTGTTTGGTGCGTCGGTTTCGGTTTCGCCAGCCAAATTGGCCAGATTGCATTGTTCCGCAGTGATTACCAGCGTCCGCTTTTCCGAAATTTCGATGTGGGAATGGGCTATTTGTAGAAACGGCTTGAATTCGCCCGTGTGACTCGACCAGCTATTACCACTGGTTAAAAAGTTAATTGTTTTAATTTCTATAATTACTGGCGTAATTAATGTTTGTACTCATCTGAAGAGGCCTTCTGCCACAGGAAGGCAACGGAGGTGGAAGGATGTGGAGGAGCGGATGTGTGTGGGTATGGAGCTGCAAGGTAATCTTAACAAATTTCCTCGTAAGCAAAGCATTTCAGCTACAAGACAATTGGTCCCGGAGGGAGAAAAGAACTCAATCATTGAGGAGGTTAACTCCAGGAAGAAGGAAGAAGTACTCGGTTGAATACCACCTCGCGAATATTGGCGTATTCACTTGGGGAACGGGAACGAAACCTGCGATTAGAACTTCCATTAGCTGTTATAACTATCTATGTTTTAAGGGAGTTCAAAATTGCTTTAAGTGTTGTCCGTTACTTTTTTCGCGGAGTGTACAAAGCTGTTACTGAACTGCGTGCTCTTCTGACCGAAAAGAAAGAAAAAGAGAGAACGAATGAAATCACCGATTTCGCCGATACATAATGAACTACGAGAAACAAATAATAAAAAAAACGTTGTCATTGACTTTTGATTTTTATGAATGACCATGAAGGTAACGAAAAAAAAAGATGTTTTCCTAACTACGACTTTTATCGATTAATTACGACAGAGCTTAACGATGGTAATGTAAGAGTGAATCGGAAGGTAAAATGTTTCTATAAAATAACTGAATTAATATTCTTTCAATAATCTCGCTCTCAATCAAAGGTGTGGTCAATTTGCTACTGTAAGCCTGTGCTTTTATAAGCAGAAAGAACAACAACAAAAAAAAGCACTGACACTTACGCTATAAGTAACTCGCCCTGTATTACGAAGATAATAGTTATAGCGCTAGAACAGAATGACGACACAGAGACAAGGACACGACAAGTCGTTCTGTTCTCGCGCTATAACTATCGTCGTGTCATACCAACTAGACCAAGCTGCCACACTTCTGTATTACGAAGTTGCAACTGAAACATAAAAATTTATCTATATTACGCTGTCCATATTGTTTTTACACCTATACCATCCAGTGCCAAAAATGTGCAGCTTGAACACTCATCGTAAATTACTATTCTACAGTGTACGCGAAAGGTTACACAAAAGTAAGCAACGTGTCAAAGCCGCCCTCTTCAGGTGCGTCTATAGGCTTCAAACTTAAGTTCCGCTTCCGGGCAAGTGAAAAACGAATGACAGGCAGCCGTATACCTCTGGGACTATAGGAGGATCCCGAACAGTGCAATGACTTCCGGAAGGAAGATATCCGATCTTCGTGCATACAAAGGAAGTGGAACCTACGTCCCTCTTCCATATATGCAAGACGGTCCACGCGTCTCCACGTGTATGCTTTGAGCGGCTTTCATTCGGTGCGCTTTGTTTCAGTGCCTGTTAGTCTTCGCTCGAACGTCCCCTGTGTCGGTACACCGATACGGCAAGGCGTACGAGGTTACGAGCTGGCAACACGGGGTTCACAACTCCTCTATTGATTTTAACTGTCGTCAAACTGGTCGTAAACGCACATTGCGCAACATCACCTCTGTAGCATGCCACTCACTTCCCAAGTTCTCGGTGGGTTTAACGTGCAAGAAAAGATCCGCTTCTCTCTATCTCGTTCGCACGCACGCTTCGAACAACGTAAACATTTCCTGCCTTCCGTTTACGCGCGAAGCATACATTCGTGGCGCGCCACAGAGTCAACAAGCGTTTACAAAATGCAGCTCTATATACGAAAAAAAAGAAACACTCACTATCGTTCTTTATTTTTGTTTTTTGCCGGGTTCACTCGCAGATATATGTGTATGATGCGGATAGGTGCCTTCTGCGACTTGCGTGATCTGAATCGAGCATTCGGTGACCGCGTGCCAGTTTACTCGACAGCGAGCGTCCAGCGCAGCCGTTTCCGCCGGCGTTACGCCGTGTGCATTCCATTCTGTCTGTCACATTGCGCCATTTCCACTATTTTTTCATGCCGCGCATGTTGTTCTCGCCATCTTTGAGAGTGCGATGCGCCGCGGGAATACGTGACAATAAGGAAGTGCGGTCTCGATTTTCGCGAATTATACTTCGTAGTACGTTATATTCGTTTGCTTGTGTAAGCGCTGGCGCATCAACATGGGTATCGATACCAATGGAAATCACTGCGAAAAAGAAAGCGGGAATGTATAACTGATAACGAGGACAGTCATTGGAATGCGCAGCTTCTTATCTAAGCTCGCATTAATGCGCCGGTCCTGTAGGACCAACCCATCACTATAGTTATATATGGCTGTACGGTGATAAAAATAGTCAATGAAGGGGCGCTCTTGAAAAAATTGCGGATTGTGCACACGTGCGTCTTGGCTCTCCAGGAAGCTTTAAAAATTACGGCCGAAAAACTAATGTAAGAAGGCGGTGCAATACGAGTAAATAAGGCTGCCATTGTTCCTGCTTAAAAGTGCACGCATACATGTGAGTGATCACTTAACCAAAGGTGTGATTTCACGCGTTATCTCATCACGCGCAGTTTCAGCATGCGAGTGAAAGTTATAAATATATCGCTTCAGATGTTCTAGCTGCTACAGCCGATAAGTTGGTGACACACTCAGCAAGGACGACTGTCAGACTCACGAGATGGTGCCCACAAGGCTGAGTTTGTATGAGTACGATTGATTGGTATGTGCAGTTTAACGTTCCAAAATCACCATATGATTACGAGAGACGCCGTAGTGGAGAGCTCTGGAAATTTAGACCACCTGGTGTTCTTTAACGCACACCCAAATCTGAGCACACGGGCCTACATCATTTTGACCCTTATCGCAAATGCAGCAGTCGCAGCTGGGATTCGATCACGCGACCTGCGGGTCAGCAGACGAGTACCTTATGCACTAGACCACCGCGGTGGAGCTGTATGAGTACGCTCAACTTTCCTTGCAAAAAAAAAAGTTTCTTTATAGAAAAAAATAGTAACTCTCACACCAGATTGTCACGAATGAACTTCTTTGTAACTGATTATCAACGGTGTACTCCGGTCTAATAGTCATTATCAAGATGACAAACATTCTGCCTCCTACGCAGATGGTATTCTCAGTATGCTTTGACGAGACAAAATAATAAAGAAATTAGCGAACTTTCATCAGTTCATTTGTTACATATGACCTTGCGGACATTCACTAGGGGCCGCAGTAGCTGTTGCTTGTCAATGCCTCCTGGCGAATGAACCATGCTTCCAGAGGTCACTCCTTTCGCTTTAGTTGATGCACCATCGTTGTCGCATGGTTTAGGCCAAAGCTATGCCTTCTCCGGCAGCGTTAAACAAGCTCCATCTAAGAGTTTGATGCTTGGTCGACATTCACAATCCATCCTTCCCTGATCCTCTCCTGGTCTTTCCCTCCCCCTTTCACCGATACAATTATGTTGCTTCGTAATTCCCGTATCGTACTTGTAGATGATCCCTCACTGATCGCCCGCCGATGTGCGGCTGTCCTTGCGTTTCGCAAACATGTGTCATCTGGTGTAATGGGGGCTCCAAAACGATTTGGATGCTTGGTGGCTGAAAAGCTCGCCGAGCAGGGTCTTACACACCTTGAATAACGTAGGTTTTCTACTCAATGGGCGTGTCGTCTCCACCCGTTATAAACACCTCGATCCTCTCTGCCCCGCCGCGGTGGTCTAGTGGCTAAGGTACTCGGCTGCTGACCCACAGGTCGCGGGATCAAATCCCGGCTGTGGTGGCTGCATTTCCGATGGAGGCGGAAATGTTGTAGGCCCGTGTGCTCAGATTTGGGGGCACGTTAAAGAACCCCAGGTGGTCGAAATTTCCGGAGCCCTCCACTATGGCGTCTCTCATAATCATATGGTGGTTTTGGGACGTTAAACCCCACAAATTAGTCAATCAATCAACTCAATCCTCTTCATACGTTTCAGATGCGAAGCAGCTTATGGCGGAGCTCAATCCGGTGTGCATAACCATACTTACTGCGCATGCGCAATGCCAGAACGTGCTCACGCGCTAGCGCGTTCCAGCCTGTGTAAAGGCCTGGCTGGGTAAGGCGCTGTGGACTTTCCCCCTTACACTCTCTCAGCAATCACACCATGGCGCGTCGTGGAACGAGATTCTGCAGACACGCGATGAACCCACGTAGCCAAAACTACAGTGAAGTCTTGGTGTGCTCCTCTTACAGGGACCCGTTAAAACATCGGGCAAGGTGCCCGTGATGAACGCAACTTTAAGTCAACCCACGCACTGCTTCGCATGCTATACCCATGCTTCCTTTTAGATGGAGCTGGTGTAACTTTTATAAATTAATTCGATAATCTTGTATGTAATGAACTACTTATTTTATTCGTTGATGAAAAAGCAACGACATATCATAATCATATGGTGGTTTTGGAGCCTTAAACGCCTACATATCAATCAAAATATCAATCATAAATAATCGACATAATTTTTCCACGGCAACTGTACCTGCAGCAAACTACCTTCGGGAACTCGTTAAGTGTAACTGTAACACTGTTACCTTTTGCTAGTAACGTGCGCATGACTGCTCTTAGGTTCGTCAAAAGATGTCGCGCATTTAACAAACTCTATTACAGCAGATTGAAGTGAATGTGTCACATTCTCGGAGTCATTTGCTGGGTCTAAGGCCATCCGCTATGTGTTTGAAAGCACATTTTTGATCACTTTTTTGTGTAATTAACTATAGTATATTCGCTTATGGTTTTGAGCGCGCAAGTCTGTTAGCAGTTGAATTGGACTGTATAGCGTCTTTCATTGAATTGCTAGTTTTAGGCTGGGCGAAAATGCAAGTTTTATCTTTTTGTATGCATGTGATTTTGTTTACTTGTTGACGCTACACGCCATCGACTGACGCTGACGCGTCCTCTTAAGGTCTCGAGCATAGAGTTGTGCCCAATACTCAGAACCTCAGACAGGTTCGGTTATCCGTAACACTTGCGCCGCACAATATATGCGAAACTTCTATCACTCCGGACACATCGTAATCACCACTGCCGTCACTTAGAGCACGAAAATGGAGCACCAAGCGGATGTTTACCGCCAAATATGAAAACGAAACAACGATTTCGACATGCCGCACCAAGTCGGACTCGGCCAGACAACGCGGCCAGTGGCATTCGGTGCCGGCGCACCGCTCAAGTTCAAGGTGTTGGCCTAGCGCCGTCGCCGCCGCATCGAAAAGCGCGCTCATTGTCCGCGCAGCCACTTCCTTTCGCCATGATCTTGACTCGCGCGCGCTCTGTTGACTCGCATTTTCTTTTTGCACGTCGAACTCCCGCAGCGGCCAACACTCCCTCACCCTCTGAACCTATTACCCGCTCCCCGCACTGTCCATCTCTTCCCGCGTTTCCTGGTTGACCGGTGGAGAAGGACGCGGCTGCGCTATCCTCTCGCATCCGCTTCATACGTTTTCGCCGAGCCACGCGGGCGCTGGCCGGCATTACGTTACGTGTACGCGCGGAGTACGTACAAGCTCTTCGCGTGCTCTAAGCGGGCGGCGTCGCACTCACGTAATCGCGAATACGCCAAGTGGAGCACTCGCGAGGAACGCGCTTACTTTCCACGCCACTTTCTCCCGGCCTCCTCCTGCTTCCTGGCGATAGCCAACTTCCGCATTGGCGATGACCGGACGTTGATACTTTCTTGTTGTTGTTCTTCTTTCGCTTCCTCTGGTGTTTTGTGTTTCCGCCCCTGGTTTCTTTCTACTTGACCTGCCACGATACCAGGAAGTAGAGACGTGCACGTGCTGTCGGCGGCCGCGGCCGATGAGAGCGGTGGGAGCACGCTTTCGGGACACGCTGCCTTCGGGGCGTGTGTGTATGCACCCCGCGCTATCGCGGCGCGATGACGAGGAAGTGCGAGATTAAAGGTCGCCGCGCCACGCGAGACCGATGGTGGTTCCGATCGAACGAGGAAAGGTCGAGCGTGAGCGGCAAGAATGACCGCGGCGAGCATTGTTTGTTGCGCAGCGTCCCTAGGATTCATAGCGCACTGTGTGCGCGCTTAGATGCGAGATCTTTCTGGGGTCTCAGATACGTGAAAACGCGTGAAGTTATGGCCTTTTGACGCTGTGTTACTTCAGTGGAAAGGGGAATAAAGCGTTGAGGTTAGTGAGTGCGGCCAGAGTCATTTTGACACGGCTTTGGATAGTTAAGATGACTTGATGTGGTGCCGAAAACATGAAGCTCAGTTGCCCAAAGTAGTTTATCAGAAAAATTTAACCATTATACTACCCTGAACCAGTTTATCCCATTGGTTCTGTTCATTCTGTAACAGATATGAAGCGAATGATTGAACATTAATGCAGTCAGTTCTTGGTACAACGAGTTTTCACTTACAATGATGTAAATGCGTTTCCATGCATGCAGTGTTAGAAATCTATGGCCATTCCGATGGAGGCGGAAATGCTGTAGGCCCGTGTGCTCAGATTTGGGTGCACGTTAAAGAAATCAAGGTGGTCGAAATTTCGGGAGTCCTCCACTACGGCGTCTCTCATAATCATATGGTCGTTTTGGCACGTTAAACCCCACATATATATCAAATCGAAATATATGGTTACCACGAATTTTCGGATATGACAATTGTAATTTCGTATCAGATATGGCTTTATTTTAATAACGTACTGTATTGTACTTGACGTTTGTATTAAAGAATATAACAAACACAGCGATTCAGGTTTTTTAGGTATTTATTGAAAACTGCTGTCTCATCTCCCATATATGTTCTGGGGCAGGAGCACTTCCTTCGCGATACAAGCAGCTTACTTTGTTGTAAATTCTGACTCTTTATATTATTGGTGGGAGGCTCATCGTACCCTGGCTATGTCTGCGTTTTCGATTATTAATTCGCTAAGTCCGTGTCGACAACTATGAGAAAAAACAAACACTCTAAAAAGACAGGGCATACAAACCCGGGCCCAAAAAGAGGAAGTCAGGACATTGCAAACGCACGCTGACAACTCAATGTTGCGCACAGCGGCTGAAAAGCAAGCAGACACGAAAACATATATGCGCATGCCTGTGCATTATGCGAACCTTTCAATCCAACAAAAAAAAAGAGGGGGAGGGGTGCTTGAAAAATAACTGAGAAGGTATTTGCTTTCAGCTTCCGGCATTGCCCCACCGTGGTGGTCTAGTGGCTAAGGTGTCGGCTGCTGACCCGCAGGTCGCGGGATCGAATCCCGGCTGCGACAGCTGCATTTCCGATGGAGGCGGAAATGTTGTAGGCCCGTGTGCTCAGATTTGGGCGCACGTTAAAGAACCCCAGGTGGTCGAAATTTCTGGAGCCCTCCACTACGGCGTCTCTCATAATCATATGGTGGTTTTGAGACGTTAAACCCCACAAATTAATTAGCTTCAGGCATTTGATTTCATCTTTACCGATATGAAAGGGACAGAAGACAACCACCTGTTTGTAGCACGAAGCCACAAAGAAATCATTACAGATTTCTCAGATTGTTTGATATGTGGGGTTTAATGTCCCAAAACCACCATATGATTATGACAGACGCCGTAGTGGAGGGCTCCGGAGATTTTGACCACCTGGGGTTCTTTAACGTGCACCCAAATCTGAGCACACGGGCCTACAGCATTTCCGCCTTTAACGGAAATGCAGCCGCCGCAGCCGGGATTCGATTCCGCGACCTGCGGGTCAGCAGCCGAGTACCTTGGCCAGTAAACCACCGCGGCGGGGCGATTTTTCTGGGAAAAAAAGCATATTAGTTGCCGAAAAATTCGACGTGGTCCGGCGTTCGAACCCGATACTAACGGGGCGTTTCATTTCTTAAGCCTTTCGCCACCTTGCGGGTTTCCGCAGAACTCATTTGCAATACCGGCATAGCAATAAAGAAACGTGTATGATGATTGAGGCATCTTATATGGATAATAGTGGTAGCACATGCGTGAGCAAACTGCCGAATAACTTGCATAAAGATGAAATCAGTATCTTTCAGCGGAGGCTGAGGTCAAAGGTTCTACTCCCCAAGCAACTGATCAGCATGCGAATAAGCATAGCGTGGAGCCTGTGCTGCGCTTTCTTTCAAGCCTCACGGTATACTTCACCCTGATGACCCGCTTCAGCGTTGGTTGCACATTGAAGCATAGAATGCACACTCTTTCACTTCTTGCATCGTATAAAAGAAATTGCATCACATGAGCAACTGCATAGCAGGGCAATGCCAGCTTCCGTTGAACGCTAGCTCACTGAGTGCCCGAAACATATCAGGCGCCTTATAGTCGGATACAGCTAGTCTGTAGCATTCCCTCGTCAAACTCGGGTGTGCACGAGCCTGCATGAATGGGTGCGCACGTCAGACTGGCGTCACCCCCCCCCCCAAACGTTACTAGAATGAACTTTTAGTAATGTTGACCTCCCCCTTTCCCCCTTCCCCTTGGGAGAAAATTGCTGAGTGCTAAAAGGAACTTCTTTTTTTTTTAACTGTGGAGGCGATGAGATGGCCCGCTCCGATCATCTGGATGGAGCCTATACGGACTGCTCTATTCGAACATAGAGACATGCCGCAGTCGTTTTTAACACCTGATACAAGCATCCTTTCATGTGCAGACAGTGCTTGTATTATGGTCGCGCCCCAGAAAACATTGACTGGTTCTCAAGGATCTAGTATATTTCCTCCTAGACAGCGAATTAATGAGTTATTTGCGGATAGTAATTATTGCACATAATTCAGTTTCTCTCTGTTCCTTTTATTAATACATACGCACTGATTGACTGACTGTGGAAACAAATAGGCGGTGTCATTTTTTATTTGTTTGTTTGTTTTTAGCTGTGCCTCTTAACAGGGCCTTTCTACTCGCACAATATAATCACTGAAGGAGTGTACGCATGATCGGGAATACGATGCACAGCCGGCCAAATCTGTAACTATCGTGCGCGAGTGGCGTCTTTTCTGAGCGTTAGCGCCGTACGACGGAGCTGAGTTGCAAAAACGGTTATAGTCACTTTTCCAGTGACTCTAAAAACGGTGTACGTGCCCACAAAGCGCGCTCAGCTCGGCCTAAGCTCGGTTTCCTTCGCATCAGTGCACTGGAGATGAACCATGATGTACTGATTAACTCCTCAGTGATGGCGTGGGCGTATCTTGTAACGTTACTTTCTCGATTTGTGGCTGCAACGTTCATGTTCGCGAAAGAAAATACCACCGAAACTGTTAGACCACTCGCGCTGTCGGGTCCAGCTGAGCACGCATTGTGGGCATGCGCTTACCTTCACCCTGTTTGCAACTCGGCTCTGTCGTACGCCGCTGACGCCCAGAAATGTCACCGTTCGCGCACGATAGTTAAAAATTTGGCCGACTGTACCTATGATTTGAATGAATGAGAATGATGGCATTCACGTACGGTTGCAGCAGGAAGGAGGTAAGCCAGTGGGGATCCCTTGCATCGAGTCGGCAGCTGGGAAAAACACAGCGTACAGTTTAGAGCAACGTTTTTTCATCTCGGGCAGTTCGGTCTGTTCGCGTTCAGCCTTAGAGTAGGATAACGCACGCACACTGCCACGGCTTCCTACTTTCTAAAGTCACAAAAAGTGTTTGCCTCGCATCGATGTCGGCTACCCTCTGCTCCCTATGCGCAGTCTAGTTTCTAAGCTCTCCTCTCTGATCCGACTCCGCTTGCATTGTAAGTTCTTGCATTTAAAAAAGCGTCCGCGGCAAATCGCGTTATCATTCGAGGAAAGGTCACGTTTTAAAAAGGAATCAGCGCGCGAGAAAGAACCCCCTCTTTTATCTCTCTCTCCCTTTCTATTTTGTTTTCAGAAGAAGGCGGTCATCCAACAACCGCACATTTCTCTCTCGCCGGTGTTTATTCCCCTTCGCGGCACGCACGGCTCGGTGCCTCTCGAAATGGCCGGTTCAGCTTTTTATCTCGGGGATATAAGCCCAAGAAACTGAAGCGGCAAGCAACAACAAATGTACCAATGCTGGTTTCTTCTGAAACTGCGTCGGCGAGCACTATCGTTGGTGCGTGACGTATTAGGCCGGGTCGGATAGCGTGTGTCCAGCCATGTTCGGACGCGCCGTGATGTTGGGCTTCGCTTCCTGATCCACTGACCTTAAAGGGACCACTCGAAAGGGGCCTGCTTAGCCCGGGCCTTTCCTGTGTTCCTCCTCTCTCTCCTACATACCGACAATGTATTCGGCTATCCACTCGGACCGTGCAAATGAATGGTCTTGCGTAACACCAATTTCCACGGCGGTGGTGTGGCTTTAAGTACAGGGGGCGCTTAGCCAATAAAACAGCTCGATTGTTCGATGATTCATTGCAAACGTAAGCGCTACCTCGTTGCCTTTCGATTAGGCTCTTATGAGGGCTTGACACTTGAACCAAAGAAGGAAACAGCCCCGCCGCGTGGTCTAGTGGCTAAGGTACTCGGCTGCTGACCCCCAGGTCGCGGGATCGAATCCCGGCTGCGGCGGCTGCGCTTCCGATGGAGGCGGAAATCTTGTAGGCCCGTGTGCTCAGATTTGGGTGCACATTAAAGAACCTCGGTAGGAATTTCCGGAGCCCTACACTACGGTGTCTCTCATAATCATATGGTGGTTTTGGGACGTGAAACACCACAAATCAATCAATCGAATAAGGAACCAACGAAGATTTCGAGGCCTTTTTCATACCACTTTGGGGTCGCGCCTATACGAAGCGTTGATGGAACGCTAGAGGCATCACGCCAGACGCTTTAGGCGGAAAAAAGAGGTCCATAACTTCTACCTCAAAGGTCCCATAACGCGTACGCAATGAACTCCACCTTCCCCAATTCCGGGTTTTCCAGGCGGAAAACAGAAGTTGAAAGCGTCAAAAGAGGGAGGTAATCTCTACAATACCATGGTGACGAGTTAGCAGACAGTGACAATTCTTTTCATGGCACTTTCTTCCACTTTATCTTCGAAGCAACGTATACCACGCAGGTGTAGGCAGTTTCCGGTGAGAAACAGCTATCCACGTGCTGACAGGTATTTGTTAAACTTTGTATTGAGCTACTCACTTGTTGGGCAGATGTATAAGCGTCATAGAGCGATAAGCCAAGAGCAAAGCGAGTGTCACCGGTAACGCGAGAGTATATAAACCCGTTCGAGGCCCTTAGGTTCTCGGTGTCTGCGAACAAAACCCATGCAATGGTGGGCGAACAATGAAAATGGAGGGCCAAGTTCACATCGTTCCTCTATAAAGGAGCTGCTCTTTCAGGTAGCCAACAGGAAAACGTGGACTCAAGGTGTGCTTGTGACAGCTGGTCTTTCCGTATACATCCGTGGTACCTAGCCCTCCACGGATTGGAACAGAATTGTAGTCCTTGCTTCAAGCTGGTCAAAGAATCACTTACACACAAGAGAAGTGAATACTTGCGTATTTTTTGTTTTTTTTGTAGTGCACAACTTCCTACATTTATTATGCTTCTGTGCGTGAAATCTTCTCACAAGTTTGTGCACTTGGTCTACAGCGCACAAAATTTCGCATGTCTCGAAGGAATCATGATATGATAATTAGGTTAGTTTAAATGACGATCGCTGTTTTCCTTCCGCTGCTCAAGTAATGCGTCGTGTACTTAAAATCTTGCAAAGGCAACGCAACGATTTGCGACCGTTTTAAAGGACGCTTAATGGTGCTTATAGTTAAACGAGAAGACTGTTATTTGATTCCCACCTCAAGTTCAAATATTTGTTCTCTACACATTCGTGGTCTTTATCTAATGCCGTCACCGAGTAGAACACTCCCCCTGTACTAAAGAAACCGTCACAAGAAAGTAGACGGTCACACCACCCATCAGAAGTGACTTTGCAGAAATAAATAATGAGAAGCGCAGTGTTTTCTTTATACGAGCAATGACGCGTCTGCGTTCAAATTGTGAAAGTGAACGAACTGATCTTGATCAGTTTGTTTAACCAGTTTCTGATTAGATTTTGTTTAATCACAGTGTTATCGAGTTAAAAGAAAGTAAGACCATTTTTTCTCAATTTTTTATCAACTGCGTGTCACGGGGTATCATAAGTTCAACATTATAATAAAAAATAGTTGAGTTTTAGCGCTCCAAAACCACCATATAACTATGAGAGGCGCTGTAGTGGAGGGCTGCAGAAATTTCCACCACCTGGGGTTTTTTAACGTACACCTAAATCTAAGCACACGGGCCTTAAGCATTTTCACCTTCATCGAGAATGCGGCCGGTACAACCGGCATTTGATCTCGCGACCTGTGGGTCAGCAGACCAGTGCCTTTGCCACTAGACCACCGTAGCGAGTTGTGAGCCCAACATTAATGATTCATTGAACATTCTTGGACCAAACCTTTTACATCTTTTATTATTCATTATGTCTCATTGCTGAAATATCTCTAATGCTCACCAGTCGGACCTGATCGAACTGGTGCTATCAAAACAATGAGTGACTGCTCGATACCATTCTCGGTATACGCTCTCAGAAATTCGTACGAAAGAGTTTAATCTTTTTTTTTTCAACGTTTCTACATCAGACCACGATACGTTACCCTCGAAGACGAGGAAGACAAGATATCACAATCTTATCTAAACCGTCATGATAATATTCGTTATAGAACGACTTTTGGGAGCAAACGATTCTCATGATGATTGATTGATATGTGAGGTTTAACGTCACAAAACCACCATATCATAATGAGAGGCGTCGTAGTAGAGGACTCCGGAAATTTCGACCACCGGTGGTTCTTTAACGTGCACCCAAATTTGAACAGCAAACGATTCTCAAACAATCCTGTTCTGTGCCACGAGCAAGTCGTATACGCCCGAAATGACACAAGAAGCCGGTATTTATGAATAGAAAAAGTAAACAACCAAGAGGAACCCAATTTTAACGTCGACAAGCGCAAACCGATGCATCGACTTTCAAAGCAATCTTCTGGGGCCGAATTCACGAAATGTTTCTCTCATAAATGCGTTTTCCCGTTCGTTATGCGGCTTCACTGATGATATGCCCCGAATCGCGATTGGCGCAAGTATTACCTTCGAAAAGTTTTACCCCCGTATTCACAAACGCTCCTTCACTCAATAGCTCTCCTAGACTTGGAAAAATCGATGGGAGCGCCCTCTCTTGGCAGACCAAGTCACTGCATGTCGGCAATATTCTGCAGTGATCATTGAGAAGCGCAGCGTCAATTTCAGTCGAGCAGCGGCGCAGTGCTCAATTCAGTCAAGTGAAGGATGGAATTCGAGTCGAGGAGCGTTTCTGAATACGGGGGTAAGAGTCAGATGTTCTTGGAAATATGGGCCCTGTTTCTTACTTCTTTTTTTCCTTCTTTCGCATTTGCTGCAGGTGACATTCAGTATTACAGAAAGAAATAAGGTTTTGTGGCAGCCATTCCTTTTGTGGCCAAGCATCACATTGGTTATGTTGCATTCAGAAAACAACAAAAATACCCGTGTAATGATGAACTTACTGTTTTTATATCATGCTTCTGGAGCACCTGCGAGCTACTTAGTGGTACTGCTAATGTGTGCACGCGCAGCGCTCATTGTAAAGGAGGGAAATCCTGCCATACACACGCGCTCTGCAAGACTGAAAGCGCACGCGGTGATGGTATATATGTGCGATCCAACCTCTCTTCAATTTTTCAATGGAAAAATGAAAATAAGCACTTCAATCTGATGGTTCCCCGTATTCTACTGTCCGTCGGCTTCCTATCGAGGCCATAAGAAAAAACCGGCCCCTCTGTTTCATATGTTGTGTTCAACTTGGACAACGGCGTGTGCATATTTATTTATTTAAATTACTGTTTATCTATTGATTGATTAACCCACTCGATTCTTATCACGCCTCAGCCGCTGCAGACGGGAACCTTTCGAGCAGATGTTATCTCCCCACTCCCGGCCTTAGAAGCGCTTTCGTGCACTTGCTCTGGTTATTGATTCGTGGATGTCGTCTCCGGGTTAATCCAATACTTTGGCTGGAACTGATTGACCACGTACTATTCGATATTTCAAAGTGTTCTGTAGCCTCATCGCGAATGCTGTGGCCCTCATGGACGACCTCGAGAAAGTCTCTTTCTGGCTTTCTAGGTTGGGTCACCTTGCTGAGGAGCCTTATTACGGTCACATGGTGTTGATGATGTTACGATAACCACTCAGAGTTAGTGTCACTTTTCGTAAGTCTCGAAGCATAATGTTCGTCACTGCATGCATGCAGTGTGCATTTCTCTCTTTCTCTTTCCTCTCTCTCTCACTCTGTGTGTGTGTGTGTGTGTGTGTGTGTGTGTGTGTGTGTGTGTGTGTGTGCGTGCGTGCGTGCGTGCGTGTCCATTTGCGTACATGATTGTTTAGTGCTTCTTGGGTTTTAAATGCATGCGAATGTTCGTTAGTTAATTGATGTTTTATGTTGCCAAAGCAGTCGAGGCTATACTGTGCCAGTAACTAAGGAGCAAGTTCGCGTGAATGCCTGCGTGCTTACGTGCATAAACATGGCGTGCATAACAATGCGTGCATGTCCGTGTGGACGCATATGCACTTGCAGGTGAATTTTCGCGTATGCGTGCATGAATATACACTATATCTGTACGTGTGGGCCTGTGTTATTGATATGTGGGGTTTAACGTCCCAAAACCACCATATGATTATGAGAGACGCCGTAGTGGAGGGCTCCGGAAATTTTGACCACCTGGGGTTCTTTAACGTGCACCCAAATCTGAGTACACGGGCCTACAACATTTCCGCCTCCATCGGAAATGCAGCCGCCGCAGCCGGGATTCGAACCCGCGACCTGCGGGTCAGCAGCCGAGTACCTTAGCCACTAGACCACCGCGGCGGGGCGGGCCTGTGTTATTGAGTGAATGTGGGTATGTGCATGTGCTGCTTGTGACAGTGCAACAGTGCATATATAAATGCAGGTATGTTGTGCGCGCGCGTGCACGTGTGTGTGCGTTCACGTGCACTTTGTACACGTGTTTTCTCGCCTGCGTACGAGAAGTACTTCCTGGTCTGTAGATTTACCAGTTCACCCTCACATTACGGACAACCCGGTCAGCCACACGGGCCCACGTGAATGCGCGAACAAACGCCGCGTGATACGGACATGCAGGCGAGAAGGTTGCCCTGCCACACCCTCGCGAAGCCTTGCAGCTGTGCCGGCCATCACGCGTAGAATCAAGGCTTCTTACATTACACTGCTGCTGCTGCTCGTCCATGTGAAACAATAGAGACAATGAGGTCCAGCCACCCACGGGAACTCCCCGACTCGACAGAAAGCTTGCGGCAAAATGGGGACTATAGCTGTGCTAGCTTACTTGCGATTTCGCGCCACTTCTTAATTTACGACGCCGTTGCCCGCAGTGGTATTGGCTCGAGGTACGCCCCAGTTTCTTTTAATGCTCCATTAGAGCGGACCAGGAAGCTGCGAAGCTTTTCTCAATAAGAGCGCGGGGACTGTGGCCTTGCCGTGTAATTACGATGAATTAGGTACACGCTGATAATCGCGGTGCGATTACCCGTCCGAAAGATGCTGTGCACATCCTTTGTTTCTGTTTTTTTTTTGCAGCAGTATTTTTATACAATGCACAAATGTCATAAGTAGTTGGCCGTGGGAGTTCTTTTTCCGACGTAAATCTTCATTCTTTGAGTGACAGCAGACTTTTTTCTGTTCTTTCGGCATTGTCACGACAACAACTAAGACGGGGGTTTCAAACACAACTCAGCTAGCGGTCCGCAGTAACTAAACTCAGTCTCCCGATGGGCTGAGATGATGAACGAAGTTGAAGCGAGGGGAAGGGGTGGTATTTGAAAGACTTTCCATGTCTGTCTTATAAGCCAGTTTCCAAGAGGATCCAGCGTGCAGGCTTCGAGAAACTTGTTGACTGAATTATAGGCCTAAACATCGATCCTGAAGTATAGGAATATTGAGAGGCTACGTCGCTTTTTATTAGAGTCGTGCCATTACATTTCTATACCCTGCTGATATTTTCGTTCTGATATTTTTTTTCGAGCTGTTTCGGATGGGATACTTTCTACAATTGTGAATTATCGATTCATTGCAGAAAATGAAGAAGGCAGCACATGCGCAAGCAGTATCGCCAATCGGCTCGTAGCCTACGCGCCATAGAACGCTCCATATAATATTCGTGCTGTTAGAAAGAAAGTTACCATCGGTATAGTTGCTTGCAGCAGTGTCCGATGTTATTGTTCGATCTCAACTACTGCTTCTCTGACCTTTTGAACCCACGGCCGTTATCGAAAAAACCTCGTTTTGTGTCGGAGCGATGCTAGTTTCCCTAAGCACTATTTATAGGCCCTCTGTTCCCTAAGCTTGGTAACTATGAATGCATCTGGGCCATCAACCTAAAACAACGTGTCTGCTCAACTTTGAAGCTTTATCGTGGTTTCTGTACAACTATATGTTTCTACTGCGCTGCCGCACTTTTTCAATTTATGGCTGTTGTCGAAGAATCTTCTTTTACTTTGGCGTGGAGAAGGACGGTTATTGCTAGTTTCCAGAAATAATACACACCCCCACTGTTCTTAAGGAAGGAAGGAAAATAGAGGGAAAAGAAAGGCAGGGAGGTTAACCAGCCTATAGGCAGCCGGTTCGCTACCCTGCGCATGGGAGAGGGATGGGGGAGATGAAAGATAGAGAGCAGAGAGTGAAGAGAGAAACAACACATTCGGCAGCACACGCGCGCACTGTTCATAAGCTTTCCTAACTATCAAGGTATCTGGGCAGTCAATCGGAATCGAGGCGTCCGATCCTCGTTGAGCCTAAGTTGTTGCCTCAGTGTACAGTTGGTGTGATTCGTGGAGGGGAAACAACAATAAACGTGCGCTACATAAAATCCACTCAACACCCTCGACTGGGCCCTCTCAAAGACGGTCAGGCGGTCAACCATCGTCCCTGTTTGTTTGCCGTCCGCTTGTTTTCTCCGTTCGCGTTCTACAATTCCTGTTCAGGCGCGACGGGACGCGGCGTAGACCCGGAAGTAGCTTCCGCATGCGCGCGTTTCCCTTTCCTATTACGGCACGCCGCGAGACAAGTAAGGAGGAACATTATATCCATTACCGGCCCGAGAGTGGGCGAGGCTGTGTGTCATGCCCGTGAGACGAGGCTGGGCACGCGATCGCCTTGCATGCCACGGTCAGTTGACCCGGCGAGAATTGACTCTTGTTCTCCCGTAACACGTTATGGCCGGTTCCCTTTGTCCGCGGCTTCCACTCGCACTATCTGTAACTCCGTTTGTTTTTTCTCTTTGTTTCTATCCCACACCTTCTTCGCGGCTTTGTGCCAGCGTCTTTCTGGGTCGGAGCCTCCGCCAACGTAGGGGGAAAGCGTGAGCGTTATTTGTGACGTCGTGTGTTTGCGTTGTTTGTGTGTCACGATGAGAGAATAGGAGAGCGGCGAGCAAGTCTCCCCTTCCATTATCTATTTCCATGAGCGCGCGCTGGATACTTCGGTGGGAATGCGAGCCGCTAAGTGAGGCAAATGT
Organism: Rhipicephalus annulatus; assembly: GCA_013436015.1. NCBI lineage: Eukaryota > Metazoa > Arthropoda > Arachnida > Ixodida > Ixodidae > Rhipicephalus > Rhipicephalus annulatus. The sequence goes on from WOVY01003815.1 coordinate 87,733, forward strand.
AACGCCTATGCGCGCGGTCCATAGTTTCTTTTCCATTTGCTTACTTCTCGTACGGGGGGTTTCTGGGGCCTTGTTTTGGGCGCTGTCCTTCGCCGTGACCTTCGCTCGGTCTCGGAATAGCCTTTGGACGGCGAGCTTCTGAACGGAACCCCCCTTGCGTCTCGTGAGAAACGCGAATATACTTAGTGGCGATCGTGCTTTAACTTAAGAGGTTGCTCTCACGCGGAAGCGAGGGCCGAAATAGTGGCTTTTGAAGGCGATGTCTTCGTTAGTCGCCCCCTTGTGAGCTCTGTAATATGGCATAAGGTCCCCAACTTCTGACAGAATAAAAAAAAAAAACAAGAGTGTCGAACCCGGAGCCAGTCAAGGCAGTGCTAGGCAGTGCAGTATAAGAGCGCCGCAATTAGAGTAATGTGACTTCAACTGCTGTGTTCGCTTGCACACTACGGGTGATAGTTAACACTGGATAGTGTTGACTAACTCTGCTTGAATAATGGCTAACGTCGGATACTGCAAGCTGATGTTGGCTCACTATGGCTAAATAACTCCTAATATGGGTTATTTGCCGTTATAACCCGAATACTGTCTTCAGTCTCACTCCAATTATTCAGTTTTCTGCCAAATTATTTAAAGCGCAAGTTATGGCGCTCTGAGTCAGGCCATGCCCGCTGCTCCTCACCATGTGTGAAATGTAGTGAGTCATTAATTTTTAAAAACCACACAACTTTAAGCACCGCCGCCGCGATATGGCTATGTGGTTAGATCACAGTTTTTTTCATAAAGATTCCACTTTTCTTTACTTGCAAACTAATGTCGAGAGATATTTCTTTAAGCAGGAACATGGTTGAGAAGCTTCAAATCCAGAAATTTTATTAAAGCTTCCGTATTGCTTCATAGACCGCATTTTCATCGTGCACAATAATAATTCTTGTAATTTTACCGCGTGTTTACTTTTTTATTTATTTCCAATACTGTTAGCCCTATCAAGCTGTTAGAGGGTGGGGCAGCTTACAATACATAAAAAGTAAACAAAAACAGCATACTATTATATAAACAGCATAACAAAAACACCGGTATACACGGCGCGAAAAACATTCGTACAAATTAACGGCAGTGTAGTTATACACAAGAATATCAGTAATATACACCCAGTGACAGCAGTTTTTCGTCGAAACTCTCGAGCCAAATCTCGATATCAAATATTTCCGGGCTAAGTTTGGCCATTGGTGATTTTACCATTGATTATTCCTGGATCGGTGCTTATAGAGTTAAGCATTACCCAGAAACTGTACGTTCCAAACGATAGAGAGACATTTTAATTTGCTCGGTGTTAGCTCTCTTGTTAATAGACATTAAGTTAGGCGACCTCACTAGATGTACCAGTAGGGTCACTTGCTGCTATTATAAGCACCACTGTATCCAAAAAGGCAATTGCTTTCCGAATGCTTGTATTTTTGAGATTAAAAAAATTCCGGTTGGGCTCGAGCACATCTACTTAAGCGCAATCAGCCAGTCCGCTGCACTCATTTCCCCAGAAACTCGCACAATGCTCCTGTAATGTTCTTTGCTGTTTTGACCCCGTTTGATCATTTAATTCGCTAGAACTAATTGTTCTGGCTTTCTGGTAAAATCGCCCATGATCTACGCATCTATACCCAGTTTCTTTTTTTTTTCATATTGCAGATCTCGAAAACTTAGTGCCTAATTGGCAAGAGGGCGTTCACACATAACCAACACTACGAATGAAGCTCTGGTTATGGGTACTTGAATTGGTATAGCGCATTACGGGGAAGAAGAAACGGCCGAGCAGGCCGACACAAGATGACATAGCGCTATACCAGCGCTCTGTCCTCTTGTGTCGGTCTGCTCGGCCGTTTCTTCTTCCCCGTAATGCGCTGTACCAGTTCAAGTACGACGAACCAACTCGCCCAATCTTCAACACTCTGGTTATGGGACTCCAGTAAGGCCAACTATAGGAGCACTTTTCGCCTCGCCCTACATTTAATAAATGCGAAGCATTTCTTTGCGTATTGCAACCACTTCAGGCATCTATCTATCTATCTATCTATCTATCTATCTATCTATCTATCTATCTATCTATCTATCTATCTATCTATCTATCTATCTATCTATCTATCTATCTATCTATCTATCTATCTATCTATCTATCTATCTATCTATCTATCTATCTATCTATCTATCTATCTATCTATCTATCTATCTATCTATCTATCTATCTATCTAACAGACAGACAGACAGACAGACAGACAGACAGACAGACAGACAGACAGACAGACAGACAGAGGCACGACTGGACTGACGGATGGATGGAAGCACGCACGGACGGGCAGAGGCATGGACGGAGTGATGGGTGGACGGAAGCGTGGACGGACAGACAGATGGACGGACGCATTGGTAGAAGAACAGAAGAACAAACGGATGCCCAGACGGACGGAAGCACGGACGGACGGATGAAGCGTGGACGGACAAACAGAAGCACGGACGTACGGACGAATGGACGAAAGCGCGAATGGAAGGACAGATGGAAACAAGAACGGATGTACGGATGGGCGAACGGACGGACGCGCGGATGGTTGGACACACGGATTGACGGAAGGATGCTTCGCCCCACTCATCATCATTCACTCCGTGGATATGCTGTGATTTTTTATCTTTACTTGATCAGTGAATGAGATCGCTTGTGCACTGGATTTGTGCCATGACCAATGGAGGAGGCGTCGCAATCGTTCATGAATACTTCGTAATCTTGCGAGTGTATGTCAGCGTATACACGTACAGAAAATTATCGCCTACTGCATTGCACAGGACTCGCCTCGCATTGTTTCGCAACTCGCTTCCTCTGCCTTGACCCAGTTCGTTGGCGGCTCTCTTTAATGGCGTTACGCAACAGGCTTCCCCCGTAGTCTGCGCTTTGCTCAACCACAGAAGTCTTGACAATATTACCTGGAATTCTGCGTGGCAAAATCTTGATATGGTCATGAGACGCACCATAGGCTCCATAAGTTTCAACCACCTGGGTTATTTTAACGAGTGCTGATATCGCACAAAACACGGGCCTCTACCGGTTCGTCGGCAACGAAAAGCGCCCGCTAGGGTAGAAATCGAACCCTCGACATCCAGGTCAGCAGCCAATCACCGTAGTCACTGCACCCCCGAGGTGGACTATTCCCATATTCAAAAGTTATTTATTCATTTATCTTATTTGAGCATACTGCATCCTTGAAGGGCTATCACAGGAGTCGAGGCGGAATACAAAAATTGCAATGCAACACAAAGTGTATGGAGTATGAAGATTAGTGATTATTACTTTAATAAATAATTAATCACGTGGCAAAGATTTCACATGGCCGGAGGAAGCACTCCATATTTCAAGAGGTGTAGACAAAAATATTGTGTTCGCATTTGTACGGCGAATAAAAGGAGACATGTTTAACCAGTTCAACTCATGATGATGTCTGGTGGATGTTGGTTCGGTGGCAGTGATGTAGTTGCTTAGTAAAACAAATCGTGGACAGTGAATGAAAGTGCAAAGAAACTTTAGAGTTTGAAAAAATCAACAGCACTGGAACAGGACGGAGACGAGAAGAAAGACAGCGCCGTGTTTGGGTCTTCCCGTTTCCGTCCTGTTCTTGCACTGTTTTTTTTTTCAATGTCATTATGTACCCACTAGCTGAATTCAAGACGCTGAGCTTTAGAGGTTCACCATGACGACGAGAAGAGAGAGTATGAAGCTGAAGGCTATGGAGATGAGAACGTGAAAAATATGCTCCTTAAGTTGTACCACGTCCAATTCCGTATTACTGATTCCGTTACATCGGCTGGTGTAGCATGCAGAAAAGCTAATTATAAATAAGAGGTATCACCTCGTGTGTCGCCTCTGTGTGTGAGAAAAGCACTTGACTTTTCTTTCTTAAAAAAAAAACTATGATGGCTTTGCTTTTCAGCTTTGTCATTCTTCAATATTCAAGAAATATGTGTTTTATGCTGACTACCCTTGTTTTAACACTCGCCATAATGTTTTTATTATTCATTATGATTGCCTCTGATAGATTCCAAATTCTCAGACAACAAAGGTTGCTTTAGGCATACTCGAGTTTTGTTAGCAAAGGTTCACGGATAGCAAATATAAGTGATTAGGGTGTTTGAAAACGAAAAGAAAACTGATTATGAGATTAAGAAATGTGCCATGAAATTTATCAGGGCAATGCAGTGGCATTCGTGAAATATATTCATCCCATTTTTAACTTTCTTTTTGGCGAGATATACAAGCAATCAAGCTGGTTTTCATTCACTGAAGCTTATATGTGCTTTTCTCATTAAGAACATCTTTGGATTGTTTACTTTATCAGCAGCACATTTATTTCTTTTTCAGATCGCTCCCTGATATATGGCATTAAAGTGACCTCTGAATCAAGCTGTCAGCTGCTGTACAATTGACAGTCCCAGTTCGGCCACTGTAAAAGGAAGTTCGCTGCTGTGAATTTTTTAAAAATTTGTTTTAGTGAGGCAAAGCGAGAACAGAACAACTAATACGTGCTTTGCAAAAATAGGACCTTATTTACGGAGCTTCAATGAGTGTCTTTTTTTTCTGTTCCTATCAGTCATTAACTTTCGATTCTGATATGCACAGCGTTATTATTTGTTTGCGAATTACTCTTCCTAAGAATTGTTACGCAAGACGACTTTTTTTGTGTGTGACTTCAGGCTCTATGCACGATTTTTGTCTTTGATGGCCCGTTGATACTCAATTAAGAGAGAAGTTGTACTTTACGATGTCAGTGCAAGAGCCTCCAGTACGCAGTTGAAAATAAAGGAGATCGTCCGACAGCTACACTACAGAAATGACGCTCTAGAGAGCTGTGGCCCCATTCACAAAACTTCTCTTTCGTAATCGTACGTTCGAATTGGTGAACTGGCTTTGCTAATAATACGTTCCACATCGTGATTGGCTGGCAATACTATCTTACGAAAAATGTTGAAGACATTCACGTGAACAAGGGCCATGGGCCTTCAATCACAGGCACGTTGGTACCCATCGTCCCAATGCTGGAGACATTGAGCATAATTGTGAAACTGCATGGTTTGTCTATTTTGTACGCGCTGAAGGCAAATGAGTGGTTATTTATTTATGATTTTTGTGTACGCGACAAAATGAAACATCTCAAATCAGTTGTAGAACAAGGGCCTCTACTACAATCCGCATTCATGCGTTCGTTGGTCGGTCAAGGACGCTGGAATTACGCAACGCCGAGGAAATCGTGCATGCATTCTGGGGGGCAGTTGTTCCGCGCATATTTGAGAGAACCCATGCACAGCCATTTTGGCGAATTTCCGTTCATTTAATATCCTGGTGCATATTCAGGCTGCTTAAATATGACTTTCAAAATTCTTATAGGTATTACCGCTACTTCGGTGGACCTAACGTCTCCGCGAGAACTCGCAGAACTCTTGTAATATTAGAAAAAGGTTTGCCACCGACACTTAGATGGAACTATATGTATTCTCCGTTCTAGTCACACATGACGGCAATATTTCATTCGTTGTCCAGCTTCAATACATCATTCACATGATCGACAGTTATGCAACGACGAACGGCTTCTATGTCACACTAGTTGAACAGCGCGAAATGAGCACACAACAAAAATTATCATTGTCACGTATGACAGGCAGATTAAGCAACATATACTTCTAAAAACCATGGAATGTGGGAGCCCGATGTAACGAATGGTAATCTGCAGCCTTCCGCTGCTATATTCTAAGCAAAACCCTGCGAAGCTTCTGGAGACTTATTTTAACTGGTGCGAACCAGTCAGTTCAGCGGTCATCATCAGCTGCATTTCGCTGAGTTCAATGCATCGTGTGATCAACCTGCAGCAACCGGTGCTGATCAGTGCTGCGCAATATCGCTTCCTTTTCGAACAAGTGAGAAGCCAATTCGCGAAACCGGAAGTAGCCTGACGGACTGCTTGACCCGCAGCGACGGGGGTTTTGATCGTGCATGGATTACGCTACTCTCTTGCGTTGGAGCTTTTGCATAATGTTCCTTCACAACACCGTGGTGGTTTGTTACGACGCGTCACAGATATGTTGCGTGGGTATCGCGAAAGAGCTCGAAGCTAGGTAAAATAGGAGTGGCAGCTACTGTAGTATTCGTTGGTCGCAGGATTACGGACCTACAGCGTGTAACTATTCAATGTTCAACTCAGCTTTCCGAAGTTGAAAGCACTCCCGAAGCTACTCTAAATCGATCAACGTTATAGCTGGCAAACCTGACTCGAAATTTTTATGCCAAGATTATGTCAAATGAGTCCCTATGCAAACGCTTTCATGGAAAGCTTAATGTGCCCACATCTGGCTTATCAGGGTAGAACAGAACTCTGACGACTCCGCAGATGCTGTCGGATGCACAAAAATTCTAAAAGAACCTAAATGAGCTGATATTAAAAAAAGTCGCTGTCTCGGCTGTGGGAGCGGTGGCCGTGAGTGCGCTGACCTCAGAAAGAAGAGTACAATGATGGTCGCTGGTGTACTCGGGGCACGCGGCAGCCGGTAACAGCGGGAAGTTGCGGCCCGGGTTCCCATCAGTAAACACGGTTTCTGTCGGTCTCCGCCTCTTCCCAGACGGGTTCTCGGGCTATCCTCAGCCCCGAACACCTACATTTGGCGCCTAATGGCAAGAACTGCGCTCCTGGGCCACGGACATCGAGGCAGTCCGCGACCATGGCCCTGGCGACACCACTGGCCGTGCCCATCTTTTCCGGCCGAGACGCGAGGGAATTGGTCATTGATTTCATTGACGACCTTTTTCGTATACTCGACCGTTAGCGGCTTCTCGGAGTCCTACGTGCTCCGGCGGGTATTACCAGTTGCCCTGCGCCGCGCCGCAGAAAACGATGTCAGACTCAGCCCGGAATCCCTAGAGGGTTTACCGCAGAGATCGGTCAAGGTGTGTGCCCACAATGCAAGTAGCGGGCAAGTACGAAGCTGCGCGAGAATAGAAACGCGTGACTCACCAGAGCGTCTCGTGGTGCAGAGCACGTGCAAAGATCGCGGGGGTTACAGCGGCGCAGCGACGGAGGTGTGCGCTGGCGAGATTTGCCGGATCGTATCTCGACGGCGGCTTTCGCGCGTGAAACCGCGCCGGCGACATTCGCGTTACGTATGCCCGGCACGGCACGCTCATTGGTTGACCCCCAGCTGCTAACCCGGCGCGCGCGAGAGAGAACCTTATAGAACGGCGCTGATAGCGGCCGCCAAAGAAAGGGAACAGCGGCGACGGCTAACGAAAAAGGAGCGCGGCCTTTCCGCGCCAGACGGTGAGAAGCGGGAAAGGGGCTGGAACAAAGAGAGCCGCTTTCGCTTTCCTTCCTTCCTAGCTTCCGAGGCGGCGGCGGAAGGATGCCGCGTCCGCTACCTCTTTCCCGCCTTACAAGCTCGGCGGTGAAGCACGCTTGACAGGAGAACGCGCACGTGGCTCCGTCTGTACAAGCATTCGAAGGGCCGACTGTAGTAGCTTCTCATTTTTAAGGTAAAAAACCATAAATGCCTAATGATTCGTGCGAACCACCTGTTTTCACGTTGACTTGAAGTGTTGCAAGGTATCATGATCGAGAGAAGATGCCATCGTATGATATAGTGACAGCGCTGGTTGCTAAAATTGGTGACGCCATCACCACGTCTTGTGCCGTTAACGCAGGACGTCACATATAGTGACGGCCCTTGGTGACGTGATCATGCAACACAGTCGCCTGGTCAAACATGTGCCGATATCAGAGGCAGGGCTGCGAAAACGTGTGAAGTGCAGAAAAGATGCAACGCGTCCGATCTTGGAGGCAGTGCGAAACGGTGTTAGGTGCAGAAAGCTTTCGAAGGATGAGAGATTTTCAGCCCAATGGAGCGAATACAAGGAGGTGAAGAAGAAGAAAATGAAGATTGAGGAGAAGGCCAAGAAAAAGAAGTTTTGCCATCGAGTAGTCGTGGGCAAATGACAAGGGGCCGAGTGATTATGGTTATTCATAGGTTTCTGTAGAAAAACCGATGTGCTGATTCCTTCAGATATCCATTTGTTTTATGATACCCGGCAACAGGAAGAAATTAATCGGGAAAAAGAAAACGAAGGAATAACTAAATGATTTTAATTTTGTGAGCAGGCTGGCCACCATTACCGCGACATATAACGTAGAGTATATTTTGCAGTAATTTACGAAACCAGTTAAATTGCAATTTTCTGAAATGAACACAAGGAAGTTAGACAAGCACCCGTTTGTGGAGGAAGAACTCATTTGCAATACTTGTGACCATGTGCTTCGATTTCTTGATAAATTCGCCCTCGCATTGCCAATTGCTAGCTTCCTGGTTAGCTCAATTGGTAGAGCAACCGCCCCGAAAAAGCGCTGGTTCCGGGTTCTATCTCCAAAACCTGACGAATTTTTCGGCCACTAAGAAGTTTTTCTTTCTAAGAAATCCGCGGGGGGATTTCCTTGTGGCTTTCGTGCTACTAATGGCTGATTGTATATCTTCCGTTTCTTAACCCTTCCTCCACGCCGCGGTGGTCTAGTGGCTAAGGTATTCGGCTGCTGACCCGCAGGTCACAAGATCGAATCCCGGGTGTGGCGGCTGCATTCCCGATAGAGGCGGAAATGTTGTAGGCCCGTGTACTCAGATTTGGGTGCACGTTAAAGAACCCCAGGTGGTCGAAATTTCCGGAGCCTTCCACTACGGTGTTTCTCATAAGCATATGGTGGTCTTGGGACGTTAAACCCCACACATTATCATTATCACCTTGTGTGTGTCCGCAGAACTAATTTGCAACTCTAGTTTAACTCGCGGGAGTGAAGAGGATTGATCTAAATGTGGTGTCGCCATGAAAACCATACTTGCAAAGTTTTACATTGAGCTGAATAGCAAAGATTGTGACTCACAGTCATGCAGCCATGGAGCCAGCGTTCTAACCATATTTGCAAACATTTGAGCGAGTTGGCGGTGATGCAAGATGTAAATGAGCAACGTAACATTTCGTATAGATAACTGCGAAGATAACGAACACCAGCGCTGTGTTGTTATTGTTATCTATTATAGGCGTTAGCGATGGCGATATTTGTTTCGATCACGCGAAAAAGCTATAGAAAGTGTTCGTCTCAAGATGTAAGTGGTCTGTACGGTACTATGGGTATAATAACTTTAGTGTCAGAATTGTTTGCGCGCCGTAAATATGCATGTGACGTGAATGAAATCTACAGCTTCCATAAACCAATCGCAAGAGTGATAGGTCCGATACACGTGTTTCGCATCGAACGTTCCTGTCACTGAGTCGTCTTCGCTCAGTCAGGAGTGCTGCCCCAACACATGCTTCAAAATTAGCGAGCATGTAATGCTTGCGGAGAATTTCGCAGAAATAAAAAAAATGTCCATGGAAGCCTCAGTGTGGCTATATTACTAATATCTCGGGTTTCACGTCCCAAAAGGACGATATGATTACGAATAACTCCGTAGTGGAGGTCTCCGAAAATTTTTACCATCTGTTGCTATTGAACGTACACTGACCTCACACGGGTCTCTACCGTTTATGCTTTATATATATATATATATATATATATATATATATATATATATATATATATATATATATATATATATATATATATATATATATATATATATATATATATATATATATATATATATATATATATATATATCGTTGGGTAGCATGAACCTGGTTTATTGTATTGTTCACTTCAGCTTCGCCACGCAGTTGCGACCTCTTTTCTGGATAGGAAATAAAGGGTTTGAGCTTGAACCTTCCACAACGTAGTGATATCTTAGGCGCAGCGGAGGGTAACTTGGCGATGTCTCAGGACAAAAAGTTGCTCTCCCTGTCACACCTGTTGCTTCTCTTGAATAGGCACCCGGAAGCATGTCATGTTATCAACCCCTCACACTTCAGGTGAACGTTTGAGCCTTTCGCGCCCTACACTGCAATCATTATAGGCGCAGCCACGAACTGGCTTTTGCGCTTCTAGAGCAAGGAGATTTTTGATATATTATTATATTGTCCAGTGTGTACCATGTGTGTGCGTGCCAGCATGTGTGTGTATATACGTGGAGGATGAATGCGCGTATGATGCATGTTAAATATTTATATGCGGGTTGTAATGCAGTGTGTGTGTGTGTGTGTGTGTGTGTGTGTGTGTGTGTGTGTGTGTGTGTGTGTGTGTGTGTGTGTGTGTGTGTGTGTGTGTGTGTGTGTGTGTGTGTGTGTGTGTGTGTGTGTGTGTGTGTGTGTGTGTGTGTGTGTGTGTGTGAGTGGGTGTGTGGGTGTGTGGGTGGGTGGGTGTGTTTGTGTATGTGTGTGTGTGTGAAAGAATTCAAAGAATCGAAGTCGCTTCCTTGTGTATACTTAGCAGCAGAGCACCAGTCTGTGATGCGAACGTAAACACATACTCTGGTTCATAGCAATGCACACAATGCTGTGGACGTCCCAAGTGAAGGGGTGATCTGCACATTTTTAAAGACGATGTTCATTCTTGGGGAACTTCGACGCAAAAATTTTGGTCTGTCTGTCAGAACATTTGTTTGTTTGTCCATGTTTAACGGTTTTGAGTACTCTTAGCGGAACCAGCCGATATCCCGAACGGCCGACCCCATCCGTAGCGTCCACCAATGTTGCTCAAGATTCAGAATTCATACTGTGTGATTGTCAATTAAAAATCAATTATTGCGCATATCTGAGGCACCATAACAACACATATATATTCTGTATTTGCATATTTTACTAGAAAATGCATACATAAGTAATTATAAGGACCACAGCCTTTATCACGCAGCCCTGATCATGCAACGCTTGCACGAAAAGGCGAGCGTTTCCAGCTCTTTGCTAAGACGACCAATTTTTTCTTGTTTTTTATTGTCGCTTTTCTTTTAGCGTCACCTAACGTGGCAACGAAAAAAGAGCTACGTTATACTGGACCCCATACTGGACAGTTCATTGTCAATGTGTTGCATTACTGAGATCTATAGGTCGTGAATTCGATCCCACCTAAGAAAGCACACTTAATTTCATTTTTTTCTCCTATTCTTTTTCCTTTGGTGCTGAGCCGTGTTTTCTCAGTGCTGTGCCGCTTTTGTGACGCTGGATTCCTAAAACTTATCTCTTTTCAACGCCATGATATCTGCCGCATCGTGATTCGCTGAAGTATTCTCCGACAAAAAACATTTCATCCTGAGACGTTTTTCTGTATTCGGCCCTGTTCTTTATGAAACACCACTCTTATTCACAGGGCGTCACAATAAGTGGTAGAACTTAAGAACGCCGGTGTAATAAACACTTAGGAAGTAGTAAATAACCATAGATGGTCGAAATGTGTTTTTTCAGTTTCAGCTGTGGCTTGGCGCTTAACCAGGTCGTTGTTTGAGCGCATAATACAATGCACGTTGTCGCATCCAAGTTGCACTTATGCCTTTGGCACACAAACCTCGTCAGATACGGAAGAACTTCTCCGGTCAAGAATGACTTTATAATTAATCAACCGATGAGCCGGCTACGCAATATAAGGACTTCCATGCTACGGCATCACTCGATGTGCCGACGTTCGCGCCTATCACACATGGCGTGCGCGCGTATCTGCGGACTCGCTCATGGCGACAGAGACGCGACTTCAATAAGTAATTTTCTTCGCGGGCCATGCGTCACCGATCTGTAGAGATCACACTTCTCATGTCCCAAAGCACAAATTGCAGAGGATTGATAGGCGCCGAAACATCTGGATGCTCGCATTGCGTCCCGAAAAGAAGCGCGCGTTGAAGTATGGGCCGAGAGAAAAGGATAGAGAACTGGTTGGCACCCAACCCGGGGCCCATAAACGCATTCGACGCGCTGTCACGAACACGGGCTTCACTCTATGCTTGCGCTTTTCTTCGGAACACCACAGAGCGCCTACGTAACGTTCACACGTGCCGTTTTGTGCGTTATCATCTATCAAACTGCCGGATTTTGCGCGAGGCGAGCTGCAGCTCGCTCGCTTCCTTTGTGTAGCCTTCTTCCATGCTTAATAGCTGTATGAGGTGAGAAATGGACGGAACGAAACTTATATACAGAACATGCTGGACCACGGGAAATTCGCTCACCCCCCACTGTGCACACGCTCTTCCGGTGTGACATTCTTGTAATTAGGTGCTAAGGTCACCGGCGGGCTTGACTGTTGAACCACACGCATGTATACTCCCTTCACTGGCCTAAGTGCGCGTATACATGATACGCTTTTAGCAAACGCACGTTCGTGAAGGTGCGAATTTGGCCGGCAGCATGATCCGCTCTATGATAGGACCTCGCGTGGCCATATAGCATCTTAATTGCGTGCATGCTGGGTTGCATTTTGAGGTGACCACGTCGATCCTCGTGCTCTATCGATAATCTGGCACGGCAAAGGCATCGACGTTCACGAAAACAAGGTCTGCCGCGCTCGAGGCCGCAATGCTCCGGGCTATGTGTCACACGTGCGTTTGATGGCGGTCACCGAAGAGTCGTTAATGTGCGTTTCCGGCTTTTCCTTCGAATGGGGAAAATTCGTTATTTTATGCGGTCAAGCGCGGAAGTACTCTTGCAAGTGATTCTCGCCATAGCGGAGAACTACTGCATTCCTTCACTGCATTCCGCCGCCTTTAATAATGGATCCTTTTAGCTTTGTTTCTTTATTGAGGCGACGACCGTCAAAGCCTAGAGAATGCCGGTCGCACCTTGTAAAGCTATAAGAACGGTTGATATGACTCTACTTTTTTTCTTCAGGTTGATAAAGAGAGCGAGAAATCGAGATACCGAATGAGTGTGACTGATCTTCAGTGAAACGACGTCAGATATGTTGACCAAAGAAGACCAGTCTGCGACGTTTTCGTCCACTTCTCGTTTGTAATGGTTACGGCGCTCCGATGATGACCTGAAAGTCGTGGGTTCGATGCGGGCAATGGAGATCACGTGCATTTCGATAGTGGCGCAAAGCTAGATGTGCGTGTACTGCGTAATGCCGATGCACCAGAGGGTATACATTTCCGGAGCCCTCCTCTTCGGGCCAAATAATCATATCGGGTTGTTGGCTTGTGTTATCTCGGATATTATTTCACTCGCTCATTTTCTAGGCTCCACAGCTGCGAAGAAAAAGAGGGACAAAATTTAAATAATTTTTATGATTATGTTAAGTTTTCTACCAGTGCCATGTACACAAGCTATCTGCGCGCTATAGTTCTGTACGAAGAAAAATATTCTGACAATCATCCTAATTGATTGATTCTTATGTGGGGTTTAACGTCCCAAAACCACCATATGATTTTGAGAGACGCCGTAGTGGAGGGCTCCGGAAATTTTGACCACTCGGGGTTCGTTAACGTGCACCCAAATCTGAGCACATGGACCTACAACATTTCCGCCTCCGCAGGAAATGCAGCCGCCACAGCCGGGATTCGATCCCGCGACTTGCGGGTCAGCAGCCGAGTGCCTTAGCCACTAGATCACCGCGGCGGGGCTGGGATTATTTTTGAGAACACGAAACTGCCTTGACGTAGCGCGAATGGAGAGGGTCCTGTCCGAAACAGCAGTCAGTGCTTTTTCATGTTTTTTACCCATGAAGCTCCATTTATTACCCTCTTGTACGTCCTAACCCTCCCAAAGAAAATAAAACTATAATACATATTTACTAAAAGTAAATGGTTCACTAAATGCAACGCTCTCCAAGACATTTCAATGCCTTTTTGTCACGTTTTGCCCCTCCGACATGCCCCAAGGAGAAGAAGCAGTACTTTGTTATTATAATGTTCAGCGAAGTTGATTTGGGGCGGGCCTCAGCCCCAGTGTACCCATCGGCCAGAAGCATTCGAAAAAGCTTAGGCTTTGACCCCGTGCACCAAATGAACCAAACTTTTGGTGGTATGTAGCAAGTTGTATAAGGCAACAAGATAAACAGGCCAGTTGTACTGAACTCGGAGTATCTTCATGCACGGATCCAAAAATTTGGCCAATCAGAGAGAAACCGGTAACTGAGAGAAATCTTAATGAACTGTTGGGATTAACCAAGTCACAAACACCGGTATCACACGTTTTAGCTTCCCTGGTTAACAATTTGTACGGATTGGTAAAGCTGCATTTTTTTTTGCGAATAGCATGGCATTATATTTAGAGCTTATAATATATTAATGTTCAACTTTACTGTAGAGTTGCGCAGTTGTTATTATCATTTTCGGTCAAGCGGTCTGTGACGCTTTTTTAATTATCATGCTCTGTTTTACAATATAACTTTCGTAACAAATACTGAACAATACTATAAGTCGGAAATGCATGTCATCTTTAAAGGTGGAGCATCAGTAAGAACGATTGGTAGTGCGGTAATAAAGCAATTATACCGGGTTGGTTGGTTGCGAAACCTTATTGTAAGCAATTACATCGGGTGACACGAGAAACATGGCCAGATGTGCACGCACACAATTAACCGCCGGTTTAGATGGCCAATCTCCCGCAGTGGGTACGAGCCACATGCAAAGAGGCAAGCAAGTAAGCAATCAAGCTCGTGCTTCCCGTTACCACGCGGCTTTCCACAACGACCACGGCAGCCGGGCGCTCGTCATTCAAATATCGCTGAGACGTGCCAGGTGGTCTAGGGTGGTCCTTTTCTTCAAGGCCGACACTTCGCGATACTCTACGGGATGCAGGACAACGCTGAACACCGCGAGGCTAGCGGGCATAGTGGTCACCGGGTTTCACCCGAGCGGCTGCCAGAGCTGTTCGGCGCCCAGTTCTTTCGCTTCTTGCCGGGCCTGGAAGCGTCGGGTGCCTCTGTGACACAGGAGCCATCTATGTCGACGGCAAGTAGTAGTAGTAGCAGTAGTAGTAGCAGTAGCAGCAGTAGATGTAGTAGTAGCAGCAGTAGCAGTAGTAGTAGTAGCAGCAGTAGTAGTAGCAGCAGTAGTAGTAGCAGTAGCAGTAGTAGTAGCAGTAGCAGTAGTAGCAGCAGTAGCAGTAGTAGCAGTAGTAGCAGCAGAAGCAGCAGTAGTAGCAGTAGTAGTAGCAGTAGTAGTAGCCGTAGCAGTAGCAGTAGTAGTAGTAGCAGTAGTAGCAGTAGTAGTAGTTGTAGTAGCAGTAGTAGTAGCAGTAGTAGCAGTAGTAGTAGTTGTTGTTGTTGTTGTTGTTGTTGTTGTTGTTGTTGTTGTAGTACTAGTAGTACAAAACTTTATTATATACGTAAACCAGACAGGCTAGAACTCCAGTGCCTGCAAGGAATATACAGGATAAAGAGCGTAGTCTGTTCGGCAGGTTGGTGCCCCTATTCTAGGGCCCCACTGGCACGAGCCATCCATTCAGCTCTGTGGTTCAGTCACAGCTGATCCACCAGGGCTGGGCTAGACATCAGGCAAGCGCTATTCGTTCCAGTTGACGTGCTGAATGGCACTGTCGTAGTTGCAACAGGCTCGATGCCTTCGGCAACCGTTATTGGCAAGGACATGCATCACCATAAAACTTATCTTTCGAAGATCACGCGGAGGATCTGATTGGTCAAAATGGCTGGCTGGGCGTGTTGGCGATTCGTAATTACTTGAAATGCGAGTGCGTAACGTGGATAAGGATCAAGTAAGACAAGATACAAGCGCCTTTCCTTGTCTTGCTTAGTCCTTGTCTACGTTATTCGTATTTCGAGTAATCATAACTATTAGTACGGGGCAAGCTATCGCCCTCTCTCCACCTACCCTCCCATTTCCTTAGGTGATTGTGGTTTGGGTGCCACCCCTGCCTCCTCCTTGCACGCAGACCTGCGGCAATTGGTAAAGGGACCGACAGCCACGTTTTGTGGCGCCCATTTTCTTTAACGCAACGGAAAAGTTATTGGTGAGTGTATAATCGCGGAACCACAACGTGAAAAACGCGTGAAACATTCGTGATCGGAATGTTTCTATCTGCGGAAAGTATGAAGTCGTAAACACAAGTGAGAACCCATGCTGCAAAGAGAGAGCGCTGGGGGTGGTTGAACGGGGTATTCTGATGCGCGCATGCGCCGTGACTCTGTATGTCCAACTGGCTACCACGATGTCAGCGCCGCTTCTCAACGTGCAGCTCTTTTCACCTCGTAAGTTGCACAAAATGGAGCGAATTCACATACTCTCATTTTCAGGATTATCACACACGTGATGGCCTCAGACTACGTGACTACGCTTGAAACAATGATTAGCCCCAAGTCCAGATTTAACGCTCCTCCGCTAGGTGGCGCGACATACCAGTCTTTGTAGTTTTTGTTAATTTAAAACACTGTTTCAAAATATAAATCCTACTCACAACACGAAAAAATGCTGCAACCTGTGACTTTATTTCACGGTCGTTTCATTTCAGCCACAATTTAATCCCACATTCTGGTCACTTGTGCGTTATGATGGCTTGGCCGGCTCTGTTGCTTCGGGGCGGAAATATAACTTTGCATTGCGGGCTGTAAAAGAGCAATCCACTTTTCCTCTGCTGGCTCATTTCGTAGCCTATATATAACTTTAATAAATACATCAACCACTCATTAACCTATTTATTTAATAACTCACGAACATGTACACGCCGTAGTTAGTTACGCATGGTCAGATTACGCATTTGTCAGTCAGCACCGGTTAATTAGTTGAACGTCATCGACCCGAACCTCAATTTAGGCGTCCAGTTTGCATTTTACTTCGGAGCCATACACGACTTGAGCATAAACCACACAATCGGGCCGAATAGCCTACTTTTCTATTTGGTGGCTCTGTTGTTTGTTGGCCTATAAAGGGCATGCCTTAGGTGTTCGGGTAGAGATAATGTTCAGATTATCCAAGAAAAGTTACCCCCGAATTACATATCCCGAATGAGTACACTTAAGAGACAGCGGCGAATCGGAGCATGTGGTAAATTACAGCAGAACAGCACCAAGGTACGGTAGCTAGCAGAGGTACTAAAGCGATAGCGTTGAAGAGCTCGTTTCGCAGAAGTTTCGGTGTTGCATGGTGACGGTGTCGGCGTCGCTGGTTGTGAGCGGGAAATCCGAAAAAGCGATAAAGAAAACAAATAAAACAAATTAAAAAATCTGAGCTTCGAGAGAAAATCGACTGCAGGCAGTCTGCGTGGCTAGGAGGTGTTTTACCTCAGAGCCTTGCTATTTCACGAAACTGCATCGTAAACCAACACTGTATGAACGTTGCATAACGGAAGGAGTCTCCTAACACGTGCAGTATTGCGTGGCAGAAGCGTATAATTGTAGCAGGCGTGAAAACTTGTGAACTATGCAACAAGTGGGTGATTTAAAGCGGCCCAGTGTGTGGCTGTGAAGGAGCGCGTGGCACCTTCGGCAGAGTTAATCTTCAAAAGCAAGAATTATCCCGTAGTCAGCACTTAACAACTGTACTTTCAGCAGGCATTTTAGGATAGTCCGAAGCGGCTAATGTGACGTGCGCATTCTTTATGTTCCTTATGGCATGGCTGAGGCATGCAGTGAGAACAGAACTTTAGCAATTGAGAAGACGACGTTCTACTTTTAAAGGCGAAGCTCAAGCGTCCTCCACGTTTTTCTATGCATCTTCATTTTTACGCACAGCTAGACCAAAACATGGACCCCGTAGAACGACACAGCGCGAGTAAAGATGTGCAGCACCTGCAGATCAATCGTATGAGCAAGTGGAAGTGCGACGCACAAAATGTTGTACTTCGCCTCCTCTGCCATGTCATAGAAATAGTTTATAGTTTGTGCGTTTTGCACCAGAGGTTCATCTTGCGAATATGCCTCGTACCTTGCCTGCATTGTGCTTTTGCGATTGCAGACAGCGTCGTCTTCAGTGGGATCTGCCGAATCCAGGCAGCTGTACAGTGTCCAGCTTCCCTCGCTGACTTCGGCCTCTTCGAGGATGGCGGGTAGCGAAGAGGAAGCCCTGGCTGTCGACTCCGGCGATGGTCGCCTACTTGTCAAGGTATATAGTACCCCAACACTCACCAGAACGTGACAACGAAGGAATAACTGTTGCATATTCGCACATTGTCATTGCTTGATGGAGGGGCGGTACCAGGATTTTTCTTTTACTGAGGGGGAGGGAGGGTACCTATGACAGTGAGTTCTTTCAAGGGAGCAAAGAAGCTTGGAACATATGCATTGTTTTTATTATGCTTGCTTTTGGGGGCAGGGGGAATTTAGGGGGAGGGGGGTTCCAGCCCCTCCGCATACCCTCACTGGCGCCGCCCCAGCTTGAAGGGAAATGAGAAGTGAACGAGAAAACAGGGCGGCACATTTAGGTACAGTGCGAAAACGACGAAGACTGAGTAGAACAGAAAGGGCATGAACGGGCGCTGACTCGCTACTGAAAATCAATAATGTTAGCTTACCAAGTGATGATATCTGGGGTTTAATGTCCCAAAACCACCATATGACTATGACAGATGCCGTAGTAAAGGGCTCCGAAAATTTCGACCACCTGGGGTACTTTGACGTGCACCGAAATCTGAGCACACGGGCCTACACCATTTCCGCCTGCATCGGATATGCAGCCGCTGCAGCCGGCATTTGATCCTGCGACATGCGGGTCAGCAGCCGAGTGCCTTAACCACTAGACCACCGCGGTGGGGCGTTGTCTTACTAACTGGCCCAACTTTCAGTACTTTTCTAAGAGACAGGGCCCTGTCTGTTTTTTCGTCTTTTTCTATAATTTATTTTGTATTTTTATCTGGCGCAAATGTGCACGAAATGTAGACATTGCAGTCGCCCAACTTCTGTGTAATAAGATTAACAAGTTTGTAGCCAAGGTCTAAGGAAACTTTTGGAGAAATGCAACATTCCGGTGAGGATTCTGAGAAAGTAAGGCACATCACAGTGAGACCCACTTCGCATGAGTAATCTCACAAAGCACTGCTGCTTTGTAGTGATACCTTCTTCTGATTCTGTTTTACTGCGAAAGCCGTTATGAGATCACAACAAGGGTCGCCGGCGCCAGAGTGGTCCGCCATCGCCGCCAATGCCCGTAACTATACTATATCGCGCGAAATGAGAAAAATACGAAACAAATAAATACCAAACACACAATTGCAAACTGACTCAAGTTAGATGTCGGGAAAGTAATCTCGTTAATATGAGTAATAAAGCGTTTTAGAACCGCAAATGAACAACCAGGTGTCACGCTACGTGAATTTCGTAACAGGTGGGTCGTCAATTGCTCCGACCCATTACAACGGCTCGAGGCATAATTCTTCATCGTCGTCATCCACAGCATAAAGGATTTGCACGAAACGTTTTGAAAGTGCGTAGCGTGTACCATGCCTCTCCGAGGAATGACAAAAGATGACGTGGTGGATGCCTGTCTACTACAGAAAAATCTTGATTTATGGCATAGCGGGTACCCTGCAAGTGGGCTTGTGGAATTTATCTATATATAATGTTCAAAAAAGGCTTTGAAAGGCCGCTGTTCCAGTGTTCGCTGTAACTGTGCTACGCATTCCGCGCAGACCCGGCAGTTTTTTTTTTTTTCTTCTTCTCGTTCTCTTCTCGCTCCGTCAAGTCAAAGCGGCGCTCTGCCCACGTTATCAGTAGTGTCCGCTATCCAGGACGAGCCCCGCCGTGATGGTCTAGTGGCTAAGGTACTCGGCTTCTGACCCGCAGGTCGCGGGTTCGAATCCCGGCTGCGGCGGCTGCATTTCCGATGGAGGCGGAAATGTTGTAGGCCCGTGTGCTCAGATTTAGGTGCACGTTAAGAAACCCCAGGTGGTCGAAATTTCCGGAGCCCTCCACTACGGCGTCTCTCATAATCATATGGTGGTTTTGGGACATTAAACCCCACAAATCAATCAATCAGCTATCCAGGACGAGTGAATAATAGCAGTGTCGTTGAATTCCGGTGATGAGAATTCGCTACGGAATTATGGTCCCGCATTCTTTTTCAATGTTCAGGCGCAGTTTCACTATGCACAGTAATCGTTCGATAATTAACCCATTTAGGGGCGAAGCTCCTTATGGCGTGGCTTGGGCGTCCCTCGTATGTAACCACCAGTGGCACATACCCGAAATAGGTATAACACTTGACCTCCAAGGTGGTGCCAGTGAGAGATTTCTTCTGTGCGTTGTTTAACAATAAAAGATAGTGCTCAATGTACATGCCAATGGCTGCTAATGGGGAATGAGAGACATGAGCATTCGGCTTTTAGTCAACGCGCACGCTGCGATCCCCATTAGCAGCCATTGGCATGTACATTGAGCACTATCGGACAAGAAAGGGATGCTACATTATACTCGCTGGGTGTAACCTCCTTAGTTTTAGAAGAGCCGCAGTGCCATGAATACAATAAACTTGTATATACCATGAATGAACTCAAGGTGGTTAAAAATGAGAAGTAGATACGAAGCGCAAGCCGTAAGAAAGTAAAAGCCGAATTCTCCTGTCTCTCATTTCTTATTAGCAGCCATTGGCATGTAAATTGAGCCCTATCTGACAGGGAAAGGTTGCTACGTTATACTCGCTGGGCGTAACCTCCTTGGTTTTCGAAAGGTTTAGCGAGCGTTTGGTCGCAGTGCCATGAATACAGTGAACTAGAATATACCATGAACTCGAGGTGGTTAAAGGTGGGAAGTGGACCCAAAGCGCAGGTCGTAAGAAAGTGTGCGTGTGCCACCTCTCGTTTAGTTCTTGGAATGTCCGCTGGATGGCGGTGCTTCTATATGGGGAATATATGATAAAAAGATGCGAGATGGTGGGACTTGGAGTGTTGAATAGATGAACGAACGGACACACAAACAGATGCATGGATGGACGCATGAACGGACGCAGGGGCGGATGCATGAAATAACGCAGGGACGGGCGCACAAACAGACGCATGGACGGTCACACAGGCGGACGCATGGACGGACGAATGCTTCGCCCCACTCTCCATCATTCACTCCGTGGATATGCTGCCATTTTTTAATTATTAGTACTACCCTGATGAACACGATTAGTACTTACTACCTTGGTGTGACAGTAGGACGAAAGACGCATGTGTGAAGCATCTCGACAGCGAGGCATCGCGAATGGTCTGAGTGACGTTAGGAAGGAAGGGATTTTCTTCTTCTTAACCACCGCAAACGTATCGCTACCGGAGATAACACAGACTGCATCACACTTGCACCTCGCCCTCGGATGACGTTCTCAAGGTGACCATTCCAAGTGCTTTTTCGTTTAAGTTTAAATGTCAGATGACCAGATCATCAATTTACTCGATAAACTCACATAGCGAAGTCTTTTGTGGGGGTTAACGTATCGCATTTTCTCAATTTTCGCCCTAGGGCTACTCTGCGGGATCGATGGCCAGCGGATCGGAGGCGGACACAATGGACTCCTCGACCCGGACCTTTCTGGCGTAAGTCTAAATGAGTGGCTTAAAATTTAAAGTCATTTGTGCTGTGCTGCGCCAGAAAGAGGCACTATATAGATATGGCGTAGTTTTTAACCTTATGACCGGTGGATTCGTTCATTACCACTGAAACACCCTCATTAACACCCTCTCTCTCGCCTTTGCCCACAGATGATCCTAATAGTGTCATTCAACTCAACATGTATCCAACTTAAGCTCTGTTGTCGCACTGTATGCAGAATTTCTTTGGCGAATTTGTGGAATTTGTGAGTGTGCAAATTTTGAGTGTAGCATGAAGTATACGGCAACCTTAAATTTGCAATACTCAAAACTTTTGTCCTTTGTCTTCATGCATTTGTATGTACATGCGCTACAGCGCTTATTGTTCTCCCTCTCTTGAAACCTGAATGGTGTATTAGCCTGCTGCCGGGGAGTGTCCATTATAATTAGG
This sequence comes from Rhipicephalus annulatus, assembly GCA_013436015.1. Taxonomy (NCBI): domain Eukaryota; kingdom Metazoa; phylum Arthropoda; class Arachnida; order Ixodida; family Ixodidae; genus Rhipicephalus; species Rhipicephalus annulatus. The sequence goes on from WOVY01003815.1 coordinate 109,558, forward strand.
CCTTAGTGCGGTCGCTGTTTCATGAAGAGATTATTGCATAGCAAGTTCGAAATATGCACCATCTTGAAAATTTGTTGGCTTTGTTATTGTTGTTGTTGTTGTTTTTGTTGCTGTTGTTGTTGTTTTTGTTGACATTGTAGTCTTTTTTAAACGTAGGGTACGCCGAAGCCGTATCCTGGGCATGCCAATGACCTATTACGCGCTCCTCATGGCCAGCATGGTGCTGTGCGCCTTCTCCTATTCCTACGCATCCAGGACGAGTGAGTCGTCCAACGTTGCCCCCGTGCACGCGCACCGACGCAGCTGCATGCATTGAGGCGTAACTCCAGTTTCTGATAACCTACAGCTATCAATGTGATTCACTAAGCAGATAACATCACCGCCGATAAAACAGCATGACACAGCCACATGCGGTGCATATCATATTCATTCCCCTTATAAATTGTCGGCCTTGAGTGAATGGGGCATACACAGAGCTATGTTTAGCATGGGTGATGCCGCTCTTCATCATATACTGATTATCTGCTTGGCATTGGAGTAATTGTAGCATATTAAGTGATATGACACTGGTATTATACTTATTTAATATCAGTGTTTCGTATGCATTTTGACTTGCTGTAGTGCGTGAAAGGAGCGCCAACTTCGGAGGCCATGGTCACGGTGTCGCCAAGAAGGGGCAAGGTCTGTTGCTGCCTTCCTCTTTTTTTTCTCTGAGCACGAGTGCATGTTCGTGTGCGTTTTTGTGCATGTTTGCGTTCTTGTGCGAATCTGCCCGAAGATCGAGTTGAAATTTTGGCAGGTGTACGAGGCGGCGGCGGTCGTGGTAAACCTTTCTTTTACCAAAGGATTCAGGCACGTACAGTGTAAACTTTTATGAAAGGGAACATGGGAACGTGTTTACGTGCTCCGGCGGCTGCTGGCAGCGCGTTCAAACGGGAGCGAGAGCAACCACAATCTCTTTCCGCGTCATCTCGCGGCGAGTAAAAGAACCATTCGTTGCTGATATAGAACGGCAAGATTGCAACCCCCCCTATCCTTCAAGGCGATCACCGAATCTCGCGTAATCGCCTTCAAGGGGAAGGGTGTTGCAATCTTGCCGCTGGTTTCATATCGTCTACGAATGGTTGTGTCGCTCGCCGCGAGATGACGCGAAAAGACACTGTGGTTGCTCTTGCTTCCGCTTGAACGCGCTGCCAGCAGCCGCCAGAGCACGTAAACACGTTCCCATGTTCCCTTTCATAAAAAAAATGACACTGTACGTCCCAAGGTTCCCACACGACTTCACTGTACTATGCATTCATGCTTTTTCCGTTATATTCCCTTGTCGGTTAAGGTGCATTCAGACGACGGACCGAATCCCGATGTGGCGGGACGGTCGGCGCGTCACGTGACCTCACATCAGCGATTCCCCTCGTCCGCGACTCGTCCGCGGGGCTCGCGGACGGATGACCGCAACCTGTTTCTCACATCGGGATTCCGGCGGGGGAAAGCCGATACTTCAGCGGATTAGCTCGGGGTTTCTGGCAACCAGTACACTTTTCGTCTGCTCGCGGCATGTCCTCATTCGCTCGCGAATAGCTGCATGACTGGTCGGTATCATCTACGCTTGAGCATGGTTTACTTAGTTTCCGGGGGCTTTGTTCTCAGGTGATTAAACACGCAGAAATCACTTTTGGTGGTTCGGGAAATGTCGCCGCCGTCGTTTGACACACGAGATTCTTAGCCGTCAATATGGTGAAATATTCTAACTTCTGCAACCGGCGACGTGCCGCTTCTAAAAAAAAAGGCGGGAGACACGTTTAGAAGTTCTACAAGTGGGGAATAATGTAGTTGAAAGAATATCCTGCTAGCAACTCCCTTTTCTCCTGAAAGAATAACACTACTCATTCATTTGTCACAACACGACAGACATCGCAGCCAAGCTTCGCTTTTTGCGGGCATCCATGTTGAATACTCTCAAACCGGTCTGCTTTCAGCGCGCGCAGGTGAGCGGCGAACCTGCTGTCGAGGGTAATCCGGCTGTTTTCTCCTAGGAAACCATCCGTCGTGTGGATGCGCCTGCATGCGGACCATCCGCGGATTAGCTGTCCGCGTCCACGACAAATCCGGATTCGGTCCGTCGTCTGAATGCACCATTACCGAGTGCTCTTCTTGATGACGTTAGTTACAATCAAGGCAAATTGGTTAAATTAAATGTTTAATTTGTTGCGTTTATTTTTAATATAGTTATACCGCTTTTGTGGTCCTCGGCAACGATAGCCTTGACAGCTTGATGAATTAATGAGTAGAGAGCTTAGAGAATTCAGCTCATGGTATTGTTGCATAAAGCTGCTCAGCACTTGCGCTTTTTTCTCTGTTAAAGCATTCTAGCATATTAAATGTTGAAATAGATTATTAGCTATTTTTACCCACTACAGAAGTCTAGTAGTGACTAAGATACTCGGCTGCTGACCTGCAGGTTGCGGGATCGAATCTCAGCCGTGGTGGCCACATTTTTGACGGCGGCAGAAATGTTTGAGGCCCGTCTGCTTAGATTTAGGTGCTTCTTAAAGAACGCCGGGTGATCGAAATTTCCAGAGCCCCCCACTACGGCGTCTCTCACAATCATATGGTGGTTTTCGGGTGTTAAGCCCCAACAATTAGTATAAACTGTTTTAGGATTTTTAATTAAAATGCCGAGCTTTAACTAGCAAGCTTAAATGTACCACAGTATGTCAGTCTTATTAACACCCTTTCGAGAGAAGCATTTCTTCCAGAAACCATATCTCGTTCGAGATGGACACCTGACTTAATCCGAGCCAAAGCGGAACAATCAGCACTAAACAATTTTACATTCCCCTTGTGAAATACAAATCAATCAAGTTATCAAGGTGCAGTTAAGCTTATTTGTATGCTTGACGAGGGAGAAGGTGGAGAAAGACTGCATAGAGAAAGCTTGGAAGACCTCTGACGCTTTGAATATATAATAGCAAGGTAGGGCAGCGGACGCACATTTGAAAAGCAAAAAAAAATAGCGGCATTAAGAAACCGCACATAATATAAACACCGCAGACGCATGTACTTAGTGGTGCCTACACAGGCGCACTTCGGCTACTCATAAGACCCACGTATTTCATGCGTGCTTGGAGGTTTACTGCTAATTTTGTCTTACATTCATGAAAACTTATTGTTGGGAGCACGATTAGGTAAATGATGCACCAGTTCAACGCACGGTACCTATAGAGCGTACCAAACAAAGTACCTAGGTGGTGCAGTTAGAAAAAAAAGAATATAATGACTCCAGAAATAGCGAAACTAACTTGGAAAATCGAAATTTTCCATAACGAGCATTAGGTAAAATATTACGCTGAGCTACGCCTAACATTTTATATCGCCGCTCATTTATCCTCACTTGCCATGTCGGAACCTTCAAAGGCCGCATTAATCTCGTCTCGTAAATCTTTATTTATTGTAATTACAATAACTTCACGTGTCTTCACTGAAGCTAGTTGTTATAGGTATTCACGTTAAAAGACTGGGCGTTCAAACACGTACACAAGAGGGAAGCCAACACAACACAAACGCCGACTGACAGCTGAAAAAGGCGCACAGTGGTGGAAAAGGAAATAGGTGCACAAACTTATCTGAGCATGTTCGAGCGAGACGCGATACATATCAATTCAGCACGCGTTGCTGTCTGCGTGAAATTGAAAGACTTCACTGTTCCAGCATTTGATTTCTTCTTTGTGCAAGTTAATCGATGGTTAGCACATGCATGCACTATACCACTACTGTCGATCTGTCAGTAGTGAATCATTAAAAGAGTTCCTCTAATGTACGTTAGGTCAGATCCGGTTAGGCTGTAAATTTATGTTAGGTTAGGTTAAGGTGGCAAAATCTTTGCCCGTATAAAGCTGCTTCACAAATCGCAGGTGCCTTGCTCAAAGCGCCGTTACCACAGTCCTCAACCAGGGGCCAGGACCTCGCGTACATCACGCGGCATGAGCACCTGCCTAGTGTTCGCGTCCACGGCGCACGTCGCCGCAGCCCTGCGAAGGGCCGCAAGAGCAAGAGGTTCGCCTCGGCCACTGCCGCAACGACCACGGTTGCGGCGGACAACGTGGACTCGACGTGGGACTCTACGTCCGACAGCGTGTCGCCGGCCACCCGGCAGCCACTTGTCACGGAGGCGACGCCCAGCACCGTTGAAGCCACGGCGGCGACAAGGTCTGCACCCGCTTCACCGCCGCCGGCAGTGACTCTGACCGGCGGCGACGTCCCGCAAAACGGAACGTTCAACTCATCGGCGAACCTCGATGAGTGAGTACACGATGGCGCATATTTTGCTCGTGCTGCCTCAACCGCTAGGTGTCGTTCTTAACTGAATAAACGTTTTGCAACCTGACACGGTAAGATACAATCAGATTACCCTAAAAAAAAAACAATAAGGTCAATGAAAGCATAGGAAATAATAACTGTTGTCTTTTACTGCAGTGTAGGGTGATGTAGATTGAAGTTATTTAAACTGGGTGAAAAAGAAAACAGCCTTAGCTTTAGTGGGATCCAAACCAACAACTATGAGTGTGCGCATGATGCGAATAGGAGGGAACCACCCTCTGCCCTCAATAATTTGACGAGGTCGCCAAGTCTGCCCCGTAGCTTCACTCAGTCAGACGTATCCTGTAATTTTGTTTATGTGCGAAGTTATGACAATGCAGGCTTCTTGACGATAATGATGGCCGAGGACAGCTGACGCGGCATTCGAAGAGCTGTTTACTACCCATTTTCAACCCCAGAAAGCCGTACACCAAGGGCAGGTTGCTATGGGAAGCCCGTCATTGCTATCTTTTCCCCTTTGCAACTCTTCTGATGCTAGCAAGCTTTTCTTTCGAGCGTGACCAACAAGCGGGTAGGGTAAGGGGAGGGGCGGATGTTGCTACAGTTTGTGTTAGCATACGCTTTCCTTGGCCTAGTTGTCTAATGGATTTATTTAGCTTGGTCCAACAAAGAAACGAGCCTCTCGAAAAAAAATTTCACCATTTTTGTTAGTTGACACTTCCGCCATAATAGTATACAGCGGTCGTGGTGTTCGGCTGCTGACCTGAAGGTAGCGGGTACGATCCCAGACGCGGCGGTCGCATTTGGATGGAAGCCAAAATGAACGAGGCCCGTGTACTAAGCGATGTCAGTGCTCCTTAAGGGACACCAGAGGGTCAGATTTTCTGGAGCCCTTCACGCACAATAGGGCACACCTCATAATCATATCGTGGTTTTCGTGCGTGAAACCCCAGATAATATTGCTGGTCTGACACGGTGCCGCGTGAGATGGACTGACAAATGTGAAGGTTTCTTTACCACGTACATGTGCAGTTGCAACGTGTTATCTGTTCCTTTTCATCACTGACCAGTGATTTGCGCCCATGGTGGATTGATATTCACAAAATCATACCTCATATAACCCGCTTTTAGGGGCGAAGCTCTTTTCACCGTGGGTCGTATGTCCCGTGTCATCGTAGTCGTCGTAGTCGTCCTAGTTGTCGTAGTCGTCATAGTAGCCAGTTGCATTGCATTGCCTGTCAATTAAAAAGATGTCACAGCGTATACACAGAGTGAATAATGATGAGTGGGGCAAAGCGTCCACCAGTCCATCCATGTGAACATGCGTCCCTCCGCGTGTCCATCCATGCGTCCGTTTGTGCGTCCGTTCGTCCGTGCGTCTGTGCTTCGCCCCACTCGTCATCATTCACTTCGTGCATCTTTATTTATTTATTTATTTATTTATTTATTTATTTATTTATTTATTTATTTATTTGCAAGTACAGCAGCCCAATAGGCTATCACAGGAGTGGGGCTTCTCAACACGATAATACAAACAGCAAGGCAATGCAACACTGGAAGAGAAAAAAATAAAAAAAACAGAGAAAAGACAGTAATAACACTTTTAATAAACAAAGCGCGATTGCATACATTCATTCAAGAATTCATCTAAAGGCAATGATCTGGTTGACCCAGGAAAACTGTTCCATTTTTTATAGTGTGCCGAAAGAAGCTGAATTGAAATATTTTTTAATAATAAATAATTTAGTACGTGGACGGAATGGTGTCAGATTGAGTTTGTGGCAATTTCTCGTGGGCTTAATTTTATCGGGAGACAAATATTCGTTAGTTAATGTGTAGCGTGAGGTATTGACCAGAATGTGTAGCGACTTTAGGCTTTCGAGATCGCGTCGCTCGGACAGAGTTTGTAGACATAACGTAGCAAGCAGAGAGGAGGGTGAGAAGTTCCAGTCATAACGTCGGAAAATGAAACGAATGGCTTTCTTTTGAACCGATTCTAGTGCGTTGATGTCGGATACTTTATGAGAGTTCTATACAGGGTTGGCATATTATACGATGGGACGGATAAGCACTTTATATGTGAGCAATTTTATTTCGAGTGGAGCATCTTTATGTGCGATTTAGATAGCCCAGTTTTTTTAAAGCTTTATTGCAAGTGTATTTACACCAAGACATGTTGGCTGTGAATATGAGGCCTAGGTACTTATAATCGGACACAAGTTTCAGAAGGGAGCCATTGAAAGAGTAATCGAATAGAGAAACAGAGGTGCGTTTGCAGAAAGAAAGAGCGACTGCTTTAACAAAATTTATGTTAATTTACCAAGTGTGGCACCATCTACAAAATTGTGCAGAAGAATCATTAAGTAAAATGTGGTCGTCATTGGTATTACTAACAATATACAATACAGAGTAGTCAGCGTAAATGCGGATTTCGGCAGAGACATACTTAGGTAAATCATTTATGTGTAGTAAAAACAAAAGTAACCCCCGGACTGAGCCCTGGGGGACACCTGATGTCACAGTCACAACAGACGAGTTTGAGGAACTGAAAGAAACAAACTGAGTACGGTTGTTTAAAATCTAGCAATCCAGTCAACCAACCATGCTGTGATTTGTTTCCAAATTGTTCTTCAACGCCACCCACAGTCGTTATAAAGAGCTGTGGCTATCTCATATTTGCAGTTTAAGTGTAGCATATGACACATTGTTGGCATATGTGCACGCGATGTATTCGCTTTTGATTCAACTCAATTAGCATAGGACAAAAGCCACGCACAACCTGCGATAATGGCTGACTCTGAGAATTTCCACTCGCAAGCTCACCGTCGCAATCCTCTAGTCGCGTGCTATAGACGCTCCTACTAATGAGGCCGTAAGCGTTACGCCAACATCGGTCTCTCGATCACACGAACGTGTCCTGTGCCCCTTCAGGTCATTCCCAAGGACGTCCGCTGACAGGTGCACACTCGTTCTGGTTGTGACGAAATTCAGTCGAGTCCGGCTCCTTCCTTACAAGCAGAGGCTCTGCAATGCAGTGCGTGTCTGCGCTGCCATCGGGATGTCTATAGCGAGAGGTCACGCTAACGCATTTGTTTACCGCTGAGCTGCCGGTTTGTTCTGTGGTTCGCCAACAAGCGCCTACGGTCTTCGCCGACTAGTAATTGAGCGAGCAAATAGTTGTTTCGTGTGTTGCGTCAGATCACTCAAGGAAAGAGAATTTCAGTGATGTTTTTTTTTTTTTTGAAGAAGACAGGTCATTCAAGGCTTAAGCTGGCTAGATGTTAGCACACTGGGTCACGCAAGACATGGCATGAACGTGGGTGTTCGCCACTGAGAGTGTTGTCCAGACAATCCTCGCCTCGATAAAGCATGTCGTTCCTTCTGATTATTGTCGGACAAGTCAAATCCAGACTTAACGATGCATTTTCGCAGCTCTTGATTTGTAGCCTCGAAAGTTATGATTTGAGAAAAGCACCGGTAGGATGATTCCAGTGTGTTTTAGTATCGCAAACTCTGTAATCACTACTAACAGCTATAGGCTTCGCAATGTTAGACGGCTTGACAACGAGAAGCGATGGAATGGGGTGGCCGAGGGCAAACTCAGTTCAATTTCCAACCCCCGTGTGTGTGCGTGCACTCGTCTTCGGACAAGGAGGGAAATCTGAGATAGTTAGCGATGGTTCATTTTCGATAACTCGCAGCGCAAGAAGGACGCAGACGAAGTGCACGACAACACGAGCGCTGACTCTCAACTAAAGTTTATTAGAGGTAAGGCACCAATATATACACAGGTCAACCCGCTTCGACATGCGCAGTTGCTTTGTCGAAGCGGGCTAACCTGTGCAAATATTCGCGCCTTTCCATTATTAAACTTTAGTTGAGATGTTTGATTTGTGGGGTTTAACGTCCCAAAACCACCATTTGATTATGAGAGACGCCGTAATGGAGGGCTGCGGAAATTTTGGCCACCTGAACTTTAGTTGAGAGTCGGGGCTCGTGTTGTCTTGCACTTCGTCTGCACCCTTCTTGCGCTGTGAGTTATCTAAGATGAGCGTCTTCTGACGCCTCGCGGTTGCGGTTGCCCGTCGGCACTGTGTCAGGCTTGTTGCCTTGAGGTGCTTCGATCGTTGCCTCGCGAAAGCCCTGTTTGCGCGTACGACGGCATCGCGAGTCTTCAGATTCGCTGGAGGCGTTTTTATTCGCGTGTATGCACCCGCCCTGACGACGGCACACTTCGGCCCAGCCGCGCGCCGCGTGCGCCAACGACCACCACACACGGGGGCGTTGCCTTGTTTTCTCACCCTGCCTTGTAAATGGAACAAGTGGGCGATAGCGTCGAGGAGAACGTAAATTGTTCTTCTCTCATAAGTTGCTCGGTTGTGAGAGCGTCTTGTAACGCGTCCGGTTTTTTTGCTGTCTGCCAGGCTCTGCCACTCAAGCCACCAATTGACTTTGGCAGGCCTAGTCACATGTGCTGTTTTATTTGAAGAAATAAAAGGTATTATTATTATTATTATTATTATTATTATTATTATTATTATTATTATTATTATTATTATTATTATTATTATTATTATTATTATTATTATTATTATTATTATTATTATTATTATTATTATTATTATTATTATTATTATTATTATTATTTGCTGGATCTTTCTGAACCCTTACAAAGTTGAGCGGATGCTTAGGCTACTACATCGAATGAAACTGGAATGCGGCGTCGGAGTTAAGTCATCGTCTGGTGGTGGAAGTCGCTTGGGCACGCTCCTTAATCTTAGACTAGCGCGGCAGCAGGACAAAGGTACACGCGAAAGACTGCTCGCGTAAGTGTGTAAAAAAGGTAGTGGGTAAAACTATGTATACCTCTGAAGAAAATGGGTGCAGGATACCATTAATGAGCCATAAATTTGATGGGCAGAAGACATCCAAGGTAGTAAACTATGTGCAACGTCACGCATGTTTATGCAAATCGCACCCCCATATACTCACGATTTCGTCCCTGAGCGGGTGCGCTATATGATTCCCCAAATACACGCCACGATGGTACCAAGGGAGACATTTTTAACGTGACAAACAGCGCCCGTTTATAAACCTTGTGGGAAGGCTACAAGCTGTGAGCGCGACAAATGAGTGACGCCGCGTCATCTTTACATATTACCTGTGCATCTTCGTCATCTGTACATCATCGTCAGTGTATCATATCACGAGCTCTGCTGAATAAATTGTTCGATCATATGTTCTCACTGTAAAGCCTTGGTATTGTGTTGTGGTCTACATATATCATTTTACTACACGTCCAAAGAATACTTCAAAATGAGATTTGAATTTCACGTCAAAGCACTACGTCCTGCGAAATTCGTGAAAACTCTATTGCTATTAGCCGGCCAAGCTGACCTAAATACGTTCAGCATCATGATTGCGTGAAGTTTATTTCTTACTAGCACCTTTCGCGTGAGATTTTTCAGCGAATACGGCTGTTTTCGCGAATTTTCCTGTACAGGCGTCATTGTTTTGACGTTTAGAACAATTGTGCTCTCGATGCACTAACCGCGTTTAGTGACTTGTTTGAAGTCACGCTCAGTGATTGTTCTTATGAGTTGAGGTTACGCATATGACCACGAGAAGGAACGAAATGAAAAGCAGAGACATCAAAAAGTGGCGTCAGCATTCCATTGTTTTCATTGTCTACTTCTATCTTCCCTTTAACGATAATATCACTTGTAAGCCGACCTTAATAGATATCTGGCTTCAGTGGAAGAGTTGGTCGTCTCAAACTCACTCTTTATTCAGTACTGTAATGAAACTTATTACTTGACCTGCGTTAATTACATATGCTGCAGCATTCACTCCAGTAAACCTAACCTAACTTTTTTCTTACCTTTTTCGTGCATAGTTAATCAATCCAAAGCGCATGAGCCTATCGTCCACTATAGTTTCGAAGCACAGCCTATATGCATCTAGTGCAGAGATCTGTCGAAGTACACGGACCTTTACTTGGATAATTTTCATTGATGTATCGCAGGTACGAGGAAGTGGTCGAGTACTACTACATGTACGACGACAACGACACGTCGGCGTCCAGCATGCAGCGGCCGACCCGATACGCCGAGCTTGCTATTCCAATAAACATCTGATGCTCGGTACACTGCTTAACTATTGTGTACTATTGATGGTATATATTTTACGTGCTACCTGACATGACCAACAGAAACGAGTTGAATTAGGCTTTAACGCACGCTTACGTATAACATTCAAGTACAGAGCAACGGCCACATGATTGTGCCATGAAATTCACGTCTTACAAAGCCCACCGTATGGTAGTATACTGAATGAATGCTGAAATAATGCGTGTTATCAAAGATCCTATACCAGTCCCGAAACGTGCCGTGTGTTTTTCACCTTGACTTGGCCCCTGACAGCAACATGTTACCTGACCAGACAAACTTTCCTCTAGCTCTTGACACGTTAACGGGAGCTTGTTTCAGAAGTAAAAGTAGTAGTGTTATAGCTATGCTGTAGTACTCAACAGCTGCATGGTTAAATTGTGCGAAGCATGTTCTGGAGCTCATGTCTCCAAGTTGTGACAATGCTTGACCTCAATGCCCGTGCTTACTGCGACCGTCATATTCGATCCTTTAGTGTGTACATCGTGCTTGTGTAGATTGTTCGAACGGTTGCGGAAGGAATCTTCCAGAGAGTCGACTCGCTTGATAGCAGTTACGTAAGAGCAATGTTGTTTTTCCTCACTGACTCGAAATTGCAACCTCCCCAATTTGATGCTGTACTTAAATCGCCAAACGCCTTCGTCTAATTTCTACTGTTTTCGAACGCCAGTTTCCGCGTTCGCCACGATCAATCTTAAAACTTCTCTACGTCACACGACAAATCGGCGCTCTATATTTTACAACCCCCGATAGGAGCAGTGTATCAACGCGGACCACTTCTCCTGCTATCCACGCTTCACCCATGTCCAGCACGAAGTGAAATCACCGAAACGCGGCTCCCACTTCGGCAGCTAACCGATTTTTGTTTCATTTCCTTCCGCCATCCCGTCAAGGTTCATTTTCTTAGTTTTTTTTACCCTTCCCACCTCCACCTGTCCTTCTCACTTCATTACCCTCTTCTTCACGGGGATGGCCTGAGGAAGACAAGGGGGGGGGGGGGGGTATGCTCCTCTGTAAACTGACCTCAACCGCGGACACAGTAGACGGGCGAAGAAGAACAGGCCATCCAAAATGTGATTCATTTCTACCCGCGGAAGCCGGGGGAGAATTCGAGGGCACGTGGTGGTCAGCTCGTCCAGCGACCGGAAGTAATTTCACCCGGATGCTGGGCGAGCACGGAATTGTGGAGACAGGGAGCTGCGTGCGGAAGAAGTCCGGTCATCGGCAACTGTACGCACGTGGCCCTCATCTGCAGCGTTGATCTACAGCGCTCAGAGTGAGAGCCTGCGAATTCTCGACGGGTCAAGCGTGTATGGTAGTCCTCCCGCCTTCTTTTGTACGGCGTATGTCCTCTCTCGTTGATTTCCGTGGTCCCACGCCGAATAGCAATGACACGCTGTGGCGTACGTCCTGAAAAAAAGTCTATTGCGTTTCGTGTCGGGCAATTTGCGGTGCCACGCGCGTGGTACAGTCGAGGCTATTGGTGAACCGAGCCGTTTCGTAGCTGTGTGACAGAGTTATAGGCGGATGCTCACAATCCGCTCCGAACGCTTGTCAAGGCACAAAGGCCACAGGACAACGCGCTTACAAGTGTCAGGATACGCAGGGACCAGCGTGCAGACTATGAGTCGCTAATCGTGAACGATAACTTCAGTTGAGCTTTCTTTTATAAAAGTTGTGGTATTGCATCACGTAGTATTATGTAACCTGTTGCTTGGTTTGTACGAAAGTAGGGGAATTGTACGAGGAAATCGTTTTATGTATTATAGACGACTAATGATACTGCTTTGACACGATTACTAATACTTCCACTCATTAAAAGCACATATATACCCCACAAAAAAAGGTGAACGAGAGAGAATCCACCGTTGTAGCTTACACGGTGGAGCACCGGACGCCTAATTCGAAGGTTGTGGGTCTGGATTTCACCGACGGAATGGGCCAACTCTCGGCCACTTTAACTTATTTCAATTTAAACGAGAGTCATTACAATATAGTTAAGAAACCCAAAATAATGTCTCCAAAGATTTTCTTAACTTCGGTTGTATGAATAGCTTGATTTGATATCACAACTTTTTCTTGCTCCTTTTTTTTCTATCTCTTCTAATTCTAGCTTGTTATGCCAAACGATAACGTCAGGTGTACTGTACGCTTCATCGTTAAAGGGAACATTCTAATGAGCACTTCGCATGTTATTGGTCCCCAAACTGCATGGGGAGGCAGAAACATACATTGTGAACGGAATTAGTCTGAGACAAGGAGTCGGGACTATCTATTACCAGCAGTGTTATGCGAATCTATGCCTCTATGCTTGTTACAGAGAGCGAAATCAGGACATGTACTGCACACAAGCCTTCCCTTTAACTCTGTACCTGTCTGTATTTTATGTGTGTCAAAACTGCCTCTACTCTTTTATAGGTGAGATCTCATGCATAATGTAAGAGGTGTCCTTGCACCGTTGACGCTATGGGACCACTTCCTGTATATTTTTCCCCATGTGTAACTCTATAGGTTTAGGTTCAATAAACTCGAACTAATCTGCTTTACGTAGAAGAATATGCATTTATAGTATATATTTGCCAGCTCGTGTAGTAAAAGCTAACTAAAAAACAACATAAAACATTGCAGCTTGTTCTGGAATATTATAGTATACCAGCAACAATTTATTTATTTATTTAAGGAATACTGCAGACAGTTTTTCACCATCCTAGCAGGAGAGGGTTACATAAGGGTTCTAACACAGAGGTCAAAACTAGAAGAAGTCGGAGCGTGCACGCAGTCGGAAGGCAGTGAATTCCAACAATAATTGTACGTTGCCCTTGTCTTGAGCTACCCTTATGTGTCTTCTTGGATTTCGTAAGAAATATGTGCTCCTATAGCAGTGTAAGTTCAGGAAGGTTTGATCATGAGCTGTCGAGCTTCACAACAAAAGAATAGACGATAGCTCGCAAAGTGCATTCTCCAGACTTCATTGTAGCCAACAACTTCTTCTCTTCGCTCATAACTTGAACTTCTTACTGTTTTTGTATGCGTTCCCATGGTCACTGAAGCGGCACCATCACTGTTGGAGTGATCTGGTTTGAACCTTTGTCAGCAAGAATTCAATCTCGCGCTTATTGCCCCTGCTCTATATTGCAATGTTAATATTTAAGGAAGGAAAGATATACAACAAAGGGCTCGTTTTCTTCGTTAGACACAATATTAATCTGATCTAACAGACGATCATGCCAAGGAAAGTATAGGGTATCTTGTTAGAAGTAATTGTAATGTAAGTGTGAAGAAAGAAAACTGAACGAATAGATAACTTGCCGTAGGCAGGGACCGAATCTGCAACCTTTGAATAACGCGTCTGATGCTCTACAAACTGAGATGCCACGGCAGCTATCGCCCCGTCTACTTTATGGTGTATATGTGTGCTTTAAACGTGCGAGCGTCAGTCAACGTCATCTGTAGCCATGACGGTGAGTGTGGAACACTCTATATGCGCCTGTTTGGCGTCACGTAGCACGTGAACTTATTACGAGCAGGTAGCTCACCAATAATCCCTCGTATACTACCTGAAAGTACCTATAGTGTCCTATAGATCCCTTATACTTTTCTTGTCATGATTGTCTGTTAGTTATCATTAATGCTAACAAGTGCAATTGTACAGTACCATGCTTCCGCCAGGTGCAGTTGCTCGACTTTGTCAATCGTCCTTGAATGGTTTCTATACGAGTGTCTTACAAAAATACATCTTCGATCAGCTGTTTTTTTTGTGTGTTTTTGGCGTCCGGATGTTTTTATTGAGACACGTACCCTCCACTACGCTCTTCATAAGTATACTTGACATTATAAGTATCGTGCTAGCTCTCCCCCACTTTCCCGCCTCGGAGTTCAGTGGCCAAGAGCCATCTCGAAAAACCGCCCAGCTAAGCCGTGGGCGCCAAGCAAACGCGGAAAAGTAGCAACACACTGCACTTTCGGTCAAATCATAGCGGAGGAGGGCACCAGTTATGAAAGCACTCCGGGCGTTTGTATAGGGATTAGCGGTCCGGATCGTATTTCGTACCGGGCCCTCGACGAACCGCGAAAGGAGGTCTCCCTTGACGCAACGACGCACACCGCGGATCTACCTGGAGGCGCGAGATTTGTTTGGCGTTCGCTCCTCGGAAGGTTTCCGTCGTACCGGCGATGGTATGCAGGCAGGTAGACGGCCTTGACACGGGAAAACGTACACACTAGCGTTGCGCATAGGAAACTACTGCATGTTTCCGCCTGTAACCCGACATTACAGGTAACCCATCGCCGTTGTTGCTGCTGCTGATTTTGCTTCCTGAAAGCTACGCTGGGGAAAAGATTGGCGTTCTGAAGGCGGCGTTTGTAATGTTTCGTTTCTGTTCAGTCTCTAAACTACGTAGCGCAGTTTAATAAGCATCTGCACAATTTACAGAACGAAGGGTCACTAACGTATCAATCATTTTACGTGAACTACGTAGCGCAGTTTAGCAAGCATTCGCACAATTTACAGAATGAAGGGTCACTAACGTATGAATCATTTTACGCAATTGGGGCTATGCGCCATGTCTTATCTTATAATGTTAATTCGCACATGTATGGGTACCATGGGAGATGCATTTAACACAAAAAAAACGCACATTGTCGTCCATGGTAGTTGGATGTGCTGGTTCTGTTGCTGATAATCACAATAGTTTCAAGCGATACCGTAAGTCTATTAAATGACCACAAGTGTTGCATTCATTTCCTCCTAGAGAACAGGTCGGTGTTGCTCCCGTATCCGTCTCAGCGACTGTTGTTAGACCACTCCTCTTCTATTTGCATCTTCATCTATTGTATACGTAATTTTGAAATCTGATAATAATTACAAAAGTGGTACTTTTACACGATGCCTATTTTTACTCCGTTGATTGTCCAATACTATTTTTAAAATTCTGTACCTTAACTTCCTTGCTTTGTCTAGTGCCTTTGAGATGCCCCGCCGCGGTGGTCTAGTGGCTAAGGTACTCGGCTGCTGACCCGCAGGGCGCGGGTTCGACTCCCGGCTGCGGCGGCTGCATTTCCGATGGAGGCGGAAATGTTGTAGGCCCGTGTGCTCAGATTTGGGTGCACGTTAAAGAACCCCAGGTGGTCTAAATTTCCGGAGCCCTCCACTACGGCGTCTCTCATAATCATATAGTGGTTTTGGGACGTTAAACCCCACATATCAATCAATCAATCAATCAGTGCCTTTGAGACAGACTTATTACCTTGTATTATTACAGTCAATGTTTTGTAATTACCACGTTTCTATATGTGTTCAAACAATGAAAACGAAACTCTCCCAAAACTCTACAAAAACACCAAATGTAGCTCGCAGTGCTGGTGTCCAAACGAGGAAAACAAAACTCCCCAGAAGCCCTACAAAAACACCGCAAACGAGGGTGTTATTGAAAACCTCATTTTAAAGGGCGTTTCCCTTATTACCTTTGGGATTCACGCTGTAACACGAGCCAAAAACACCTTAAAATGCTGAAACGTGTATATCCGAAGAAAGCGTTTCGAATAATGGCGTCATCGTCTCACTTCTTCCAGGTGGAGTTATCACGTACATGGCATTATGCGGTACACACGCGGTGCGTTTTCATCGGCCAACGTTCTCAATGATTGGTCGCCACTGCGGCTTGCACTTCGACGGCACTGTATTTCGCTTGACGCTTGAAGAACAGCTGCATTCAAACATTTGTGCCATGGGATTTTATAGAGTTTACAAGAAGCCGAAGCAGCAGCAGCTGTCAATGGCGGAAATTGAAGATTTGTCGAAAAGGCGGAGTGGGCGAATTCCCCCCTTAGAATGTTCAAATGTAGTCTAAGGTGTTTATATAGACGCACACAGAGGCGCAAGCACGAACATACGCAAAGAAAGAAATCGCACCCCCCACCCCTATGGATGGATGTTATGAGCGTCCCCTTTATAGCGGGGTGGTCACATGTGTGCCACCAGGCTCGAAAAAACAAACAAACAAACGAAAAGACAACTTTCTTTTTACGTTGGGCTAATTCCTTATCTACTTCAATTAAATCAATCTTATTATAACCAAGAAAAAATATGAATTCACGATCAATCTCTCTTCCTCTTCAGGCAGAATGACTTCATTTTCCCACTATTGATGTCCTTTATCTCTACTTTTCTGCCATCGATACTCTAACCATACTTGCATCTATCGCGGACGTGTTCAGCTTTCCGTGGTTGTCGCTAATATCCGAGGCCTGATGTAGACTCGTACCCACACATAAACCTGGGTGGATATCACCACATTCAATCAGAACATGTTCCACCGTTTTCTTAGCTCCCCCTCTCCACATGTACATTGTTCTTTTTTATCGAAACTGGCTTTATAACTACGCGTTCTAAGGCAACCCGACCTCGCTTCGAACAGTAAAGCGCTTCCTCTTGAATTGTCATAAAACGCCTCCCACCTTATTCCGTTTTTGCCCTTTCGGTAGTTACTGAGAGCCGGCTTCTTTTACATCGCTGTCAGCCAATAAATCCTATCGGCTTCTCTGACTTTTCACTTAATGCTCCTTGTTGCCATATCGCCCACACTGCCAGTCATCTACTTTCTGGTGAGCCTCCTAGTTCTTTTTCTCCACTTTGTGTCCACGCTCTTCCTATACAAGTAACTTGACACCTTCCACACCCATCTGCTCTCCTTCGTTTGCCTAAGCCTTTCTTCAGATCTCGTTTTGGTCTGATCTTCCCTTACTTCAAAGCCTGGTCATCCGATATCCCCCATTACAGCCTCATTCGTAGTCCTCCCGTGAGCGCTCAGTGCGAGGCGACCCACAGCCCCTTGATTTACATCCATTCCCGATTTCACATCTGGCTTCCTGCATATCACTGTGTTCCCAAATGTAAAAAAAAAAACGAATGAGATTCCTAACAGCAAGACTGTTTATTTGTGGGTTGCAGCATGCGGCGATTATATAGCAGCTAGTCATCCCCAAAAGAGCAACGTACGCCAAGTAGGTTCATTCCAGTACGCTGGGGTAAAAAAGGCGAGTAAACCAAAGCGAGGTAGACAAATACACTAGTCATGTTTTTTTTTTTCCTTTCTTAGAGTTCTTTAGCCAAAATACGTACTAAACATTGTGGTGAAACAGCGCAAACGACGGGACAAATGATATGTAGGACACAGCGGTGACCCGAAGGTCACGGTGCTGTGTCCAGTATGTCATTCAACCCGTAGTTCGCGCTGTTCTGCCACCATGTTCACGAATTGACTAGCCCACATAAGAAGGCTTCTGCGAAGTAAACAATCAGGGTGGCTGAGGGAAGCTAAATCTTCATGTTTAATGCAGGATATGTGAATGTCCAAAGGGGAAGAGCTCTGTGAAAGACTTCGTTTACAAAATCAAGAAGATCGCCATGTCAGCTTCAGCAGAAGGCTTGAACTTTCCACATTCTCAAGACCACGCACTGATTCTCATCTGACACAGCTGTATATAGAATCAGAGGATCAGTAGGATAATCTAGACAGTGAAGCGTATACCTTTTCTTTTGGCGCTTTCAAATCGCGCGTAATATACAAATACACACATTCACGTGCTCGGCCTTTGACGATGACATCCCGCATCATCATGTGACACCTCTTCAGAAGTCGTTACGCGTCGATCGCATTTCCGTTTCGTAAGCTGTTGCGCAAATGTACTTGCCAGACATATGTGTAAGCGTACAAACAGATATGCGCAAGCATACTGTGACAGCAAAATAAAAGAGAAGCTTCCACGTGCCGGAAATGCGTCTATAGAGGCAACGCGGGTAGTGATTGCGCTTATTTTTCTACAGGAAGTCGATAGACATTTTTGTGGAGCTGCCTATTTGTAAAGGCATTGAAGAGCGACCGGCGTTTTGCGGAACCAAGCAATCACGCGTGCCCCGACGACGGGTCTTCAAAGTCAATTGGGGGCCTGAGTCTTCAGCTGTTCAGACGGGCGTGCTATGCGAGCTCTCAAACGGCTTCGCAAATGCCCTCCCGCGGAGCCAATCTGCTGACACCTTTGACAGGTGGTGCAACCACCGTTTGTATCGAGGTCACGGAAGTACTGCTGCCGCTGGACTCGGCCTACGCAGGGCAATGTGTATCGAACGTCGTCCTTTCTTTTTATAGTGTGTAAGTTTGGTGCATCTATAGCTTTGACATGCGGGTGTTTTCGCGTATCAATGTAGAACGCGAAACAATAGTGAACGAGGTTCAGCTTCACGGTAAACTGCTTGCATATATTTGGCAGACTTTGTTCGCGCTTTGTTCTTGCCTTTTTATTACGAGCCACAAATACACGAGATACGAAGCGAAATGCGCAAAACGCCGTATTTTGTCTGGCCCATATTCTTGGTGCTCCATAAGCCTCCAAGTTTATGCCAAAGGTCAGCTATCTGTTCATTTAGGGTGTGCAACTAACGGATGATCGTTGATGATAATTTTCGCCGCTCATACGAGTCTGATCAATCTGGATAAGCTCGTGACGCAGTGTGATTCCCTTTCTTTCTTTTTGAAGCATTTCAGACAAAAAGTTTAATAAACTACCGTCTAAGATGCTTAAAAAAACATCGCATGCTGAAGAGAATGCCCGAGTCATACGGCCTGTGCTGAGTAGGAATCGCCGAGTATTATTCTGCTGCTGATTTGGGTTTCTTGTATTAACGATTCTCATAGCAATTGTCACGTGTTTGCTTCTTCGCATTCTGCGCTTCGATTCGCTTGTAAAATTGAGATATTCTGGTATCCTTATACCTTTTTATTTTTTTATTTAAGTTCAGTCCTTACAAGATTAAGCTGCTATAAATACTCGACTTCAGAGCATTTAAGCTTTTGTCACGTATACATGTCCCGTCTATGCACCAAGATAAACGACTCTGCCCACTGGCGTTTCGGGTCACCACATATAGTTTGAGGCGCTCTCAGTATTTTTATTGAGCTACTTCAACATAACAAAAGCCCGCATGGTCTCTGGCGCTAGTCTCTATGGGAGCTGCTACGCACGGCCCTTCAGCCAGCATGAGAATGAGGGGTAGTACAACAGTGCCCGAAACTCTAGGGCTTCTTACGAACTACTGGCCTGTCGGAACGCCTCTGAGTGGACTGATTTTGTGTGTGTGTGTGTGTCGGTGTTTTTCTCTTATTTATTTTTTAACTCTCCCTTTCTCTTTCAACTTCCTATTCCCCAACCCCAGTGTAGGGTAGCATACCGGATACTAGCATCTGGTTAACCTCCCTGCCTTCCTTTTTTCTCGTTTCTTTCTCTCTCTCTCTAGGCACTGTAATAGCACACAAACTTGTCTAACCTTCGTTCTTACGACTCTGTTTGGCTACATGTGGCATGAATACACTTTGCCGCCAGACGAAGCTCAGCAAAGTTTTGGCAGTTACGCTTCATCACCTCCATCTGTTTAGGCTGGCAGATTCATTTCGGCTCAGAAAATTCACAATGGTCCTTTCTTTTTTTCTTTCAAAACAAAACCAATACACAGCGATAAAAAAAGCTGCAAGTGAGTTCGAAGCCACAAGCACAAAAACTAGGCAAATTTGTGTACTATACCCATCATTCCCCTGACTGCTGAACGATTACAGCGCCAGATTTCCCTCTATTAGAAAACTGTGACGCTGACGGCGTCTACAGTAGATTTTCGCGTTTGATGAGGCTTATCTAAGGCTTTCGCTTTTAAAAGGTTTCCTTATGCTGGAAGTAGTTTTCAAGATTGCGCGTACATGTTTGCGAGCGTCGAAAGTTTGAATAAACATATCACACAAGATAAAACTAAAAGATCACATCTTCGTTCACTTTTTCGAGAACTGAAACCCTCGTAATACAAAATTTTCACGTGCATGTTGTGCTTTTCAACCGTTCTAGGGCACGTCACATCCTAACTCAAGATCGGTACACATATACCGAGGGTGGAGCGGAATTCGCGAGCCACTTACCAAGACAAGGCCCGAAAACAACGATTGATTTGTGTTACTCACGGCGTCCTCATAGTCTTCTTCTACTTCATTTTTTTTGTATTATCTCTAAAGCTCTAGAACTTCCACTTTCCCAGGCAGCCCGATAGGAAGTACAACTCATTCGTGGGCAAGCAGCGTTAGCGTACGCAATTTTCACGGACCTAATTCTTGGCGCGCGTCGAAAAGAAGGGCATTAACGTTTTCGACGCTAAATTCTCTTCCGTTCTTTCTCTCTCCAAACCTTCTCACTCTTTCTTTCAGCGCATTGAGTTGACCCCGCGTGGTGGCTGCCCCAATAATTGCTTGCGAGCGCTGTAGCCCACGCAAGAGATGACCGGATGTGCCCGTCAGCGAGGTGTCCGGAAGTGAAATACTCGTGTGAGCACGTTCACGCAAAGGTCGCCATAATTGTTTCCGGACGTTCGGAGGAGACAGTGCGTCGGCTCGGACTCAAGTGGACAGTCCATCGTTCATTGCTTTTCATGGCACGAAGCACGGCACCTGATGCATCGCAGACTATGCTACAAACGACACACTGTATGCAGAGAGAAGACCCTGTCAACACTAGTCAATAGAAAACAACGTGGGTGATTCAATCACCCATTCAGTGAATCTGATTTCTCTCGTTCCTCTCCTGACAACCGAGAGGCAGGTGGGAGAGAAAGTTTGATACGAAGTTGCATTGTTTCGACACTGACAACAATAAACAATCGAAAAATTGCTGTTGTGCTGTAAACGTGTTTGTTATATTGCTGGCGAGTGTCACTCTTTGTGTCTTCATATTTTATGATATTGTACGTCTAAAAAAATGGTGAGGCAGGCACTAAGTTGCACAAAGCTTTAAAGAGCAAAGCTGGATGATTCTGAAGTCTCTGATCTGGTTGCTTTCATGTTGTTTCGGGGCTTTAGCAGGGTGATGTTAGGTTATTTCTAGGTTGCTTCCAAGTTTTTGCTGGGCTTCAGCGAGGTTATGTTAGAATGTTTCTAGACTGTTTATCAGTGTAGAGACAAGGAGGAGTGGGAGGAGTAGGAGGAGGAATAAACGTTTATTGTTTGAAACGGTATCTATCGTCGTGCTAGTACCACTTGTACTTAAAGTGAAAGGTCTTATTCCAGGTATCATCTGACTTTCGCTTCTTCCTTTATAACAAACATGACGCTGCTTCGCACTTCAGAGTTCCAGCTTTCAACTCACTACTTCACCATTCTGCATAATTTTGAAAGAACTGTTTGCCTTATGCAGCACCATTTAACCACATCGTCTTCATTCTCTGTGGTGGTGATGATAATGATTCCCGAAAGAATGGCACTACCCACCACTGTGGGTAGTGCCATTCTCTGTGAACATGGTTGATTTTGGGGTGCCTGGATGCACGCGCCCCAACTCGGAAAAGCGAGCATTGAGGCACTCTGATCGATTTATCACTCGAGCGCCACGTTGTCTTTGCAGGGCGTATGGTGTCCGCTCTCCAAAGCCATGCTTTCCTATTCGAGCTATGCATAATAGAATTTCGCGAGGTTAAATTAATTTGTACTTCATAGATAACGTAATATTTACGTCTTGTTTACGAATAAGCACGTCGTATACACACAGGATTAACCGAAGAAGAAGAGAACAAGGTTCAGTGTTTGGGCACGCGCAATCCTCGGGCAAATTTTGCGAGTATCGGCGGATAACGACTCTTTCAATCATCGGGAGGTGTGAGTACTGATTATTTAACACTCTTTGCTGCACATTTTTGAAGTGGGACCCCGTTGTTCATTAGAAAGGAGGTATGTGCGCTTCGTGATGTATCATTTACTGATAATGGGCTAGCATGCGGCTGAATGCGCCTAATTACCTTCGACGTATACAGTGAATTGCCGGCGTAAGCGAACTCTTGTGTTCTTTCATGAACTCTACGTCTATCCGCAAAGCTTGATGGGGTAGTTTCGAGACCTTTGGCTTGCAAGCACCACATTGACTTAACATAACACGTTGGCCCAACATAACAACATAACACGCTGGCTTACGCAGCTATAGCTGCGTAAGCCAACGTGTTATGCGACTACTGGATGTACGATGTGCGACTGATTGAACGTTGGCGCTGTGAAACGCTAACTACACCATTCATGTTTGAGCCATGCATTGTGGTCTGCACAGCGCATGCATTGACGACAAACAGAAGACGATGTTAAACGGAAACAAACACATAAATACTAAAATATAAGCTGGTTTTGCAAGGTGTTGGGCAAAAGCTTATGACGTTGAAAAAGATGCACAAATATATGAGGTATTACACACCCTAATAAAAACATGTTACTTCTATGTTACAATATATTTGACCTTTATTGGCAGTTATTTAAATATGTAAAAATGATGATGAAGCAAAGAACACAATAGATGGTACTGATAGAACAGAATAAAACAGATCTTAATATATATATAATATAGGTTATCAGTTAAACATGGCACACTCCATGAGTTATCTGTGTCGTCACCTGACATATCTGTGTGCCATACGTGCCCTTGCAGCGGCGTGTCCGTCGGAATCGCCAGGGCACGCCATGTGACGCGGAAATAGGACGGCTATTGGCGAACAACGTAAAACGGTTGGTGTGTTCCCATTCTGTCAGCCTGTAACTGCATAGCGAGTGTGTGCTTTGTCTGGCGAAAAAAGCAGTGAGTGAGTGAGTGAGTTAGTGAGTTAGTGAGTTAGTGAGTGAGTGAATGAGTGAGTCATTTGCAACATTGCTAGGAAATAATGGTTTCTCTTTACCATTGCAGGGCTTCTATTACTGTTTGTTAACCCATCGTTTGTATCTACATTGTATCTACATTGCTATAAAGTTCGGGTTAAAGGGGAGGAATTAAGGGCACAACTCCTGTTACCTTCTTGCAACAGACACGATTATTATTAAAAAAGGCAGTAACATGAAACAGATGAGTGCAATATTTTGGATGTTCAAAGGACAGGATGTCAACGCGCGGGCGCTTCTTTGGCTGTATGGCTACGCAGCAATCATGTCCATAGCCACGGACGATGACTCTGCTTCCGGTGCCAGCTCGAGCAAGGCTGCGGGAGGCTCGCACCGACGTACCGTCGGCGGCGGCCACGAGATCTCGTCAGCAGCCGCCTCGGGTGACAGTGCGGACGCCAAGGCGCCGTTCTCGCGGAAGGGAGCCACTGTGGCGGCTGTCGTGTGCGTGGCCGGCCTGATCGTCCTCTGGCTCCTGGTCATGGGCGGCACTAAGAAGCCCACCGAAAGGCCACCGGTGCATTCGCCTCCTCCGGCTGTGATGCGCAAACCGTTCATGCCGCACATGACCGACAGGAGAGGAGCGGCGTTGCCCGCGCCTCCTCCCAGGCTACCCCAGGTGCGTTCTTAGTAATGCGAAAGCGTTCGATGCCTAATCGAACGCAACAATTGATCGTCTGCCTCTACGGTGTTGGTGCCGTTAACAGGATTGATGCGAAAATAATCAACATGGGTTGTCGCACCGTATAACGTAATTGCGAGTTCCCATATCTCGCGAATATTGTGAAGCCATTAATACGCCATATAACATGATGTATGAAAGAATGTCATTGCATGATGACGTCATCGTCGGCGTCAACACGAATCGAAGAAGTTATCCCTTGATGACGTCCCCACGTCCCCCCGGAGCGCGCCACGGGTGCCATAATTTGTGACATCACTATGACGTCGCATCATGACACTCGGTCACTATTGGGCTGACTCCGGAGGCACTGTAAAAGCACGGTAGGTGCACAAACAGGTCGGGGAGAGCAAGGTTGATCAATAGAATTCACTCGGAAGGCAAAGCAGAAGCAGAAGACGGTTATTTGTTTGTTTACTGTTTATTTGATACCCACAGCGCCATAAGACATTACAGTGGAGGGAATACAACATGATTACAAGACAGAACACAAGCTCAATTTGCGGCAAGTACAGTATTTATTTATTTATTTATTTATTTATTTATTTATTTATTTATTTATTTATTTATTTATAGAATAGTGCGGACAAAACGTCCAAGCAGGGTGAGCATACATGAAACACACTAAATCACAGAATGAAAAGAGGTTGCAAAGCGTTTTTTACACAATTTCTTTGCTATAAGACAGAAGGGTTATGACTTTGAAAAGGTAACAATTGAACAACACGGTGATAATACAATTCAAGGAAGCCCCACCGCGGTGGTCTAGTGGCTAAGGTACTCGGCTGCTGACCCGCAGGGCGCGGGTTCCAATCCCGGCTGCGGCGACTGCATTTCCGATGGAGGCGGAAATGTTGTAGGCCCGTGTGCTCAGATTTGGGTGCACGTTAAAGAACCCCAGGTGGTCTAAATTTCCGGAGCCCTCCACTACGGCGTCTCTCATAATCATATAGTGGTTTTGGGACGTTAAACCCCACTTATCAATCAATCAATTACAATTCAAGGAAGTCATAGAAGAAGAGTATTTACACGAATGGTCAAGGGCGTTGAGGAAAAGCTTCGGTTACTTTATTCCAATCATCTATTGTTTGTGGGAAGTAGGAGTACCGAAAAGTATCAATCCTTGCGAAGATTGGCGTTAGGGACCGTACAGTCTAACCATATAGTAGGAAGTGCACGAAGATTGGCGTTAGGGACATTACGGCCTAACCAGATAGTAGGAAGTACACTGAATACACGACGTAACGGAGATTGACAAAAATGTACGAAAAATACCAGCAGATAACATACAGTAAGACGAAAACAAATGCAATGTGTATACCGCACAACAAAACACCTGTCATCAACTGAACAATTCACTATGGGAAGAGGATTGGTTTAGCCTTTAACTTGTCTTAGTCAAACGCACAATAGAGCTCGCGGCTCTTTGAGAATAGTAACCGCGACGTGGAGCTCTATATGACGCAGCCACCTGTTGGTCCGAAGCGGCAAATATTTGGGAATTTGAGTTTTGCTTCTCTTCTTTCTCTCGCAGCCTAGGAAGCCGCCCTCCGAGAATCTCGTACCGCCGTCACTCGTGAAGCCTCCGCACCCGGCAGCGCGATTGCCGCAAAGTCCCAGGCCGAACGACGAGCGCAGCGTGCCACTCGCGTTCCCGGGGAGTCCGGCTGCAGCCACCGGTGTCCCGAACTCGCTGCCCGAGCGCCCCTACTCTCCCGACGACGACTACCTTCCGCCCCCGCGCTCCGACTTTCCCGAGAAACTGCCGCTCTACGTGGTTCCCCAACACTACGACCTCATGATCAAGGTTTCTGGCAAGCGCTCGCCTTTACGGCGGGGACCCGTCGAACACTTCTCGCGTACAGTGTTTTCTCAGCTGCCTTATCGCCAGCGCAGTACAAAAAGCATGTTCAAGGCGAACGAATTCTTCACGAAAATGAGGGCCTCAATTCTATTGCCTTTTGAAGGGACTCTAAATGGTCGCATTGAGGTACTTTATATTGAGAAATGTACTACAGAAACTCTATAGTGTGATAAATTGCATCGTCAAGCCTTTATTATTAGATAAGAAAATCAATGCCACAAGTCTCGCTTTCAAATTTTCCACGGAAATCTACGGTAATCACGTCACAAGTTTCAATCATTTTCTCTTTTTTATTGTTGTTTTTGATGTCGTTTCACAGGCCCAACAAAATTTTCTGAAACTTCATTTGTAAAGTAGCTGGCTTTTTCAGAAGAAAGCATACTTAATATTTACTAGTTAGAAGCTACGTAATACTTGTAGATGGCCTCAAAATCTACGAAGTGATGCGGGAAATTCAAGATGACTTCGCCACCCGCATTTTTTTACTGCTTTTCTCACTTGCCATGTGTCTTCTCGCAGCAAGCGTGGTGCTTTTGGTATCGTGAAGGAATAGTTTACTTAAACGAACAAAAATGGTTTTTCGTGTCCCAAGAGCATTGCCTAATGATAGTCGCATGAACTTAAAGGAAAGGCAACATGGCATTCTTGGCTAGTTTTGTGACGGTTACTCGCGCACTGCCTCTGTCCGTGTATCGCGAAGTTTTATTTTCACCCTCGTGAAAACCGTATTATTCTATATCATCATTTTGCCATTTTGCTCGTTTCTGGGCATTGCTATGGAACAACTGAAAGAGTATAGTGTATTTGCACTGGTGCTCTTTTATCGGCTCGGCTCTTTGAAGTAACTTTGCCTCTAACTTCTGTTTCTCCAAGGTTGTGATGGATGCGAACCGAGACCAGAATTTCATGTTCGGTGACACCTACTACCTGGGCAAGACGATCGTGCTGCTGAGATGTATGAAGCCCACGCAGACGGTGTACCTGCACGCAGCCGGCTTCACCATCAAGGAGCAGCAGACGACGCTCGTCCGAGAGGCCGACAAGACGTTCGTCGGCATCGGCAAGATGGCCATCAACGACGACCTCGAGATGCTCAAGATCGAGACGGACTCGCCGCTGGAACTCAACGAGTCCTACTCGCTGTCCATCGAGTTTGCCGGCGCCATCAGAAACATACCGCGCGGAATCTACAAGTCCTACTTCATCAGCGACAACGAACGCATGTAAGTGGCCACATATAGCGGTCAGTTCAGAATAAGATTACTGAATTTGTTATTGTGATGAGATGTCATTGAACAGGGAATATCACTTGAGCCAAAGTTTCGGCAAGTGGACTTTTCTTCGTTGAGGCAGCAACTGAATTTTTTAGCAGCGTGTATACGATAAGATGTGCTTACTTTCCCTGAGTCACAAGATTGGAGGAGGAGCTCTTTCGCTCAACAGTGCACACAGGGCATAAACCTGAAGACAATACTTTGGCACCAAGCCGAACTCCGATGCACAAGACATCTTTAAATTAATAACTTACATACCGAAGTTCGTGTGAAAACCACGACATGAATATAATGCACGCAGTTTCGGGAGACCAGGGAAAGGGGTTGGGGATCTTTGGCATAATTTTGGCAACATGACGCTCTTTGACGTACATCTAGACCTAAGTACATAGCCATTTTCGCATTTCGTCATAAACAAAACACAGCCACCTGGCTGGGTATCGAGCTTGCTTTCTCCAACTTAGCAGCGCAAAAGTTTGATTGATATGTGGGGTTTAACGACCCAAAACCAACGTATGATTATGAGAGACGCCGTTGTCGAGGGCTCCGGAAATTTAGACCACCTGGGGTTCTTTAACGTGCACCCATATCTGAGCACACGGGCCTACAGCATTTTCGCCTCCATAAGAAATGCTGCAGCCGCAGCCGGGATTCGATCTCGCGACCTGCGGATCAGCAGCCTTAGAGTACCATAGTCACTAGACCACCGCGGTGGGGCTAGCAGAGCAAACGTTGTGGAGCTACCACGGTGGATCATGCATGCTTCTATAGATGCGTCTATTCCAAAGCCACTCATTTTTTATAGAATCTCGAAGCTTGAGTGGGGTTTCTTCATTTATATGTACCGGCAGTTTTGTACCAGCATAGGAATCAAGAATGCGCCTGATTATTGAGGCATGGCATATCGAAAAATAGTGGTTGTGCTTGCTTGAACCAATGATCAGTTAATATGCATGAAGATGACATCAAGTGTCTTAACAGTTTTCTTTCACGTAGACACCCCCTCGGGCCCGATTGATAGGATCGCCTATTACAGCGGCATACGCAGATAAGTTTTCGTGCCTCCTTTCCTTTCCGCCACTGTCGGTCTTTTCAGATATTAGCGGGAGTTTGAGATGGACAGATTACTTTTTTATACCCGCGTTTGCATGCCCTCCCTTTTTAGAACAAGATAAAATAAGACTAATAGTAAGCACGCATTTCTATTAGACACCACACCACCTGGCATGCATGCGTGGTAGCTAAGCCACTCCTACCGACGGTGAAATCGCGCGCAATCTTCGCTCTACAGTGCACAGCCTACAGTGCCCGATCGTGCAGAGACAGCTATCGGGTGCCCTAAGAAAGTGCGTACTCCCGAGGATGGAGCCGCGCATCTCGAAGCTTGACGTGTCTGTGGACAGAGTTTGCGAGCGGCGACGGAGCCGTGCTTCACTGTGCCAAGCTTTGTGCGACTGAGCGCAATCTTACCGAAACCTTAAGAAACTGCATTCCTCTCACTCGAATCATACAATGCAGCCACGAAGGTAATGCATATGTGCGGTGAATTTAAAAAAAGAATATGACGAAAAAGCCAGAGAAGGTTGTGGTGACAGCCCTACTACACGGCCTGGTTTTTTTTTTTTTTCTTTGGGTTACGCCGGTTCGGGCAAGTATTAACTCCTTCCATGTGAACCTCGTCAAATCTCATGAGCCCCTCTCAGACGATGCACAACTTTACTCTTGCGTCGGCAGTGTAATTGCAGTGACTCAATGGCTTTCTCTTCGTTGCCGATGAGATCACACCTCCTCCTTTTTTTCCCACCGCAGCACTGTCGTGGCGACGCAGTTCTTGCCCACGTACGCTCGCTGGGTGTTCCCGTGCTTCGACGAGCCCTCTCTGCGGACCACCTTCGACCTGGTGGTGGTTCGGCCCAGCCACTACCGCAGCTTCTCCAATATGCCACTCTCGAAAAGCGAGGAGAGGTAACCGTTTAACAGGTGCATGCCAACCTCTGCACCAGTTACTTTTCTGAAAAGAAAATGAAGAAAAAACATTTATTACATTCAACTCCAGCTTTATTTTATTTTCTCATGCCAATGTCCACCTCACAACATTAAAATACTAACCAATCTGGATGCTGCTCATTCTATTCGCGAATACTGAGGACGAAGTGCGGAGATTACCCATTAACAAAAGTTTTTTTTTTATATACGTCTTGCAAAGCTGTGATTTCGTCACTGTGTACTTGTCGACGTTACTTGATTGATATGTGGGGTTTAACGTCCCAAAACCACCATATGATTATGAGAGACGCCGTAGTGGAGGGCTCCGGAAATTTTGACCACCTGCGGTTCTTTAACGTGCACCCAAATCTGAGCACACGGGCCTACAACATTTCCGCCTCCATCGGAAATGCAGCCGCCGCAGCCGGGATTCGAACCCGCACCCTGCGGGTCAGCAGTCGAGTACCTTAGCCACTAGACCACCGCGGCGGGGCTGTCGATGTTACTTATATTCATGGTTTACGTACAGTTGCTCTTGTGAGCTGCACTAAAATTTAAAATGGTATATATGATACAATCAGCCTGTGAACAGTGGGGAATAAGAGCGGCATAGAATTGAGCAGAAGGCATCGCTATTACATCGTGACCCTAGACCCGAAGCGGCTTCAGCAGCCCAATTCGCGCATGCTTTATTTTTGTAAGATTAAGAATATCTGTCATTAGTCAACTGTCACCAATGCTACTTGATTCGTTATCAAAGTTTTTCATTGTCAATTCTAGGAAGCTTTACATTCTGCGAAAACCTTCGTAGATATCGGCCTACCTATCTTTTGTTTTTTAACATCCTGCTTGTCATGGGCCTGTCGAATTCTTCAGGTATACGTTCAGCGCCGCAAATGACCGCAGCAACTCTTTCGTTACATCAAGGTGTAATATTTAGCACCGGTCAATGTGTCAGCAGTTATATTAGTAATAATGGGGACTTACAAAGAAACGAAACGCCACTACTAAGAAAATGATTTGTTCAAACCCTGTGCATGGATTCTTAAGAACAATTGTCACCAAATAGTGAGAGTGACCATATTATTAACGCAAGCTCCTTGATCATCGATTAAAGATTCTTCTTTTGAACGAGCAGTTTTTTTTTATATTGCCCTCAGAGAACGAATTCACAAGGCTTTGAAATGCGATAATTTATTCGACACTGACCGGTCATCTTTACGAGTGATAACTGATATCGAAAATTGATGGTGCTTGTTCTTTTGACCTAAACGCAAAAATTACTTTTCGAATTACGCCCCTGGGTCACGTATTGTGTTGACTGTTTACGCCTATTTTTTGTACAGGTCCCGGGATTTTGTGGCCGACTACTTTGATAGAACGCCTCCGATGGCTACCCACAACTTGGGTTTCGTTATTGGGCAGTACGTGACAGCAGGAAATGGAATGGTCAGTGCTAAATCTTTTCATACGCGTTATGTACGTAAGGCATCAACAGGACAACGTTTGCGATAACACTGTTTTTGATTGCGCTCTAGGTTAATGGGAAGAAGCAGCACATTGCTGATGTCTCACTTTAGTGTGTGCTTAAGCATCACAGCTTTTGCACAGCATGTCCTTATGTTTCAGGAACCCTTCAAAGCCACACGATATATATTACAGCGTGACACTTCATCATGATAAGATGTCTGAAATATAAATACACTCAGGAGCTTTGTAACAAGAAGCACTCTAGTGTATACATCTTGCTATTGTAACAAAACGCGATTATAGTGTCTCGGGGTCAGCTCAAAACGCAGGTTTTCTGCTCGCATCGTCCTTGATGTAGCAGGATTATGTTAAGAGGTACGAAAAAAATGCGCGGTACCTTGAACTGAAGCGACCCTTAGATTTTGAAGCAATACAATTTTTTTAGATGAAAAAATCTGGCTACGCGCGTGATTTTTTTCGTGGGGTGGG
Source organism: Rhipicephalus annulatus (assembly GCA_013436015.1). Classification (NCBI taxonomy): domain Eukaryota; kingdom Metazoa; phylum Arthropoda; class Arachnida; order Ixodida; family Ixodidae; genus Rhipicephalus; species Rhipicephalus annulatus. The sequence continues at coordinate 140,526 of WOVY01003815.1, forward strand.
GGGGAGTGCACTTTGTTTTTACTTTGAGGAGGGAATCCCCATTAGATAATCATATGTTGCTTCATAAACCATGGCGAATAAAATTTAAGGGGGGGGGGGGGCAACTCCTGGCTACGCCCCTGGTGTATATGCTTGTTACTTTTACGAAACATGGAATTCTTAGAGGAACCGTAGTGTTGGCAAGCATAATTTTGAGTTCGATAGCAAATTCCGCGAAATGTGATGAGTGCCACTATAGTTCCTGGAACCGCAGTTTAATCTGACCACCATCGAAATTCGTGCAGCAGGGTAGTAACGCTTTTATCGCCAGTAAATGAAGTCTTTTTTTTAAACATGTAATTAGTATTTTCACTTTTTTTTTAATCTGTAGGTTTTACTACAAATTTCAAACTTTCAACTGCTCGCGCTACATATTACTACCTTCGCACACTTACTCACACATGTTCCGTTTCCAACATGTGTTATACACGTGGCTCTATTGTTTAAACCAAATCTTCTAAATTGGTTCGCGAAATTCATATAGTTCGGTGTAACGCATTAAATAGCGCTTGTATATTGCACAAGTGGAGCTTTAGTTATCTTAACAGCGCTAGTGCGCGCGTGCCACTGTGCAAGCGTGTGGTGCGTGGGCAAGCACAAGCGCACGTAGTACAGTAACACGTGATTGGTCGCATTCTACTGACGTATAGCTTTGCTTTTGCAGATCAAGGTGCACGGGACCCCGCAGCAGGTGCGCAACGCAGACTATGCCCTGCAGGTGGCTCCGAAGATACTACAGTACTGTCAGGATACCTTCAGCCTCAACTATCCCATCCCCAAACTCGGTACGCAGTAGCAGTCGTAGAATCGATGCGATGGTCTCGAGCGTTTTAACACTGGTGGTTATGCTGCAACGCCTTCGGACGAAAACGTTCTATAGGCGTATGATCATAACTTTTAGGAATCGAAATGCTGTTGTGGAGTTGCACTTGTGCACGAGTATACAACGAACGCGTGGTCGCAAACATTCTTTAAAAACCGTGCAGTAATAGCAGAGTTAGACGCTTTTGATCATTCAGAAGAAGCTGTCGCTTGAGTTGATCTTTCCTTCGCTAGACGATCCGTTAGCCGGTTCTTCTGTCCTAGCCGAGGGTCCCTCTTGGATTAGCAGTGAGCGCGAGGAGACAAACGGGTTCTCGTTGCTGCTGACATTCTAAAGGTGACGTCATTGCCAGCTCTAGGGATGCCGGAAGGCCCGAAGAGAAGTACGGTTTTCTTTTTTTTTTAATTGTGGCACACTCACAGCGCGTAGCGCTGCCATGCTCTGCTATAATCGTGTCGGTGCAATAAAGTCGATGCGTGCTTTCTTGAAATGTTGTAAACGTCGAAGGTGGTTGAGGGGCCAGTAACGAGAGTGTCACGTAGTATCCAGCCAGACAGATGACTGTGTTCGCCTGCCTGAAAACATAGCAATTCAGATTTCGTTCGCGAAAACATTAAAACGCTCATGACAGAAAAAAAAATGTTAACAGTAACTATTTTATGCTTAATATTAGACCATGAAGACACAATTCAAGCCCAAGTTTGTTTCTCAAAGGGCTGCATGTCTGATCATACCATTTCTTGGTTCAGCAATCAAACAGGGAGCCAACGTTTCTAGGGCAGTAGTTGTACAATTCCCCATACTTTCACGTATACGATAATGTGCCTAAAACTGGGGTTTATCATAAGCATCTGATTTGGCGGCAAAGTGGGCGAACTGAAACAGCTTTCAGGTTGTTTGAAGTCTGAGCTAAAAGAAGAAATAAAATAACAATATCTGTCAGGTTTAACCTCCCAAACCACAGTAATATTACGAGAGACGCCGTGGTGGAGGGCTCCGGAAATTTCAACTACCTGGGGTTCCTTAGCGTTCAGCTGGATCTACGTACACGGACATTGAGCATTTTCACCCCCAACAAAAATGTAGCTGCCGTGACCGGGATGCAATCCCACGACCTTCGGGTCGGGTGTCGAGTATCATAATCAGTATACTACCATGGCCAGTCTCAAGGAAGGGAAGAGATCATTAAAGAAGGCGACCACACTGAGTGAGCACGAATGGTTTCAGGTTCAGAAGGGACGTTTCTACAAGGATATGGGTCTTTCTTGTTCCAGGCACGGACGAAGACGGGTGCCCTGGGAAGAAGCTACACTCCATACTTCCCATTTAGTTGTACAGTTTTAGATGAATCATTGCTGTATGACCATGCGCTTTAGAGACACACTGAAGTGATATAATGAATTAGTTTAGACTAACAAATTACACTCTGAAAACTCTGCCCCGCCGCGGTGATCTAGTGGCTAAGGCACTCGGCTGCTGACCCGCAGGTCGCGGGTTCGATTCCCGGCTGCGGCGGCTGCATTTCCGATGGAGGCGGAAATGTTGTAGGCCCGTGTACTTAGATTTGGGTGCACGTTAAAGAACCCCAGCTGGTCAAAATTTCCGGAGCCCTCCACTACGGCGTCTCTCATAATCAAATGGTGGTTTTGGGACGTTAAACCCCACAAATCAATCATCAATCTGAAAACTCTGCAGCATATTTCACCTTAATAAGCTCATTAATGGAATAGAAAACCATGGTCAACATTTCATTTTAAAGCTTCACGCCTAAATCTCCATAAGATACGTGATGGATTTCAAAAATTTTTATTCGTATTTCGGATACACAGGCTCAACGAGCTTTCGTTAAATGATTTTGGGATGTAACACACCAACATTCATAAAACTTTTCTGGAACTTGGAATGCCAACACTCTGGCCCTCTCGGAGGACAATGCATTTTACGTTTACCGATCGGGAACTATAGTTCCCGATCGGTAAACCCGATGGGTAAACCCGATAGGTAAACCCGATAGGTAAACCCAATAGGGTCTACATATACGTAGACCCTATCAGACCACTGTCAAAACATATGAGATCATAGCAATCAGTGCGGAAACTCCATGGTAGGAGCGGAGATTTTGGTATTTTGGAAGAGTAATTTACTAATACGAGACAAGTTTTTTTCTCTAGTACTTGTTTAAAGAAGCGTACCAGGGATATTCGATTTTAAGGTTGCAAGCGTCATTTTCTTGCAGACTTCGTGGCCGCCCCAATTCTGCCTGCGCCGGCCATGGACCAGTGGGGTCTGATCACCTTCCAGGACGTCTACCTGACATTCCGCAATGACGACACGCCTTTTCAGATGAAAGTCGACTCGCTACGGGTTATCGCCAACAAAATCACGCAGCAGGTAACGAGCACATAGTGAAACACATCTCTACGTTACGTTAAAACACCCTCCAAAGCACTGGCAGGCGTAGATAGATGGCAGACGAGCACGTTTAGAGTCTTTATTTAATCCTTATTATAGTTTTTCTCGCTACCTTTTTCACCAAGTGTTATTCGATATGATACATCATCCTTGGTCTTCTTCCTCGGCAGTGGATGGGCAACCTGGTCACCATGGCCTGGTGGGACGACATGTGGCTCAAAGAAGGCATCTCCCGCTACATCACCTACACAGCGGCTAACAGGGCGGATCCCCAGACGGACGTGGTATGGCAACAATAACGCGATTGCTTGCAGTTGCTCTTTGGCAAGACCGGCAGAACACATCAGCGCTAGCGCACGTGACTTATTTAGAGTTAGTCTAACGTAACAACGAACGACTCGATTGTGCTGCGACAAGTTCGCATGACTAGCCCACCAAGCTGGTGTTTATTTTGTTTGTTTTTCCTGTATTATGCAAGTCTTCATGGGCAACGAAGCAAAGGGGGGGGGGGGCATCACAAGTTAATTTCAGACAGAAAATCCGATTATTCCGGGCAGTGCTTTTCAACATTCATATGCTGAACGAAAATAGCTATATTTATGTGAACCAGTGCTAAATTTAAGTGATGTAAATCATGATTATGGGAGCTACAAGTTCAAGCCGGTTGAACAAATTTAAAGTACTTATGGAAGCGAGGACAGCGTTGGGAATTTATTGAGGGGTTCAGGAAGTGTAAACTTTCGTTGATCACATACACCAGTGACACCGTTTAATGAGGAAAGTTCTTCCATTGAAAAGGTCACTGAATGTTGAGAAAATTAATATTTGTTTTGGAAGAGAAAGCGCGTAAATGCATCTATCATCAAGAAAATGAGAAGATTGCATAAAGCTTCAATCGAGGTCGAGAGGCGGATAAAGCAGTGGGATACTTAGTTCTTGTTTCGCCTAGGGTTTTGGGAAGATAGCTTGTAATGAAATGCAAAAAGTAATGTACAAAGCATTCGTTCCAGAAATGACACGCGAATCCTACGCAGGGCTTTACAGTACTCGAGTCCGATGCTCACCTTGCCATGGAGGCCGATGGGTTCAACTCGTCTGCGCCTGTGTCGAGGCTTCTGAACACACCTGCAGACATTCGGAGGCACATCAACGCGGTCACCCTATCCAAGGTGCATGTTCTGTAACACTGTTCATCTGTACCAATGCTGACGAGACTTTAAAGGGGCCAGTATAACTGTTCTCCAAATTACCGACATTGCAGTGAACAGCGAAACAATATCGAGCGTTTGGGAGTATTCCAGCTCCACAGATATAATCGTCATCTACCTCGCATACTTGTGTTGCAACCATAGTTTCAGCACTTCACGGTCACAAATGGCGTGTGCTTTGTCAGCGTGACAAAGCACACGCGACAAAGTGACATGCCGACGAAGTGCGCATTCGTTCTAAATGCTGCAGTAGGACCCACTTGCCTAGCCCATGCACTTAGATCGCTATAAACAGTTTTTTTTAATACATATATTTGGCTATTTTTAAGGCGTTCATTATCTCTACCGAATGTTTTCTTGATTAGTTAAGTGTGACAGACCACTCCAAGCTGTTTTTTCATGAGCATTTGCTTGAATGTCTCGCTTTTTCCTGCCGTGCTGTAGCTCAACTATAGGGAGATGCCCTTTCGGTTGCTTCTTCCCAACCTTACTTCCTTGCCTCGCCGTGGTGGTCTAGTGGTTATAGCAGTAGACTGCTAATCCGAAGCTCGTGGGATCGAATTCCTGCTGCAGCGTCTTTTATAATAACATCGTGGTTTTGGGACGTTAGACCCCAGATACTAATATTATTACTTCCTTCATTGCCGAGTTTCTCTCCTCAATTGCTACGATACTCCTGAACTTATGTACGCTGTTTCTTCAGGTCATTTTGTTTTGGAAATATTTCATCGTACGACTGTGCTTTATAATGATCGTATTAATTGCAGCCATCCAGTGGCATGTAGCCCGTCTTGCGAAAAGGGGGGGGGGGAATCACATCTGACGTTAGGTAAATCGAATGACATCACAGCGTGCTCTTTTTACACCTTCACAACACGTAAGGTAACGGTACAATATATGCATGGTTATAAAAGAAGAACAAGTTCAAGAAATAGCTGGCGAGCTTTGATCGAATAGCCCATGCTTGTCCCCCACAACCGCTTAGAGATTTTTCCACCACACAAAAATAACGGTGAAACTATAGCCGCGAAACAGCCAGACTGTATGCACGTGCCAGTATGTTGAAGTAAGTACAACGTTAGCGCACTACTTATATAGATGCTGACGCTACGTTATAACGTCACCAACATCTCTTGTACTCTCAACGAAAACCTGTTTAAGCTTTTCTTGAAGGTCGACTGCTTATGGATGTTCAAGTCAATGTTCAAGTTATAGCCTAACACTTTTCATCAACTCACGCCGATCATTTTTTCTAGAGCTAATTTTCGCGTAGTCTGTAGACAATAATCACTCTATGAAATTATAATGATTTGTGTATAGAGTATATAAGTGTGAACTACCATCTCTTTCTCATTCATTAGGGCTCAGCTCTTGTCCGCATGATGGCACATATGGTTCCGAGCAACTTGTTCCGGCTGGCTTTGACGGTAAGCAAGCGTAAAACTATTTTTGTCTGCTGCTCTAGGTCATGTATATTAATCTTTCAGCGAAGAACAAATGTTATGGGCCTTCTTCTGCGGTGCACAAAAAAATGAGCAGATATGTAGGCTTTTTTAGGAAACTACATTTGATTGTAAGCTGTTTACCACCGAGTCATGTCTTTAAATTTTTTTTATTGTAAGTGATGTCATGAATTTTGTGCACGGGTAAACAATGAATAGTTCATTGCACAATGAGATATATTTGAAAAAGTGCAGGCAGCTTTCGTACATTTGCATTTGCAAAACAGTATCTGACTGCACTTTATGACAAGCTCCACATCAATCCGCCTGGTTTGATAAATTGCCTTGCAGGAGCTGTTCAAGAAGTACAGCTACCAGTCCATTCATCCTCAGCATTTATACAAGGAAATACACACGGTGAGCATCAAGTAGCAAACGCCATCGGTCGCCAACGGCTTTTTCTCATTGACAACAGTGGCGCAAAATGCGTGTAAAACTTTACTGCCTGTATTTTAAGAACCGAATATTTTCCTTCCAACATGCGGACAGGCTCAGAAGGCCATGTACGACCGGGTGACGGTCAACTTGACTACCGTGATGCGAGAGTGGACGTACAATCCCGGCTTTCCGGTGGTGTTCGCGAACCGTTCCTACGAGACGAACACATTCTACCTTTACCAGAAGCGCTTCATTTTCGGCGGCGGACCCGTTGACAAGCAAGTGCTTACTTTCTGTCTCCTTGTCGCTATCAGATGTCTGGCGAACCAGTAGAACGATACATTAAAGGATCAATTAGCTTTTGTGGGTTTCCTTTTTGTGGGTTTGTGTGACAGGAGATAGTGTAACTATTGGCCATGAAGTTGTCCACATTATCGAACTCTAGCCCCGCCCCCCTCTTCCCATCGATGTTCATACAATTATATGTTTATGTCAGTGCAAGGCCTGAAACAACCGCTTCTAGTAGTTGAAATAAACGTCTAAAACAAATCTAGTTGTGAAGTCGTTATAAACTCTTGAAACAGCGGAATAAACACAATGGTTAAGTCCAGAAGTTTTTTTTTTCGGAGCAACCGTGCAATGTAGTGGCCGCGAAATACTGACGTCCAGTCACTTGTCAGGTAGCTTCACTTGGAGGTGCACGTTTTAGTTCTTGTTCCACGTTTTCGACAACTTGGAAGAGCAAATAAAAGTACAAATAAATGCAATATCGAAGAGATAAATGCGAAACGATGTTACAAATGTAAAGTCTGCTTTTCTCTAGTTGCGCTAATGTTGATGAAAGGAAAAAAAAGCTCTTAACAGTTGTCTCGTGTTCTTGAAGCTTACTTGTAAACAGTTTCTGTTTGTTACCTTCAACAGCACCATATGGCACATCCCAATTTCGGTCGTCACAGAAGACAAGCCGGACTTCACAGCTACGGCTCCGAAACATTGGTTTAGTACCAGGACCTGTGAGTTTTTTTTTGTTTTTTTTGCCTTTGAGTATCATTTTTGATGCACTGAGTTGTACTCATGTTTAGTGAGCGCTTCCCGAGCAGCAATGTCAGAGGTGGCGTCAAGCTTTACCCGCGTTGTCCGAGTGGGTTGCAGTGTGGAGTCCACTGACTTAAATAATCCCGCAAGGGGGTTCCTAACGTTAAAGAGGTCCTGATACTCCCTGTATACAAGCTGGGGTGATCCACTACTTGTGTCCCTCCTACCACCTCTTCGAAATTTATTTTTCAAACCAAATATCTCCATTGCTTGACAGTCACCTATAGCACTTTCAGCATTCTTTATTGCCTGTATTTGTTTTTTTTGTGTGTGTGTGTGTGTGGTACGCGTGTACCTGTGTTCAATACCACTCAGCTGCGTAACTTGGCTGCATTGAAATTGGAGCAGCTGTTTGGTCGGTTTTTCAGAACACTCAATGGCACAGTGCAATGAGGTGTGAACCCATGCTCGTTTTTTAATACATTGCTTCAAAGAATGACTAAATTTTATATACAGGTAAAATAAAATACGTAATAGCAAAACTGAAGTGAGTGTCATGGGAAGATGTGCTTTCTGCCTACCTCTCATGGAGTGTTTTTTTTTTTTTTTGAAATTACGCCGCTATGTCAGCATTATACCTTCCTGGGATGCTTCACCCCTTTTCGCTACTGGGTACAACGCTCCATCTGTTCACTTCACTCACTACTCGACTCACTGTTAAAGAATAAGAGTTAAAAAAGCCGAGTGCATTAATTTTAGGCTTTCTCTCCAAATTAATTAAGCTAGTCATTAATCAATAAGTGATAACTGAAGTTGAAGGTCTCGTTATTTAGCCATGTTTCTTTCACCTCTCTGATTTAACCATGTCCACCCGCAGCCCAGCTTTTTGCAGCGCCGAGCAAGACTCATTGGTTGCTGCTCAACGCTCAGGAGACCTATTACTACAAGGTCAACTACGATAGGGCCAACTGGTTGTTGCTCGTCGGTCAGCTGGAGACGGACCACAAGGTGAGTATTCTCAATTATAGGTGCTCACTGGATAGTGGCAAACGCTAATCGCGTTTTCTTTTTGTAGTGTCTGTAGCACTAGTTTGCCTCCTTTAAAACTTCGGCTACAATTGATACAAAGTTCGATTATATTTGCCTGTTGTAACAGGTCACACTTATCTTTTTTAAAGACCAGCTTACGCAAACAGGTCTTGGCCTCGTAATAGTACTGATGTAATTCAGTTGCTGTCAATATATTATTTTAGGGAGGGGGGGTCATCTTATTAGTAAAATTTAGTTTTCGAGAGCGTCATTGAAACAAACACGTCTTCATCTTGGCTATCAGCACGAATAATGCGGGTGAAAAAAAGGATGTGAAATATTGCGCAGCGCCGTGTCTTGCGGCCCATTTCGTTTGGCTTCATTGAGCTCTCGTAAAAGGGCGCAGAAAAATGTGGTGATTTTAAATTTAACTGAAAATTCTCATTTTCGTACCCAATGTCTTCAAAATCTCGGTAATTGTCCGTCACTGTAGCGTCATTCTTAAATCTGAGATCAGTGTTGTACATGTTACCGCAAAAAAACTAAATACGTTACTCGTTACACAAACAAAAAAGAACCTGTTACCACCCTGCGTTACCTCCAAAAAACGGTAAGGCGTTACCATTACCCTTGCTGAAAAAAAAATGTACCTAACGTTACCCCTGCTCTTAGTTCACCATGATAAGTTTTAATCAAAATGTTTTTGTTGCAGAAATCCACAAAAGGGGTTTTTTTAGATGAAAAACCTATGCTTCACATAAAACGTCTTACCGAAACAAGGATTGTGCCAAAAATGCTCAATTGACGAGAATTATTTATGCAAGTTTCATGTGCCAAAATGTTTCGAGCTGTCTGTAGATTTACATGCGATGGCTTCTGACTCTGTGGCAAATGGTAAAGTCATTTTTCTCAATGTGACAATATACACGATATGAAATTCAATCATCTACGCTATCCGCAAAGAAATAATCGCTGAACTCTTATGAAATATACAGTAATCGGCCTTTACCGTCTTCGAACACTACCTCCAGTGGAGATGGTCCAAACCAAAATTGGTGGTTTTTGGCCTCCAAATTTGCCCGGCGCGCCAGTAGCAATTGCGGAGGCCTGCATTGGCGCTTTCTTTTTTTTTTGGGGGGGGGGGGGTGCATGTGCACTTTTGTGACACCAGTTTTCCTTTGGTCCGCTTCTGTGACGATTTGTCCACCGAAAATCATGGGAATGCGCAGACTACCTACGTCTGAAAGGCCCATTTTGACGGTGGGCTTGCACTAGCAAAATAGATGCGCCAATATGTAGTAATGAAGAAATGTTTTAAGGCTCTAATTAAAGAAAAACTATCTGAGCATAAACGTTTCTTTTTCATTTCAACCTGTATATTTACAGAAAAAGTTTGAAAGCGTTTATGTCAGGGTGCTCAAGTCCAGCCACTCTCGCTCAGGAGTTCGATGGCCAGAAACTATAGCTGCCACTGAGAGAAAGAAGCATAATTTGTTTTCAAAACAAAGTTGATAATGCTTACTCAACTTTATAGCAATTGTAGGGCAGCAACTATCAAAAAATCTCGCGTATTTATACATTATTCAAAAGTACTTTTCTTCGCTCTCCCAGTTTCAGACGTAGTTACTTTAATTTTTGTCGCGCAATCATTTCATACACGTTATACTTTCTTTGTAATGGTAATATTTATGTGTTACATCATCGTAAACTTTCATGCTTGACGGGCAATGAAATTGGTCCCTCTATGTAGAACACGTTCAATATTTGTTGCCTCTTAAATTGGACACTAAGAAAAGTGAATTCATTTCCGGGCTACTGAGTGCTATGTGCATAAAATAAAAAATATATTCAATCAAATCTAAAATATTTATGTTCAGATCCGTGTGGATCTTTCGTGGACACTCACATTCTTTTTAAGTGCCAATGCACTTTGTAAGCGACCCTGAATCCGCCATCCACGGTGCGCCTCCTCCTCTCCTCTAGCAACGGCGCTAGGAGCGGAGAGGAGCGTCTGTAGCAACATCGCAGTGACGTCACACACCATGTGATTGCGCGCGCTCCGCTTTCCGCTCCGTGGCTCAGAGCGGAGAGCGACTTGCTCGAGATCGGCAAGTCGTCATAGGTATGGATCCATCGCAGGCATCAACCTCGACTGCGATACCTCCAACGACGAGTACAACGCAATCGAATGCGAGCATTGCACGCGTCGTTGATGGTGTCGCACCGGTTGTAGACAAGGCAGTGTGGCGAAGGGCCCGTGATGCCGAGCGCAAGCGGGCGAAGCGGGCCGCGGACATAAACATCATTCTAGTGCGAATTTACTCTCACATATACGCGTAAACTCACCAAGATTTACCGGGAGGGTCTAATGGTTCCTGGGAATCGCAGTGTGATCACACGGGGGAGTTTACGTTAACTCACTGGCGAATGTCAACGGATTTTAACTTTACTCCCCCTCATAGCATCCCCCGTGCATTCGCACTTAACCATGTTCACCCTCGGGGATATGCTTGGGAGATTTTTTTTAAGGGTATTCTTCCTGCCATGGGTCACGCCTATTCTCCATGATGCGCAATATTCCGTTGTGGCAGTCTCTCGATCGGCAGCACACTCGTAGACCGGTTGAAGTTAGCAGCTTTCTCTTGGAAGAGTCAGGATCGCGCAAGAAGTCTTATAGCAATTGATATCGTTGACAACGACGCGGTACTTGTGGTCGGTCACCACGCTGTGCTCTGCGAGTGTGCTTTTTTTTTTTTACTGGGACTTCCAGACGTCGTTTTTAATGTGGCGGTGGGTATCGGGAAAGTTGACTGCTCTACCCACTCCACCTCCCGAACGAAGTGCCACATCGAACACGTGGTATGGAGTAAACCGGTGCATGCGCTTTCTCTTTGGGCAGCCTGCTGTCTTCTGGGCGCAGAAAGACCAGGTGCCAGCAAGTCACCTGCTACCCCCCACTTCCACGAAAAGCATATTCACGCTATTTCTCTTGGCGCATTCCGCGGCTTTCTTGAAGTGTTGTGTGGCGATGGCCCAAACCTTCTGCACAAGGAGCGTTGGCGTGTCTTGGAAAATTTCTACCCGCTATTCCCACAAACAAAATCTATTCCACCCGCGCATTCTTTGTCCACGCGTGGTAGGCCAGCAGCTGTCCGACGCTGAAAATGGCACCTGCATGAGCAAAAAGTAACGCGTCACGTGACACCACACGCTACCAAAAAATGTTAACGTAAGTACGTCACCCGTTACAGTTACGAAATTGTAACGATGGCGTTACTAAGTTACCGAAAAAAAAGTAACGCGTTGCCGATAACGGCGTTACTTGTAACGCGTTACTGGCTACAGCAGCAGTGTCTCAGGCTGAGACACTGCTGCTGTGACTCGCCTAAACGTTAATTTATGTTTCATACGTGTGTTTTGTTCCGACATGTGTGACAGTATACTTTGAGCACACGCACACAAAGAGGGTTCAGCTTAAGTTGAGGAAGACGCAGCGAGCGATGGAAAGGAAAATGGCAGGTGTAACCTTAAGAGACAAGAAGAGAGCAGAGTGGATTAGGGAACAAACGGGGGTTAAGGATATCATAGCTGAAATCAAGAAGAAGAAATGGACATGGGCCGGGCATGTGGCACGTAGACAGGATAACCGCTGGTCGTTCAGGGTAACTAACTGGATTCCCAGAGAAGGCAAGCGGTTTAGGGGGAGACAGAAGATTAGGTGGGCAGATGAGATTAAGAAGTTTGCGGGTATAAATTGGCAGCAGCAAGCACAGGACCGGGTTAACTGGCGGAGCATGGGAGAGGCCTTTGTCCTGCAGTGGACGTAGGCAGGCTGATGATGATGATGATGATGATGATGATGATTATGGTGATGATGATGATAGAATGAGCATTGCATTTGCTATTCTGTCTCCCAGGTAATCCACGAGTTCAACCGAGCTCAGCTCATCGACGATGCCCTCGACCTTGCCCGGTAAGTTCTCAAAATACTTGTTCTTGCTTACGATCAGTGTGGCCGCGATCAAACAATAGAGCGCGTTCTTCGTCATTGCCCTCGCTACAGTACGCACATACTACGGCTAGCACGGAGGCAGCGTCTGGCCCAGAGGTGGCGTCAGCGGGGGCCACGGGGTGGCTGGAGCCCACCTAAGTTAACTCTTCCGCCTTACCTCCCATCACCCTCGAAGACCAAATATATAATCAAAAACCACTGCCCTAGTTCCCCGCTTCCCTGAAGGAGCTCGCTTGTCTTAAGTGCTTACACCCCCCACCCCCCTTTTACATAGAAAAAAAATCCTTGCGCCGACCCTGGACATATCCCGTGCTCGCCCTTTAGAGCACGTACAACCATAGGCGTGCGCTCGTGGAAAGAAGGGGGGCGCTGGCACCCTGAAACTTGTTACCTAAGAAAAGGAGTGCAAAATCTGCTTCATACATTGACTTAAAAGGGAGGGGGACTGCAAAATCTGGCCCATACATTGACATATTATATAAAGAGGGGGGCTTGCGATGACCCTTCGCCCCCCTCGCCTGATGGGGAGCCCATATTCGTACAACCACGGTCGTAAGACAAGTGCTAAAGGAAACTGCGTTCGCCTGCAGAGGCGGCCAGCTGCAGTACGACGTGGCGTTCGATGTGCTCGAGTACCTGCCCAAGGAGCGTCACCACGTGCCCTGGAACGCGGCGCTCACAAACTTCCAGAAGCTGGACCCGGTGCTGAGGCACACGAAGATATACACAAAGTGGAAGGTTTGTTTGTTTGCTTTTCTCTCACCACGCACTGTCTACACGTGCGCTTGCGTCAACGTATTCGTTGCCGTCAAAGCGTCAATATCTTCGCTTGAAAACGCTTCGATATCGTTGAAAATTCTACTATTATCATCATCATCATTATCCTCATCACCACGACAATAATAAATCAATCATTTATTTATTTAACGTGCCCTGGAACAACCATGAGGCCCTATAGTGCAGGTGCACGCAAGAATAAAACAATCAAAATAAACAATACAATACACACCGACAATCTTCAGAAAAGGAAATAACATGAAAAGAATGAAAACACACCGACAAAAAAATCAGTGCAAAATATGAAGAATAAAAAGACAAGACAATCATGGAATGGGAGTGAAAAATAAAGGGAAAATACACAACTATGTAGAAGCCTTCCTGAAAGACGGAAAGGAGAAGAATTTGTACAATGTGAAAAACTATGTTAACACAGTGCAGAACTGAGATAAAAAACTATGACAGTGGATGGTGAAAAACATCAAGATCATTAGAGTTAACATTATAGAGACTTTGTATTCTGTGAGCGGTAAAGTGTTGAAAGACGTTGGCAGCTACCTGAAAAGGTCGATTCTCTCTGGTTAACTTTAATACGAGTAATCTAAAACCTTGCACAATTAAGAAGAAAAAGGCTGGATATCATACCGTGAAGTAGTTTGTAAAGAAATAACAGGTCAGCGTGATTTCGTCGGCAGTGAAGTGTTGGCAATGATAATAATCTGGCAGTGTTAGAACGAGACATAGAGGCTTTTCTACAGAAATGATCGTTGTAAATGCTAATGATTTTTTTGTACTCAATAAATGGCGTCACTGCCAGATTTAGCAATTCCATTCTTGATCACAGATGCATATTCAAGTTGAGGAAGACATGCTGCGGTGTACAATTTGTGGAAGGCTATAGAAGAACTGAATTTTTGAGAGATTCTGCTAACACAGTTGAGAGAACGAAGGCCACGTATGGCAGCACATTTAGAGTGAGCAGAAAAATTTAGTGTGCTATCAAAAAAAATTGCCCGCAGCTTCCCTCGGGGGAACACTGAGGAGGATGCGGAAGCATGTAATTGGTTAACGGGTGTTAAATTGCGACTTACTTGGGTCGATGGCTAAATTGGTTAACGTGGTTGTGAAATGGGGTGTTAAATGAGTGAACACGTACGGCACGTATGCGAAAGGGCGGTGTTTTATTTATTGCGACGAACCAACGGACGAGCGGCAACTGAGCGAGCGAGCGCCGACCTTGAGTATATATACAGCGCGACGGTGCATGCGCTGTCAGCTGTCGAATGTTCTCGAAGGAGAAGCGCGCGCGCGGCACAGATGGCGACGGCGCGACGGCGCATGCGCTGTCAGCTGTCGAATGTTCTCGAAGGAGAAGCGCGCGCGGCACAGATGGTGGGCGACGGCGCGACGGCGCATGCGCGCGCGTCAGCTGTCGAATGTTCGAGAAGCGGTGCGGACGGCGCGGACGGCGCACTACAAGGCGCGAGTATAAGATGCTTCCGCATCTAATATATTGAACGATTTTGAGTACTTCGTACTCAACTATGGGAGAGCACTGAGCCGTCCCGCTAAAACAGTTTAGTGGCTGGTAACAGAGTTAGACACATGATTAGAAAAAAATTATTGCCACAAACGTCAATAACACTCAACAGAACATTTCCGTCTTAGACATACTCTAACGATGATGACAAGACAGACGTCATTTACATGAACATGGATATGAGATGACGTTGAAAAAACATGCACATTCAATGGTTCACACAAACACAACCGCAAAATACTTTAAAGTAAACAAGAGACAAATAAAACATAAATATGTACATTTTGCATATTTACATGTTGGCATGCCATTTCTGTCGGCACATCGACAGATCAGCCTACCAATACCAGGCCGGCCGAAAGACAAGTTTCACTCGTCCGTCATAGACCGACACAAAAGGGCAAGACCAGTGCCGAAGAAATTCCTCTTCACCGAGGAAGAAGAGCTCCTCCGACAAAACAGACAGCAGCTCCGAGTACAATCGTTCTAGGATCGGGTAGAGCGCGCGGCGGCGGCGGCCCGCTGCAACCGCCTCGCAGCGGTTGCGCCAGAGGCAGAAAGCGCCGGCAACAATGAGAAGACAAGCGAAGCGGCCTCGCGAACAACGCCCAGAAGACACGAAGCGATTTACTCTGAGGCAGTGAAATCCAGCATGTACGGTTCTCCAAAAAACGCGAGCAATGATACAATGCCTCAGAAAATGCTGATTTGTTTCCCGAAGGGAGCAGTTCGGACAAGTTGCTGACTGGACTATTCTCCACCTTTCGAGGCGGTCGAGAGTGGGAAGTACACCCCATCCCAGGCGCCACATGAAGTCCCGAAGGTGTCCAGGCAGAAAAGAAGCCGTTAAGGAGCTCCAAGACACCCGTTTAGAGCGAGCACGGCGGGCTGGCGGGACCAACGGAAGCAACAAAGCAGCAGTTGTCTCAACTATGTGGTTGTTCAAAACATCTATGCCAGGACAGCTCGACTTGACATGGCGAAAAAATGCAACAGTTGTTGCATAAAACGCAGGAAGTGTTATTGACTGTGGCCCCCTGTTAAGTTGCACATTAGGCATCAAATGGCGAAGGTGAGTACCCAGAAAGTAATATGCAAGCGTTCGTGCGGGAGATTCCTCCCCTTGCACTAGGCGCAAAAGGAAACGCAGTGCCAGCAGCCGACAGCGTATGGACACTGAAGGGAAAGCAAAGCCTCCTTGAGCACGCTGCTGTCCCAGTGCCGCGCGAGAGACCAACTCAGTGCCACCTGACCAAAAAAAGGAACACAAAGCAGACTGCAGTGATCGCACGATACGTAAAGATGGTTGCACGACGTGAGAAAGGTACCAAATGCGACCGCAAAATACAGTCTGCGCAAGGTACCTCCGCTCAAGAAGCGGGAAGTCGAAATCCCGGGCATCCTGAATTTTCAGTCTTACTTCCTCGAGAGCGTTTAACCAAACAGATTCGCAAATGCCGTAGTGGTTGTATGAAATACCTAAAATACGAAGGGACGCGGCCGGCTGAATGGGAACACTGGCGCTAAGCCTGGAGTTTGGAGAGCCAATGAAGAAATACCGGGATTTGGAGATGTTCAACGCTGCACCTGAAATGTCGCCATACTGGGAAAATACATGCAGGCTGCGTGAAAGGCTATCTTCATCTGAAAGGTACAAGGTTATATCATCAGGGAAAGCTGTGACTTTCACGACACCGCTACCAGGAAGCGGAAGACCCCGGACACGTGAATCCGCATCAAGAGCACGCAAGTATGGCTCAAGGCTGAGGACAAATAGCACAGGAGACAATGGACATCCCTGACGGACCCCACGTGTTATAGAAAAGGCAGCACTTTCCCAACCATCCAGAACTAGTGTGCTTTTCAGACCAGTGTACGTATTTTTAATCATTTCCACAAACGAATGAGAAAAGCCGAAGGCTGTGAGCACATTAAAGATATACGTGTGCTCTAGTCGGTCAAACGCTTTTTCCTGGTCCAAAGACACAAGGATACCACGCGCAGATCGCGACAAAGTATAAGCTATGATATCCCGTGTGGTATATGACAAGCTGTGTATTTCTCGTCCAAGCACTGATGAAGTCTGGTGATAACCTATTAGGGTGTTCAACAGACCCCTCAAACGTTGAACGGCTACCGCCGCGAATATCTTATAGTCAACGTTGAGGAGCGTGATAGGTCTCCAATCTTCAGGATTAACAGAGGAAGCATCACCCTTTGGAATAAGCACAATGCGTCCATCTCGAAAACTTGATGGAAAGACACCGTCCTCGTAGCATCGCCGGATTACCGCGGTAAATGTAGCACCAATCTCATCCCAAAATGTCAAGTAAAACTCAACAGGTAAACCGTCTGGCCCTGGGGCCGTTCCACGTTTCATAGATTTCAGTGCCGCCTTTACCTCATCAGCCGACGGAGGGATGTGCAGGCAATCTGCAGCTTCTTGAGGAATACGGGGCAAACTTTTAAGCATTGGCGGTGTTTCATCACAGTTAGTCCTCATGGCCGAACACGACATTGCTTCAAAATGCGCCAAGAAAACAGATCGATCACGCGTAGGAAGCCGCTGCGCAGGTGGTATTTGTGCTGTCATAGAGACAGGTGGCTCTGATTGCCCAAAAAAGGAATGTCTCGCGTAGCGCAGCACCTCGGGATGTGCACATGGGTTGTGTCTACAGCGCCATGCTGCTGCCGCCAGAGACGAAGCAGCAGTCAAGCGCTGAAAGCGTTCACGCAGTTCACGCTGCCACGCTCGCATCAGAGGAGAAGGCGTCTCGGCGCGCAAAGCAATGCGCAACTTCATCGCGGTATCAGCAAGCTCTTCAGAAACGCGTCGACGAAGCGAACGCCCCTCTACTGCGCAGCGCAGGCGCCACTGTGTTTTAAGCGCATCCCAATCTTCAGGACCAGACGCCGTGAGCGACACACGTATTGCGCGTGACAAATCTGATCTTGAGCGCGCGTCCTGCAGGACGCGAACATCAAGACGCCATGGCTTTTCTGAGAAAGAAAATGGAACTTCGAGCTTCAAGACAATAGGCCGATGATCAGATACGTACACAGGAGAATGTGGGAAGGACGGAACGCATAAATCAGAGACAAACGCCTCTAACGCTCGTGGGATATAAGCCCGGTCGAGCCTGCTGGAGGATCGTCCACGTCGCCATGTCCAAACAAAGGTATTTCCGTGCACTACATTGTGCGCGTCTAGTAATGAAAAGTGGTGGACAAGGCGGCGAAGCTCGCGTGAATTCCAAGCAGACCGGCCCCAGCCAGGACCTTGTACATCGGTTCGCGTATTTAGAACGCAGTTGAAGTCGCCAATCAAAATGACATCACGACCGTCAAGAAAAAACACATCCAGGTCTCTAAAAAAGTCATTAGACTGTCCAGCTTAATTGCGCTGGCCCATACACACACAGTATCCTTAATCTGAAAGAAAAGTAGCTACAGTTTAAAGCCAAAACCCTGCCCACGCCATCGTAAAAAGCATGATGATCCCTTAATAGAGCTCGGTTAAAAATAATAATACCTACTCCCGTAAAACGAGATGTAGCAAAAGAGAAATAACAATCTAGGTTGAACCTTCGTTTAAAAGCAAGCACGTCGGATAGCGAGAAAAAATTTGTTTCCTGGAGGCACAAAACATCACAATTTGCAGCGCGGGCGACACTAATCACTTCAGCCTGCTTTGCCGGACTGCGAAAACCCTGAACGTTCAATGAAATAATATGCAGTGTAGTAGCCATAATAAAAAGTAAAGACTAACCTGGACGCATAGTTCTAGACGGTGTCCTGGAAAGTGTCCAGGGGACACTTGCTCGACCAAATTACAACGCACTGTTCGACCCTCCAGAAGAGGGTCGAGGATTTTTGGACCGTTGGGATTTACCACGGCCATCACTGCGTTCATCGGAGCAAGAGCTGGAAGTGTGCCCTCGCTTTGTTTCACGTGGAGCTCCCATTTCAACGT
The DNA here is from genome assembly GCA_013436015.1 of Rhipicephalus annulatus. Lineage (NCBI taxonomy): Eukaryota > Metazoa > Arthropoda > Arachnida > Ixodida > Ixodidae > Rhipicephalus > Rhipicephalus annulatus. The sequence goes on from WOVY01003815.1 coordinate 159,254, forward strand.
CAAAATCGGCAAGGCTAGACAGTCCGATGCTACTATCCAGTCCCAGGCTGAAGCCGTCTTCTGAAGACGTGTCCTGAGGAGGTAGGGACTGAGCCGCCGGCAAGCTTGGATCCACATTCTTGATGCTGGCAGCACTGTCCGCGTCTCGGCAGTCCGGTGTAGGCACCCTTTGTGAGGGCGATTTTTTACGTGTACGACGCGATGTTGAAATGGTCGGAGCGGCCGCAACAGAAGAGGCTGTGGTGTTTTCGCCACTGTTTTCCAAAATAACAGGGGTCGTAGGGTCAACTCCAACAGCAGCAGCCTGATAACTGGGGTCATTTGTGCACTGAACATCAAGTGGCGTCAAAGAAGAGACGCCGACGCCGTTTTCAGGGCAGTGCGTTGCGTCTTTCGAAGCGCACGGTTCCTGCACCAGCGGGGAGGCCGACGCGCCAAGCGTCGCATCGACAATCGCGCTTTCGTTGTGCGCTTCGTTTGAAGGAACTTGTAGGGGTGAGGCCAGCACAGCGTCGGTGACCTCCTCTGCGTCCCCCGAGTCGGTAGTTGGTTCCGTTGCCGGTGTCAGTGGTGGAAAGGCACCAGCGGCAGCGTCTGAGTAAGAGCGGCGGACAGGGCAAACCACAGTTGGGTGGCCGTCCCCGCAGCGTCGACATGGGCGGTCACATCCTTCACTAACGTGACCGTGCACACCACAGCGACCACAATACGGTGTTGTGCACTGGGCTCGTAGATGGTCCCCTGAGCCGCATCTTCGACATACACGCTGGAGACCACGGTAGTCAAACGTAGCACGGTGACTGGAGATGCGCAGGTAGTTCGGCACAGGATTAGCGGCGTTCATCTCCATTCGAACATACCGCGTTCCAGTGAGTACGCCGCGTCGCCCGCTCATCAAACCACTGGTGACAGTGAGCACCTTGCCATATGGGGATAACGCTTGGACGAGAGCTTCGTTTGAGACGAACGATGGCAGGAACAGGCAGGCGACGTTGGTCACTTGTGGGCCAACGGGAACGACTTGAACACGCTCGCCGCCAATCACCAGGCAGCCAGCATTGACGATTAGAGACATGGAGGCCATGCTCTTAACGGTGACTTGGAAGTTTCGAGCTCCCTGATGCTGCACGCAGTATACCTCTGAGAGGCCGACTATTGAGGCCGTCGCATCAACGACGGTCTCGGCACTAGTCCCCGTAGGGACAACAACGTCGAAGACAAGCGCCTTCGAAGGCGTCCAAGACGCGACGGGCACCATGACTCGTACTGACGGACGCCCCTGACGTAGAACGATCAGGGACGTCCTTACACAGGCTTGGTTCAGTGTGCACCGACGCTCGCGTAGGTTTTAAATAGCTAACTTTACCGTACAAGCTCATGTTTGTGTTACTGGTTTCCGTACCAATACTTTACCTTCCTGGTGCATTTAATGTGAAACTTTGACCGTTTTAACTCGGACACATGTATGCTTTTGAAGTGCAACAAATAACCTTATACTTGATGAACGCGTGAATATTGCAGTAGCAGAGAACGAGTGATTATTGTATCAGACGTAATGAATTAGCTCAACTAAGGCGGTGCGGACGGCGCGGACGGCGTGGACGGCGCACTACAAGGCGCGAGTATAAGATGCTTCCGCATCTAAAAGAGCCCCAAGATCACTGGATTCATACACCTTACTTATAAACATGTTAATAATAATAATAATAATAATAATAATAATAATAATAATAATAATAATAATAATAATAATAATAATAATAATGTTGCCTTGAACACATAAAATCACTTTGCCGTCAAGTCAGAACCGTATGTCCCAGGCTGCTGATCTTGTCCAGCGTCCTACGCCACTTTCTCGTATTTTTCTTGCAAATCAACTCATACTACTGAAATCGCGGTCAAGGTAAGCATGAGTATATATTTATGCTCTGCGCATGCAAATAAAAGTTCAGCCGAGAGTCAACGCTTGTGTATCGTGGTTTTTTTTTTTTCGTGTGCTTCGTCTTCCCTTGTGGTGCCGTTTCAGTAGTATAAATTCATGCCAACTTGCCCATAGTTGTCAGTCATTCTTGCAAACCAACGTAACATGGTTGCAGCATATCTGAACCGAAGTTAGCAGCTGATAATTAGCAAGTGCAGCCTTTCCTTCTTTTGCTTCGTGAGAACGGCACGTACACCACGTTTGAACTCTGCTCTTAAACTCGTGCTCAGAAAAAACTACCAGGAAATACTTTTCATATCCCAATTCCGTAAATGTTCGACAATTGCCGATACGTCATGTCCCGTTCCGACCCTCTCCTTTTTCAGAGGTTCGTGAACCACCTGCTCTCAAATCAGTACGAGCGCCTCATGTCGGAGGAGAGCAAGGACGAATCGATGCAGATATCGTAAGTCTAAAGTGAGCACCTGTGTTTACCATCAGGCGAGCGATGTGCAAAAACTTCGTCTCCTTAAAAAAGACGCAAGATTTACGCAATATTTGTCGCTTGACGATTATTATTGTGGTCGCCAGGTTGCCGTAATAAAAATGGGGGCATTTCATAATCATAAACTTTGCAGTCGTTGCAGTGGGGTGAAAGAACCAAATGCGATTGTGACAATGCATGCTGTTATCAAATGTTCTGACAAATACCATTGAATATATATTGTTATTGAACTGAGAAACTGCGTACAATGCGTCCTGTTCTCTTCCAGAATACTGCGAAGCTCTGTCCTGACGCTCAGCTGTGATTATGAGCATAATCCGTGCGTCTCGTTCTGCCGGAGGATGTTCAACAACCTCAAGACCAATTATGACGCCGCTTACCACATGTACGTATTCACTCATAGTAGCCAGCAGTTAATTTCATCTATCTATCTATCTATCTATCTATCTATCTATCTATCTATCTATCTATCTATCTATCTATCTATCTATCTATCTATCTATCTGTCTGTCTATCTATCTATCTATCTATCTATTCTATCTATCTATCTATCTATCTATCTATCTATCTATCTATCTATATACCTAGTATGTATGTATGTATGTATGTATGTATGTATGTATGTATGTATGTATGTATGTATGTATGTATGTATGTATGTATGTATGTATGTATGTATGTATGTATGTATGTATGTATGTATGTATGTATGTATGTATGTATGTATGTATGTATGTATGTATGTATGTATGTATGTATGTATGTATGTATGTATGTATGTATGTATGTGTACGGGAGTTGCTAGAAGTATTTCGAGCTGAATGGTTGTGCCGCCCGTGATCTACGACGCCAGCGTAGCTTTCGTAGACTGGTTCGCCCTGCGCGATCTGGTGAAGCAGTGCAGCTTTCGCCATGTGGTGCTCCGTCCTCGGACTCCTTCGACCAGCTCCCATCTTTCCTACCTCCTTCTTTCGGTGGCTTACTTTGTCCCATTTCTTTATCTATATCTTTACACTATTCTTTTATATCCCCATTTCTCCCATCTGCTACAAGGCGTCGAGTCGTGCTCCCGCAAGGGCTGTAGAAAATAGTGCCCTTTTTTCCCCTTTTCCAACGAACCACGCAATCATGCGTGTATGTAATGCTTTATTCCACGTAATGGCCCACATTGCCTACGGTACATAAGAGCTGACCTCGGAACTACGTGTTAGCCTACATGCGTCCTTATAACAACACCCTCATACACAGTTATTGCAGAAACACAATGAGACCCCGATTTGTTTCGAAAAGTGTGCCATATGTGATAAGACTAAACACGCACCTTTTGCCTGTTATAGTGAAAATTTTCAAATCATAGTCATTACTCTCTTCCGCTGAGCAAAACTTCACGCGCTCGATGCCGTAAGAGACGTCACAATGGCTTTGGTGCAAGTGAGCCCATGATTTCTGCGCAGGGTGCCGCACTCGTACCGTCCCCTCGTATTCTGTCAGGCCATCAAGCACGGAAACGAAGAGGACTTCAACTTCCTGTGGAAGCACTACGAGTTGTCGGCCAACACCCAGGAGCGCGTGGTGCTGCTCAAGGCGCTGTCCTGTACCACCGACTTGAAGCTTCTAGAGAGGTTGGGCATGGATGAACTTACCTTGAAGATTATGTCGACGTTGTTATGTCGCAAATTATCTACCGTCGCCTGCTATTGGCCACATTCACAGACGACCCGGTGGTTACCGAATAAGCGGTTGTTATACTGCTGCCAACTAAAATCGTATAAAAATTAACCCACTCGCACCATTTATGCACGTATGCCTCAGAAACGCCTGAGGCGATTCCTGCGCGTTTTTTTTTTTTTCATCGCAGGCTGCTGCTACAGTTGGTGAACAAGAACTCCGGCGTGGAGACGACGCAGAAGGCGGCTAACCTGCTCAACGCCATCTCAGGCACAAGCATATCGGGAAGCAAGAGCGTTATCCGCTTCATGACCGATCACCAGGACACCATGTTCAACCGGTATGATGGTGGTCGCGATTGGGTTTCAGAACAGCCATTTCTCCAGAAGTATAAGAACAAAATAGGGGTATTGCATGTAATGAAAACTCACCATAATGAAGAGTTGGTCAAACGTCCGTATATTCTTCGAGCGTGGATACATCACGTTTTAATGCAAGTGATAGTGTAGGTATGATCTATTAGACAATACGAATAACATGGTGGAAATATGTGAAACAGCGCGAACACCTTGCGTTAGCCCGCTCTTAAATCTCCTAACAAGAGCCAAATCAGACTGTAGGCTAATTGGCAGTCATAATTTAAGAAATTAGACAACGCATCTATCACCAGCGCTTCGTATTTTCTATCTACTTGTCATGAAACAAATTTACTTGAAAGTCAACACGTGGCCTCTGGACACGTATGTCCGGCAATATTTCGTTGTTCCTAGCTGGCGATGTCTCTTAGAGTTATGGTTTTCACGCTGACCCTTTCAACACGACACTGCTTCGCAGGTTTGGCACGCTCCAAGGTCTTTTCGATTCCATCCTGCAGACGGTCGTGGACAACATCAGACATGAAAGCGAGCTTGAAAAGGTTGGTTAAGAGTCGTCCGAGCCATTTTCTGTTCAACGCTTAGACATGCTTCCATACAGTCACACACATATTTTCTCTAGAAGCAGATCTGGCGATATGGCGTCATGGACGTCACATTGGTTCCTAATGGGCTGCATATACGGTGGCTCTAGCACAGCTTTGGATAAGTCGGGGATAACGGCATTGGAATAACCCGCATATCTGCATCCTGCACACACACACACACACACACACACACACACACACACACACACACACATATATATATATATATATATATATATATATATATATATATATATATATATATATATATATATATATATATATATATATATATATATATATGCTCAGAGGTTCATTTTCTGACCACTGTGACGGCTAAATTTTATCAGTACATAGATATATAGATAACACCCCGACTAAAGTATGCCGCATGCGACGCCGTTATCCCGTTATTAACCATGCTATTGAGCTGTAGCTGTTCTGTACAGGGTAAAAAGATGTACTATATTTGCCCGGGAACTTTGGCCAGTCCTGAACGTTCACGTTAATTGTTTTCATAGACTCAAAGTTCATGATAACGAATGCTTTTAGATGCGTAGAACCTTAGGATCGAGCTCAATCTGGTGTGCGGCATGACCATCCTTACTGCGCATGCGCGTCCACTCTCTCCCTTCTGTTCTATCCTACGTGCTCTCTCTCTCACGTCGCAACGCCGTCGCAGGGAGCGTCTTCTAAAGGCCTGACCCCACGTATCCGCAGCTGTGCGTCAGCGCGCGGTTTTTTGACGCGGCGTCGTGCCCTCTCCCTATAGGGTGTGTTCCAATACTCACCGTAGACGGCTAAACAGACAGCTAAATGGACGGCGGCCATCTTAAGTCCCATTCCAATTCTCACGTAGCCGGCAAAATAGACAGCTCCGAGAAGACCGCATCGTAGACAAATACGATGCAGGCTACGTTGCTGTCTAAACAAGATGGCGACTCATCGAATCGCTCAGATAAATCAAATCTCGCCGGAACGGTCGTCTGCACACAAGCAGACGCTTTCCCAGAACGCTCAATTTGAATAACGTTCATTTGTTTTCAATTTCAACACGAAATAAGTCAGAAAATGAACATATTACGTTTGTTTATTTTAGCTTTTTCTTCTCGACACGAGGTGGCGCATCGTCGCGTTCAAGTCATCCAGAAGTGTTCCAATTCTCGGACAGTGTGGGCTCAGTGCCATCTTCTAAGCAGTCTACGTAGACTGTCTACGTGCGGTCTAAGAATTGGAACACAGCCATAGAGAGAGTGGGCGCGTGGCTACGCGAAGCCGCGTGCTCTCTCTCATATGGGAAAGGACTCGACACCGCGTTGAAAAGACGCGCCGACGCGCTGCGACGGATACGTGAGGTCAGGCCTTTAGTGCCCGCTGCTTCGCATCTAAACATGGGTCCCTTTAGCGGGAGATGGTGTCATTTTTCTACTAATTATTTTATCACAAACACTTCCGATTACGCTGATCATATGCTTCGCGCATTAATACACACTTGTATAGTTGGTGAGCGAAGTGTAGATGATTGGCAAACGAGAGTGGATGTGAAAGCAGAACTTCGTCTACGCAGCTTCGCGAAATCTACGAGCGTACCCGAGACGTGCTACCCAGTGAAGAGGAGAAGGTGCTGCACATGATCCAGAACGCACGCGAGCACATCCGCTGGACTACGTACTATTATCGGGACGTCGAGTTGTGGCTCGACAAGCGCTTCGTACTAGAACACCGGGAAAGTGAACACGTGAAATAAATTGACACACATGTAATTTGTGTCCCAGAGGGTCTTGTCTATCGCAGTATAACTGGACCTCACAGGCCTTTGAGACTACTCGTAGTACGGTAACCACGAAGATATCTGACCGTTTCGAACCTGCTGCGTTTCCGGCACAGTTGTTGGGTTACAACACGCGTATGACACCAGTGGTGCTAAGAAGTACTGGCACGAATTCTAAATATTTTCAGATTGCCGCTCTAAAAGAAATATTCATGCCAAGAGCTCGAAAAAGGGAATTGTGGGGCCTGGGAGTGCACAGAATATAATTTACCAGCAAAGCTAGTCATAAAAACTTGTGGGGGCTAGTTGAAACATACCATATTGTAGGTAAATTTGTGCACTTTGGCTGGGTAGTCTAGTTTTTTCGGCCCTTAACTTTTGAGCGCTTCCTTTACCTACTGTTCTTAGTCAATGCTTTCATGTCCCGGGTAGTGGTAACACTGACGACGTGATCCATTTTAGGGTATGTTCCACAGCAATTGGGTAAATCCTACCACTCACCACTCGTACACTAAAAACTAAGAAGAAAACCTGATGCTGCGTCGTTCTAGGCCCATTACCCTTTGTGAACGAGCGCTATAGTAAAGTTGAACTAGCACAGTGAGCGCCATGGATACAAAAACATCATCATCATCATCATCAACAACAACAACAACTATATACAACAACAACTACCGCGGGAACGGCTTCATGCGCTGTGATAGCCACTATGGCGTTAGATGACAGGTGATGAATGTGCCGATTGACGTTCAGACAACCGTAGATTGCTTCCTAGAAATAATCCTGGTGACGTTGCCCATGACAAAGAGCAGTGATGACGCATATTCGAAAGGCTTGAACCGCATAGAAATGCATTAGTCTGACGAACGGAAGGCAATCAGCTTTGCTGTTTGATTGATCAGTGTTCGCAAAACAAAGCTGGTAAATTTTTTTTCGAAACCTTTGTTTTCAATATCGAGGGGCGGCTCCTTGGTGACGCGTGTTTTTAGTGTGATATCAAGGAATGCAGCAACTCGTTACGTACCAGTGGCAAATCTGTAATCTGCTTGTAGTAGCATTAATCTCTGACGCCATGCTGACTTAGAAGTGTGGCAGCTTGGGCTAGTTGGTATGGCATGACGATAGTTATAGCGCGAGAACAAAACGACGACACAGATACGAGGAGTACACGAAAGACACGAGCGCTCGTGTCCTTCTTTTTTCTGTGTCGTCGTTTTGTTCTCGCGCTATAACTATCGTCATGCCATGCTGACGTTCAGGTGCACAAAATTTGGCACGAAGCTTTAAAAAGGTAACATTGACATGTGGGGTTTGCCGCCCAAAAACCACCATATGATTATGAGAGACGTCGTAGTGGAGGGCTCTGGAAATTCCGACCAGCTGAGATTCTTTAACGTGACCGAAATCTGAGCACACGGGCCTACAGAATTTTCACCTCCATTAAAAATTCAGCCGCCGAAAACATTCACTTTCATTCACTCTTCGGTTGATGAACCTATGTTAGTGAAAGTAACGACTTTGGACTTTTTAAAGAGTAAATAACGAGTCTAAATTGATACATTGTATTGCCTTAGTGCCTTTTTAAGAACAAAGTGCTGCTGAAAGAGTGGGGATAGCAACCTGAGTTTTTGTAGCCGTTTCAAAAATTGAATCTTCTCGTACGGCACATGTAAACCATGTGGCGATTTCATTGGTTGCCAGCACTTGGTGCACTTAATATGATTCATTTTTTTTTTTTACAAAAGGAACAGGAACGTCAATGCACACATGGACCATGGCGCTGCTACGTCGGTCATGTAACTATATGGGGGCGAAGTTTAAACAAATGGGTTTATCCAATCTTCGTGCTTTTGCAGACGTGCTGCTGTAAATTTTCAGTGGCTTAATTTCCTAAAAAGTCGTATTTCTGCTCACAACATCATTGCGAATGCAGAGCTCACAACAGGGAATTTTTGGGGCACACAGGCATGTGCTGTCGACAAAGGAGCCGAGGTGCTATTCTGGACATTGTCGAATTCCACCATGTTGTCATATTCCGCCATTGATCGATGCTAATTGGCCAAATGAGCTGCTACGACCTCTCCGATTGGCTTAAAATGCCACCCTTACGAAATTCACAATATGGCGGAATTAGTGTCCAGAATAGCACTCCTGTTCTGTCTGAGGGAACTCAACAGCTTCATATTAATATTGCAACAGCATATGATCGCTCTTGAAAGCTGAGCTTACCAAGCTAAAAAAAAAAAAACGAAAACGCCACATGCAAACGCTTCCCAAACGAAACCAGAACCATTTGTATCCCCCTAATATGGTTACCATGACGTGTTTCTGGCTTCACAAATTGAAGCCTTTTAAATAAATATTCAGTCTTGGACACTGTAATCAAACTCCCAACTTGCTACTGCAAAAATAACATTAGCATTACCTATTATTAGTTGCTTTTATTTTATGAGTTGTGGTTTTTGCTCGAAACGTTTGCAACAATAGGCTACAGTAGTACGAAACTTTCTACTTGCAATATTTTTACCGCAGTCGTGGTGAGCGCGTTTCGTGCAAGAGATGGCTATGAAAAAAGTGATTTCGAAGAAAAAGGAGCATGGACAGGTAAGTATCTCTAAATTGGACTATGCACGTGACGGTTTTATTACTAGTGCCTTCGACAGCCGCGTTACTTACATAATGGTCCCTCCAGCCGCGGTTCAGTTTTGTGAACGTGCTGTAAACACGTGATTCTGGTACGGCTTAGAAGTGTGGTTCAAATCCTAGAAGTTATTGACCGCCGCCGCTGTTCTCGAAGGGAAGCCATTGACATAGTTAGAGACAGGGCTTTTGGATACTCTGGTATTACAGCGCGCTGCACTTCCAGTATGGACTCAACCCTATCGCAGGCTATTGAAACTGCTGTGAAAAAGGCAGTGAGTAAGGCAATGGATAAACTAATATCTAACCTTTCCGACTGTTTAGTGCAAATTTTTTCAAGCCAGATTAGACAAACAGTACAGACTAGTACAGAACCTGCAGTATTACACATTACTAGTGACGCCACACAGCTACGCAATGTAGTGATGGACGAACTTTCTGCATCTGCAGGCAAGGCTAAGCAGCCAGGAACACAGGTGCACTTGGACCGACATTCACCTCGGCCGAGTACAAGTACTGATACAGATATGGAACTCGATATACGATCTAATAAACGTACCAGATCCCCCATCTTCACCGATCTCAAGTCCAAATCTAAACGGAATGAATCAGCTATTTCACGTGAAGATGCTAACAAGGGCGCGACAGGCGCCTCTGCGGTGCGCTCAACACCATAGGTCAGTTGAGGGTACTACAGTGGAACTGCCGTTCTATATTCTCAGCCTCAACCGACTTACATTACTTTTGCAATAATTTTAATCTTGATATTATAATTCTCCAAGAAACTTGGCTTACACCAGATAAAAATTTCCATCTTGCAGGTTTTCGTTCTTTTCGATTAGATCGCCCATCACGTGGTGGTGGTTTAATGATCCTTGTATCAAGTAAACTATGCCATAGGGCGAAAATTTCTTTCAGAATGTTAGACTTGGATTGTGAATTATTAGCATTAGACTTGTGTCTCCCCGGATACCACCCTTTTTCAATCGTAAATTGTTACTTCCCCCCCGGTGTGCAAAGCACGCATTATCTTGACAGCGTTTTGGTAGCATGTAGAAAGGAAATTGTACTCACAGGAGACTTTAATTCACACCATTTGTCTTGGGGTATAAGGACAGATTCTTGTGGTAGGCGACTGTGGGAATGGACTATTGATCACAACCTTTCCTGTCTGAATAAAGGTCATGTAACATTTGTCCGAGGTCAAACTAGCTCAGTATTGGATTTAACGTTTTGCTCCAACGCAATCAAGATTTTGTCATGGACTGTTCTGGATTTGGCAACTAACAGTGACCATCTTCCTGTAGTTTTTGACATTACTTGTCCAAAAATAACTTTAGATCAGCCAAAACGCACATACATCAACCATAGCAAATTTCAAGCCTGCCTCCGTTCTGCCATTTCCAAGCTTAGAAATGCCAGTACTAAGGAGATTGCATCTACGATTGGTTCAATGCTGGAGGGATCTAGAAAAAATTCTGAATTTTCTATTCCATCCAATAAACGATCCTCCTCTCGTTGGTGGAACGATGAGTGTACGCGCGATTATAGAAGACGAAAAGCCGCTTGGAAAAAACTTCTTCTTAATCAGAGCCCAACAAACTGGAAAGACTATCAATTCCTTGCTGGCGTATTTAAGCGTACAGTGAACCGCGCGAAAGAAGAATACGAGAGTAGACATTTTGATTATCTTTCTAAATCAAAAAATAAGCGTGCTTTGTTCGCTTATCTTCGGACAAGAAAAGTACTACCAGAACCTTTAACGTTGCAGTCATTTGTCTTGACGCCAGTAGAAATGAACACCTCTCTAGAAGACATAGCGCAAGGTTTAGAACGCCGCTTCACTGCGAATTTTTCGGCTATTCAGTCCGTTCTGGTAAACTTGCATGAATTTTCAGAAGTTTCTTTAGCTGAATTGAATCAGACAGTATTATGCTTACCGAGGACGGCTCCCGGACCAGATGGGATTACGAACTCTATGTTGAAATGTTTACTCCAGGAATCGCCTAATCTTTTGCTAGAACTAGTGAATTATTCTTTAGGGAATGCATGGATACCTCCAGAATGGAAACTTGCCAAAATTGTATTGTTGCTAAAAAATGAAAATGATGCATACACGTTGGATAACATAAGGCCGATCGCACTGACATCAAACTTAGTGAAATTGGTTGAGAGAATCATTAATATACGAATTAATGAACTTATTAACTTGAGGTCTATTCTAAGTCCCTGTCAAATTGGGTTCAGGGCTGGTTGTTCAATTTGGGATGCCCACGTTGACTTAGAAAGTAGGCTTCAATTAGCTCGGCTACATAAACAATATGCTGCTTTAGTTTCCTTAGACATCGCTAAAGCATATGATACCGTGGAGCACTGTATTTTGATAGATCGATTAGAATACCTCGATCTTCCATCATACATAGTAGCGTGGGTTCACAATTTTCTCGCAGACAGGAAATTTTATTGTTTTAAAGATGGGTTTTCATCATCTACTCATACCCAAACGAGGGGAGTACCGCAAGGCTCGGTGCTTTCCCCGGTTCTATTTAATTTACTAATGAGCACCATCCCACGTAAACAGGATATAACAACTTATGTTTATGCAGACGATATCGCATTTTTTGCAATGGCAGATAACATTCAGACCTTATATGAACGGCTGCAGACTTACCTTAATATATTGGAGAGCTGGCTCGATGGCAACAGCTTTTTACTTAATCCGAGTAAATGTGCCCTCCTTGTTTTCCCGCTGCAATACCCTGTGAACATCTGTCTTACCATCATGAGGATATACCACAGGTGGAATCTGTTAAATACCTTGGAGTAATTTATCACACATCGCTTAACTGGCAATCTCATATCGAATATATCGCCGGAAAAGGTGTGCGGGCCATTGGCATATTACGTAGGCTAAGCAACTACCGCACAGGTATGAGAAGAGACACATTATTAATGATATATCGCATGTATGTTCGTCCCATTTTGGAATTTGGTTGTGTGCTTTTCTCTGGAGTTCCAGCTTACAAGTTGCGGCCTCTAATTCTTCTGGAAAGGGAAGCTTTGCGCTTATGCCTTGGCCTTCCCAAAACAGTCGCCAACAATGTGTTGTATCTCGAATCGAGGGTCCCTCCGCTTTCTTGTAGAATTCGCCTTCTCACTGTTCAGACATTTTTAAGAATTTATGAATCACCATTACGACATTCAGAAACAGCCTTTATTTCCACCCCGGAATCATTTTTTGCTGCTAGATGGCCGCGATTTTACACGCCACAAATTATATTTGTGCAAAATTTACTGGAGCCTCTAAACTTACGTATATGCGACATCATGCCGAGTCGTTATAATTCAGCCCCGGTGGAAATTCAATTCGACGACATTTTTCCTAATAATGCCAAATTACTTCCCCATAATATTTTGGATGGTTTACTACAAGATCACCTGCGCCGTATTACAAGGAACGTTATTATTGCTACAGACGCATCGCAATACGACGAAAAGTCAGGGGTTGGTATTTTCAGCCCGATTTTAAATTGGATTTATTCCCTTCGACTACCCGATTTCATACCCGTTTTTGTGGCTGAGTTTCTGGCAGTAGTGCTCGCCTTACGCAAGCTAGATACAGCAATTACATCAGCTGTCATAATAACAGATTCCCTATCTCTCTGTGCAGCACTTTCTGTTGGTGCTGATAATCACGTAACAAGGGCGTTCCGTGTACTAGTACCTGTGCATTTGAGAAAAGTGCGATTAGTTTGGGTGCCTGGACATAAAGGTTTGTTTCTGAATGAAATAGCCGATTCCTTAGCTAAGTCGTCAATCAGCGAACCAATTCTACCGCTCTGTCCATCATCCGCTTATGTGACCGCTGCTCGATTCCGCAGACGTACGCTTATGCAAGTCTTTGAAGGTTCAGCACTAACAAACTCTACAGAATATCGCCATTTATTTTATCCCTGGCGAAGAGACTTTTGCCGCACTCGAAAACAAGAAGTAGCTATCACAAGGCTGCGTTGCCGGGTACCAAATCTAAATTTCTATAAACACAGGTCTGCTCAGGCACCTTCGCCACTGTGCGCATTCTGTGATGAACTGGAAACAATAGACCATTTCTTTTTGACCTGCAGGCGGTTTAACACATTAAGAAAAACCCTTTTAGAAATACCTTTGCGTGGCATTGGTATGGACTTATCTCTGCCTGTCATTTTGTCTTTTGGAGCTTCCATTTCTGGTTTCTCTAATGGCACAGTAGTCGCGGCCGTCCGGGACTATATTGATGAAACTAATAGGTTGACTAATTAACCAGTTTCATTATCTTAACATGTTCACATAATTATATAAGTATAAAATCAGATTATTGGTCTATTCTAAGAATAAATTTGTTTATGTAAATATTTGTATGCATTACATTAAGCACCACACTTGCCTATAGGCTATCGGTAATCTTTCTGTTATACCTCCATCATTCTAAATCTGAACAGTAAATTTTAAAGCCACTCGATTCTTGGCCAATCCCCCACAGTGGGTATGCGCCACTAACAATAGGAGAACAACAACAACAAGTGTGGCAGCTTGGGTTGGTTGGTATGACATGACAATAGTTGTAGTGCGAGAACAGAACGACGACAAAAAGACAAGAAGGACACGAGCGCGCGTGTCCTCTTTGTCGTCGTTTTGTTCTCGCGCTACAGGTATGGTCTGGTACGGCCTGTAGCTTGTAAAACATGATTTAGTTGTTTACTTCATTATTGTGGTGTCTCATTCCTGTAAAGTTTAATGAATCGTGCAAACAATGAGAATTGACGTTTACTATGTGTCTTATTTGTTTTGTTAGACCCGACAGGCGCCGCAGAAGGAGCAGAGACGTGGCGTTGTCTATGTCAGTCACATTCCGCATGGGTTCTACGAAGAAGAAATGAAAAAGTATTTCTCCCAGTTCGGCACTGTGACAAAGCTGAGGCTCTCACGAAGTGGAAAGGTAGGTTACAAAATCTTTTTTTTTTTTTTCAATCCGCTGCTGTCACTGTTTGTTGGTGTGGTGTTTGTGGCACTTTCGTGTAAACCATCATCGCTTTTGCAAAGCAGTGCATACATAGCTGTCTGTTACCAGCTTTGATCCACGCCTCCATGGTAAGTGTAAACTGCTTGTCCCTGTCGGAGTTGGCTGTAACAACTAGTTGAACGGGATCGCAGATGCCTATTTTTGTAAACTTCAGTGCTGAACATACAGATAGCTTGGCCTTAGCGTGCGTCGTCAGCCGAGTTGAAACTCTAATGAATAACTTGAGTAAGGTGCTGTGAGATGTGATCAATCACCTGTGGCACATCGTTCAAAATATTCAGAAAAAATGGAGTGTGAACGCTGATTCGAAATACCAATAGTATCGCAAGGGTAGTGCTGTATTCCAGAGCGACTGATGGATTGACAGTAATACGGCTACGGTTAAATAGGTTGCCCTTGTATTAAAGAAAAACACTTCCATCTTGCTTGAAGTTTCAAAAGAAATATTTTAAAGCTAGTGTAGCGTGGCAGCTGTACTCTAGCATGAGCTATGACAGCTAGAATTTCAGAGCTATGGTTATTACTGTTACCTATTCACTGTTTTACATTAACGTAGCCATGCTGCGATTGGTGAAATTATACAGTGAATTCCTTGGATTCTTTAGATGAAGCATGCCTAGTGAATGGCTGGTAAATATTGTGTTTAAGTTGCCTGTTGCATATTTAGATTCAAGGACAAAATTATTTGCACAAGAGCTGCAGTTCTGCACAATGCTCGATCACATGAGTCTCCATTGTACTGATCTTTCTCCCTGTAGACTAAAAGAACTGCTGCAGGCAATTGCAGTAATTGAATGAAAAGCCTATTTGATAACTCTGAGTTGTAAAATCATAAAAAAAACATGGCTGATCCCTCTTTCTAAGAATCGTTATAACTTGAAAGTGAAACGTGTCTTCACTGAGGCATTTGAGCAATCATTGTGCATTGTTACGTCACAAGGGCGAAGAGATGAATGCTACAGCAGTAAATTGCAAAGTCAAGCGAAAAAACGGCAAGCAGCTTGAAGCTTGCAACGCGCACTTCAAGCAGGAAGCGTGCATGAAATGGGCGTATGCACAACGAGTGCAGACTAACAACTGTTACAGCTGGACACCTAAAGCACGCTGTTAAAACAGAAAGAAAGATGCACAAAACAAATGCACAAGTATGCACAGGACAAGCGTGCACAACTGCCACAATTCTTACTGCTTCGTGTGCGAGCAGGATGCTCCTTTCATAAATGCGAAGTGAGGTTCGTGCTCTCAAGAATCACGAGTCTGATGAGCGGGCACGCAGGAAAGACCACGCTCTCTGGAGCCCGCACTCGTCGAAACATGAGAGATAATGATCTTTAGCGCGCTCCCAATGCGAGCCCTTCGCGGTATTTTGCTACTGATGCCGAAAAACGCCCTAACGCTGCAAAGGTCTGAGGACTGCCAAATGGTATATGGTGTATATAAATGGCTTGCCATTTGCACCTTTTGCGATGAACACTCCATGTTTTATGGTTAGATCCGCGCACTGTCGAGCAAGAGGTCGCTGGTTCGACGCCTCGTGGCAGAACTTTTTCTTCTAGTTTTTTTTTGCATAGAAATTTGTATATATTTTACTATGTCATACCCGTGACGCAAATAGTTCCGTGGAGCTGTGGTGGACCCCAGAATAAAACACTTTCATGTTAGTAAAATATTAACAAAACTGTTCAATACATACCTGAAATTGGGAACGTTTGTGCACCCTTCATAATGAAACTTAAGCCACTGATACAAAATGTGCATGGATGTCACCGCCATATCAGGGCATCTGGTGGTGGAGGTGCCACGTACACTCTTACTAGAATACACGGAGCAAGAAACTGTGAAATCAGATTAGTGCCAGTGTCCCTCGCGTTTCGTTGTGTTCACTCTTGGCGCCGCTGGTGAACAGAAAAAAAAAAAAAAACGGGGGGGGGGGGGGGCACAAATAAATGTGAACGACTACGTGTCCTCTCCTGCACTTGCCCTCTCTAATGAGATAAAAAGTCATGGTGACCGTTATGTCTGCGTACCCAGAGCCGAGAACTGGTCTGCGACGCCACAGGGACACTATGTATAAAGAATTCATTGGGTAACTTGCCAATCACTTTATAGTCAGATAAAACTTAAGAAGTCAGAAGACGCCTCACCCAGACGACTGAAGCGCAACAGCCAAGGATCACCTTCGCGAGTAACAAAATAGTCCCACACCGTGCACTTGGCAATATTCTCCAAAAGAGGGGCCATCGGCCCTCCGACTCATGACGTCGATCTGGAGTGTGCGCCCATTGGTATAGGCATGTATGCATCTGCCTTTGAAGAGCAACACACCGCTGACTTCTAAAGCTGTATCCGACTGACTATAGATTGGTCAACTTCAATGTTTGAAGAAGCTGGCAGATTTATGGACTGTCATTGACAATTTGCTTTTTTGTTTCTATTGTCTGGGTCCTCGCCTTAGTTTACTCACTGCACGTTAACGAGAAAACTGTCTGCAAAAAAATTAAAAAGTTGAATTTTATGTTCAAATACTTTTGTGCCTCCTCATCTATTTTCATGTGAAGACTGGCGGCAGCCGCGGCTATGCATTCATTGAGTTCCTGTCTGAAGATGTTGCCAAGATTGTGGCTGACACCATGGATGGGTATCTCTTCTTCAACAAAATAATGAAATGTGAGTAAATTTCCTGAGGCTATACTAAATGAAAATTCTGCTTTTCATCAAACATAGAATCCATCGAGAGAGGTTAGATTTACAATGCTTTCTACTGCCGGACATCTCTAAAGCAGTTTAAAAATAATGTTGATCAACCTATGTCAACTACACAGCTGCTGTGAAAAACACTAGATTTTTGTTTTTGTTGCAAAGCTTATATTTTTAATACATTAATTTAATTTTCAATGAAGCAGCTAGAAGCACTAAAAAATAAACTGAGAATCATTTTCAGCGCTCCAAACTGCTGCTGTTCACAACATTGACTTGTTTCACTGGTCCAGCAGCACAGTGTGTGAATTGAACTCACGTGGAAACGTGTTTTTCGTGTCCTGTTTGGAGAAGCTTATTGCTGTGCGTTTGCCGATTCACGTTCTTGCAATGGTAGAGGCATCTAACAGAAAATTGGAGCTGCGTGAATATAATAAACTTATGAGTGCTGAGTGAATTATAATATTATAGTATTGAGTGCAAATGGAAAAATTCTTTAATACTGCAAACTTACATTACAAAAAAAAAAGGTTCAAAAGAATGATTAAGCATGTTTTTACATAGTGGAAAGGTGAAAATTTTTTTTTTTTTGCTAGGTTCTCGAAACACTAGAGGGGGGGATTTTTAGTAGGTTTCCCGAGGAAAGGAGGAAAAAATGCGTTGGCTGAAGTGCGTTTATTTTAACGGCTTCGTAGAACCAAAGCAATGTCGACAGCACGTTACACGTTGGAGCGGACGTCATTGTCTGTGGAAAAGGTCGCTTGTTTTCCTGTGAATAGCTTCTGTGGACGCTGGATCAGTGCCAGTGTGCAAGAAATAAAACTATTTTCCAATACCGCATTTTCAGTTTATGTAGCCCTTTTTATGTCTGATATTGGGACGTTAAACCCTACAAATCAATCAATTTTTATGTCGGATTTCATAACATACTCACTAGCAGTGGGCGAATATTTGAGCCTTCGAATATTTTGATAGCAGGCCTTTAGTGGTGAACTGTAGGCACATTTATTAGAGAAATGGCAGAGCTAAAACCGACTAGCTGTCAAGCAGAGCTAGCGCGAGCAGCAACAACAGTCTTCATCCTCTTGTTTCGCGGTCACTCCTGTTTGTTCCATATATTCATGCTACAATTTATTTTTGATAGTGTTTGTTATTTGATTTTGCACTGGAATTTTACGATTTCAAGTATTGGAAGTTCCAGAAAACAAATAAATCGGCGTGCAGTGGGCTTGGTCTTGCTTTTTGGGGTGCCAATGGGCAAAACTGCTAACCACTTCCAGTGGTGCTCTCAATGGTTGCTGCATGTCATGATGCATGATGTGCTGGGTCAGGGGGCTGTGCTGCGGAGCCAGCGGGCGATGTTATTGCTGTGCTGCATCAAGTGATGTAAAGCAGAGTTCGAGTCACTAATTTAGGCACAGCTCTTTGGAGGAACAGTATTTGATGCATGGCTGTTGTTACAGGCAGGGTGATACCGAGGGAGCATGTGCACGAGGGCCTGTTCCGGCACTTCCGCTACCCGTTCCCCTTGCGCAAGGAAGTAGTGCGCACCGTCCACAACCGCCGCCGCACAGCCGAGTCGGAGAAGCGCAGTGCCCGTCGCCGCTTGGCCACTCTGGAGCGAACAAAGGCCCAGCTGCGCAAGATGGGTGTAAACTGTGACTTCGTTCCTGAGGTAAGCGATCCTCTGCCTCCTCCTACTCTCTTCACTTGTCTTGTGGTTCGGACATGTTCGATTACTATTTGGGTCGATTGGGATTTGTTTCTTTCAGTATTTATGGGCCCGTTAAACAATTTTTGAACATGGTCAGGAAATACTGCTGATTTGTAGTCGAGACTACTGAGAACATGCGAGCCAAAGACAGTCGCCGACTGTTAGGACACTGCAAATTCAGACATGCTCGTTTATTCTACCAGCTTTGTGGTACCGCCACAGATCTTATTGAAGTAATGTAAACATGTGACTGAAAATTGGGACTCCCCACAGTGCGTCATTTGATTATTTGAACTCCGGCTGGCTGATCGAGTGCAACATCGAATTCCCGACACACTGTCAGTGATATTTAATATATATTTTTGCAGGGCTACCAGCACTGCATGTGTGCACTCGCTATGACTGTATGGCATGCCATTGTCCAAATTGCACAAACTACAATTGCCGATTTCGAAGGCTGTGTTTGTCAACTAAATGTTGTGGTTGTTTTTCGGCTTTTGCCAAGAAGAAAATTATCGGATAAGTCGCAGGCAAAGCTAAGCCACACTTGGAACCAGCTTGGTGTGGTGTGTGGACAGGAAGGCATTTGAGGCTTCGCATTGTATGCAGCGTCAGTCGTTTCTGTGGTTAGGCTCGATCTGTGTCCCGTGCCTTTTGTATCACACCCTTTTTTTTTGCTCGGTGTGCGAGGCCTGATCTGCTGAAGTGGCTCCGGCAGCACTTGTTCCATCTGCGCCTTTAAAACCAAAGAAAAAATGTCGCAACTATAAGATGCGGATGATGGCATAAAATGCGTCTTTTACTTGCATGGTGAAGGGCAGCTCACCTCAATTCGAAACTGCTTGGCAGTTGCTGCTGCAGCAAATGTAGATAGTATCATACGTCAGGCCCTCGAACCAGCTCAGGTGGACAGTACAGTAAAAGCTCGTAAATTCGAATTTCATGGGGATACCGAGCAATATTAAAATAAACAAAATTTGAAATATTGAAATTGAGCAAAAATGGGTGTATTTCGAGGGTGGGGGCACAAAAAAATATTTGTTAGCCAAAAAGTCGGTAATGACCATCTGCTTCTTTTCTCTGAATGCCATAGCTGCAGCTTTTTGTTCCAGTGTGCGAATGCGGCACAGGGAACCTTCTTCACTCTTTTCAGATCTGAAGAACAGATGCGTCACATTAAGTGTTTCTATCATCTCAGAAGCTGACGAGCGCCCCACTGCGGTGGTCTAGTGGCTAGTGTACTCGACTGCTATCCCGCAGGTCGCGGGATCGAGTGCCGGCTGCGGCAGCTGCATTTTCAATGGAGGCGAAAATGCTCTAGGCCCGTGTGCTCAGATCGGAGTGCACGTTAAAGAACCCAAGGTGGCCGAAATTTCCGGAGTCACCTACAACAGCGTCTCTCATAATCATATGGTGGTTTTGGAATGTTAAACCCCACATATCAATCAATCGAAGTTGACGGGCGCACAAGCACTTCGTCACATTCGTCTTACTCACCTTCTGGCTTTCAAGCAACAGGCTGTGCACCGGCTACTCATGCAGTAATGTCCTCATCAATCAGGGCACCACATACCGATGCACAGCTGTCAACTTCTATACTATCACAATAATCAGCAAAACTTAGGCCCTGAAGAGTGCCGCACAGTGCCTTTGGTATGAGCTCCTCAGCCCCGTTGACCCTGATGTCATAGCTTTCCTGCGCACTTCCAGCTGGAAATCCACCGTGGCGGAAACAGTTTGCAATTGTTGTTGCTCTGACCTGTTTTCACGTGCACCAATATGTGCATGGCAGTGAGCAGCGTAATGTTAAAGTTCTTCCTGTCGCCCGCGCACAAAATCATTCTTTCCAGCTTGTGATACCTATAACAGCACTTGATATTCCTCGTCACAACCTGGTTCATTAGCTGTTGGGCCACAGTCGTGTTTGCTGGAAGGAATACAGTAAAAGCTCTAATTCGAACCGCTAGGGGAAGCCGCCTCAGTTCGAATTAACGAAACTTCGAACTAACAAAAGTGAAGAACAACAATAGTACACTGCGGGTAGGGCAGAACAATTTATTAAAAAAAAAAAATCTGTGGTCGCGGTCTGCCTTCTTTCCTTGAAAGCGACAGCCAGCACTTTTTGCTCTAACGAGTGAATTTGCCGGAAGGCCTCTTCTCCGCCTTCTTCAAAACTTAAGAAAAGATGGGCGGCATTCAATCCGGCCATTACTTCCGCAGCAGAGGGCCGCACTGGTGCTTCGTCCTCCTCCTCAACATCATCACTGGCAGCGACAGGTTCTGCACTTCTCAACCTGACATATTATGTTGCCATCCGTGACTGCACCACACACCATTGCACTTGAGTCCACATCGACGTAGTCTGCAAAGCAGACGTCTTCCAAAACGTCTGCCATGGGGGCAGTGACGCAGTTTTCGAGCACTGGTGGCTCGTCAGCTTGCAGAGCTTCGGTGCTGAAGCCACAGTGGCGAAAGCAATTTGCTATCGTAAGCGCTGTTACTTTCTCCCAAGCACGCACAAGCATGTGTAGTGCACTTAGGAGCGTCACTTGGTAGTTATTGCATAAAATAATTCGTTCCAACATATGACGCCGATAATATGATATTAAATTTCTAATTATACCCTGGTCCATGGGCTGCAGTATCGCTGTTGTGTTTGCTGGAAGGAAGTGTTTTGGCATGGTATTTGCCGCGGGCACACGCCATCAAGTAGGAGCAGCAGAATCGCTACAGACGGGAAGCTACTACCGGCGCTACCGCAACAAACGTTAGCCGAGGCCTAACACCAACACAAAAAATTGCGATAGTTGGAAGCTACTCCCAGCACCAACAACCGAGGTTGTTGGTGCTGGGAGTAGCTTGCCCGAGACAGACTGCAGAGAAGGCTGGGCGAAGCTACAACGCGCCCGATTTGCTGTGTGCTGGTCATGCCATCTGTCATCTAACAGCGACAACTACGCAGGATTTTCAAAGGCTCCGAGATTAACGCTTAAAAAAAAAAATCTTGGAGGTTACGTAGGACAGAGAGCGGGCAGCCGCCGAGTGAGAGAGAGATTGTGGGGGGGGGGTGAAGAGTAAGTGGCACTATTTTTTGCACTCTGGCCTCTGTGCTAGTTTCTCCGTTTTTCTCTCCGCTCCCTGTCAACGCCGCCTCGTAACTCGGCAGGCACCCTATCGAGTGACTAGCCCAGCCGCCGGCACGGTGGCGCGTAGTTCGAATTATCCGCGACGGAACCTACTCGCGTTTGAGTTAATGGGGTTTTTTTCATAGGCTTGTATAAAGCTTGGCCAGACCACAACTTACAGTTCGAATTACCCATAAATTTGAATTATTGAAGTTCAAATTAACGAGCTTTCACTGTACTAACTTTGTTGCTTTCGGCTTAACATCGACTGTGTGCGCCAAACAGTTGTCGAAGACAGGAAGAGCGTGTCTGCCGCCCAGTACCATGCGTCTGTCGAATTTCAGTAGCCACTTCCTGAATAGGTCACCTGTCATCGAGGCTTCTTTATTGTTTGCGATTACTTTGTCGGGAGTGACCGAATATTTTTGAAGCACCGTGGCTTGTGCACTTTGCCAATCACAAAAAGGGGGACCTTTTTCGTACCGATCATATTTGTGGTGACCAGAACAATGACACGCTACGCTCTTTGCTGGACTTGCTGCCGGCACAGCTGTTTCCTTTTTAAGTGATTGTCTTGTCTGGCTGCAACTTGAAAAATAATGCTCTCTCGTCAGCATTTAACACACCCTGTGGTGAGTACCTCTCCAAGTACTGCTGCAGGGTGTCGCTTCTCCAAGTAGCACATGTTTCGGCGTCCACTTCCTTTGCTATGAGATTTTGCGGCTCCCTTAAACAATTAAACTATACCTAAAACGCTACCTAAAACGATAAAACGATGAAATTATCCCTCGGAGGTGAAAGTCGTCAATGTCCAAGCGCAGGTCGAAATCGGCTGCCTTGGCCACTATGATAAGGCTGCTCAATGCAATACTATGGGCTCTCATTTATTTATCCCACGTAGTCAAAGCTGACTCCAGTTCCAGGAATTTTGCTGTTCTTTGCCTTTTCCGACTGGCGCCAAAATCCTTGGCTTCATAGTTGTTTGAATGGCCGCCCTGTTCCTTATGTATATTGACAACGTGCTTGGAGGTATGCTGTGCTTCCTTGTAATTTCATATTTGCTCGACTTCCCTTGGTCTACCTCTCGGAAAATCTCCACCATCTCCTTGACTGTCTCTGCACAGTACTTTCCCCGTGGCATCTTGCAACTTTAATGCGCAATAAGATGGCATTGATGGCTTGAACAAAGAATTCGCTCAAAGAAAAAAATGTCGCCACCAGGTGGGGCTTAGGACTTCTTCGCCACTCCGCTGCCTCAGTGCCCCGCGTATACAAGTGGTGCCAGGCACTGAGATAGCGGGAGGGCTTTTGAGCCCTTTGCTCAGAGGCCACCTGAAGCACCAGGCATCAGAACTTGAAAAAACCGGTCGTACCACCTATCGTTTGGCCATAAAGGCTTCTACTGGTGTTTGACGACAATAACGATCAGTGGCGCGCTCTTCGAATTATCCTTAGAGATGGCATTTTCTGTTCGAATTACCGAGTGGTTTTACACATGGTCTCTTATGCTTTGTGGACCAGATAGCGGTGACCATTTTGAATCAACGCGGTGTGAATTAACAATCTTCACTGTAAATCCAATGATGACGCGCCACCCACGCTACAGCCATCAAAGGCAGATTCAGCGCAGGATGTAACTGCGATGGCCTAACACACGATGGCCAATATAGGGCGACTTGGTTACATATAAGCATGCGTGTGTGACTATACGCTTTTTTTTTTCTGGTGAATCTTTTTTTTAGACTTTCAATTACCGTATTTACTTGCATAATGAACACACTCACATGATAAATGCTCCCCCAACTTCAGTCGTCAAACTCTGGAATTTTTTTTCATTCCGCCAAATAAACGTACCTTGTCCGCTGCAGTTCCGCTAACCGACACCTGGCGCGTCCTTGCCCATTCGATTTCTCGTTTTTTAGGGGCGAAGCTCCTTATGGCGTGGCTTGGGCGTCCCTCGTATGCAACCACCAGTGGCACATACCCGAAATAGGTATAACACTTGACCTCTAAGGTGGTGCCAGTGAGAGATTTCTTCTGTGCGTTGTTTAACAATAAAAAATAGTGCTCAATGTACATGCCAATGGCTGCTAATGGGGAATGAGAGACATGAGCATTCGGCTTTTAGTCAACGCGCACGCTGCGATCCCCATTAGCAGCCATTGGCATGTACATTGAGCACTATCGGACAAGAAAGGGATGCTACATTATACTCGCTGGGTGTAACCTCCTTAGCTTTAGAAAGGTTTAGCGAGCGTGGAGCCGCAGTGCCATGAATACAATGAACTTGTATATACCATGAATGAACTTAAGGTGGTTAAAAATGAGAAGTAGATACGAAGCGCAAGCCATAAGAAAGTAAAAGCCGAATTCTCCTGTCTCTCATTTCTCATTAGCAGCCATTGGCATGTAAATTGAGCCCTATCTGACAGGGAAAGGTTGCTACGTTATACTCGCTGGGCGTAACCTCCTTGGTTTTCGAAAGGTTTAGCGAGCGTTTGGTCGCAGTGCCATGAATACAGTGAACTAGAATATACCATGAACTCGAGGTGGTTAAAGGTGGGAAGTGGACCCAAAGCGCAGGCCGTAAGAAAGTGTGCGTGTGCCACTTCTCGTTTAGTCCTTGGAATGTCCGCTGGATGGCGGTGCTTCTATATGGGGAATGCGCCCATCGAGGTGTGTCAATATGATAAAAAGATGCGAGATGGTGGGACTTGGAGTGTTGAATAGATGAACGAACGGACACACAAACAGATGCATGGATGGACGCATGAACGGACGCAGGGGCGGATGCATGAAAGAACGCAGGGACGGGCGCACAAACAGACGCATGGACGGTCACACAGACGGACGCATGGACGGACGAATGCTTCGCCCCACTCTCCATCATTCACTCCGTGGATATGCTGCCATATTTATTATTATGCTGACACCCTTCGGCCACATCTGCTCCCTCCCTTCCCCCCTTCGCCTGCTGCCACGCGCTGTAGAATGGCAGTGAGGAAAAAAAAAATAATGAAAAATAGAAGGCAGCATGAAGCCTTGCAGTGAGCTTTTGCACGACGACTCTTTCCCGCACCATTGTCTTTAGATATGACCGCCTTTGAGGGTCCAAACACTCTTTTGAAACGGTAAAAGCCATAAATGAAATAAGCAATTACCACTATGATGTTTCGTTGCATAAAAGATAGCTTACCTCCACTTGTTGACGCCACAATATGCCGCAAAAGGTCTTCCTTCTTTTCAGTAACTGCTGAGACAAGGTTAATGAACTTATGCTTTTACAGATAAGCATCAGAAAAGAGCAAAGACTTAGAGATTAGCGATAAACCTGCCGTAATGACCTGTCGCCGACAATATTGTCTTAATTGTCAACAGCTATCATCTGTTTAGTTGCACGTGCGGCATACCACTATTGTGCAGATGAACGCGGTAGTACAAGTGCCATGCTCCTGTTTGCAGATTTGCTGTTGCCACATCTGCTGCTAGGCTTTTATATGGGCGAAGCTCCTTAGAGCGTGGGTCTGCTCATCCTCCGTTGTTATCGTACGTAGCCACCGATATGCGAGATGGCGGTTCTTGGAGTGTTCAGTAGATGGACGCTCAGACGGACAGACAGACAGACTACAAGACAGATGGACAGACGTACGGCCGGATGGACGCATAGATGGTCGCGCGGACGGACGGAAGCAAGAACGGACGGTCGGACGGAAGCATGGATTGGAACAGACGTTTCACCTCACTCATCATCATTCACTCCGTGGATATGCTGTGATTTTTTCAACTGCGCGCCTCTTTGTAGAAAGGAGAGCAGCTTTCTGGGGCCTACACTCTAAAAAAATATCGAGTAAAAAGGGTGTCTTTTTGTCCCACAACAATAATCGTCATCATCCTTGCTTGCGCTTCCTTTTTGAAAACTCAGCGCTGGCCACTTTTCTATCGAGAATGCAATGTAACCCTGATAATGGGCATGTCTATCGTGACCGGAATATACCGGGCGCGGGGCGATAGCGCAAAGATGGAACGCAATATAGATGACGATTATTGTTGTGGGACAAAAAGACACCCTTTTTACTCGCTTTTTTTTTTAGTGTAGTTGAGTGCCACAGATTCTAAAAAATGTCTAAGCGCTGACAACAAGCGCATTGCATGTTTTAGGCATGTCATGCCTTGTCGTTAAGGGCCACCAGAGCACCACTGAGAACTCCAGTGCGTTTTGCTTGCAGCAAGCTTGCCATACGGCGTTGAACCAACAAGCTACCATAAATGTATGGAATATAAGTTGACCCCCCCCTAACTTTGAATCTCCGAAAAAGACATTTTTAAAAATTTCAATGTATTGCGGTGCACCCTTACCTTGATCAACACGCCACACAACCAGCTGCACTGTGGTGACATTTTTATTTGGACACTGAGCTTGTGTAGGTAAACGCCAGAAGGCCACGGAGCGCTGTCACTCAGACTCGTCCGAACTTGAGTCCTACGACGTTTGGTTCTCCGTAGTAGCGTCCCTGAGTGCATTGTCCTCCATTCCATCCAGTGCAATGCTGATGCAGCATTTGCGGAAAGACTTGCTCACCATCTCCTTTGGGAGAGATTTCTATGCTGATATCCAGCCACAAACGGTCGTAAGCGGTCGTCGTAAGCGGCCAGCGGAGGTCCTGGGATTGTCGCCCAGCATTTACTCATTGTAGAGCTTGCACACGCAATCTTTAAAAGGCCACTCACCAGGCTCTTAAAATACAAAAAAGAGCATAATATTCTCTCCTTGTATATCTTGTCCTTGCGAACTTCTGTGACGCGGACAGTACTGTGACGTCTACAGCGTACATGCTGTCGATTGATTTATATACACGAAATTACACGTGTGATTTGTCTCCTGCACTGCTTTGTCATGCAACCGCCCATCTGTTCTTCTTTGTTTTGCATGAATATCGTGCACAATCAAACGATCAAACTTCATTTTTTGTGTTTACTACAACTGCGCAAGCGGCGATAACAGCGTACAGCCGAGAAGCGTGAAATCCTGATAGGCTCAAGCGCTTAGTGCTGATATTGTTCACGTACATTCAATAACTAAGGGGCGAGGAGGGTGCACTGTGTATCAAAGAGAGGAGAAAATCACCCTTGTCTTTAAATGCCGAGTGGTAAGTGGCCTTCTGAAGGGTTTATTTAGCACTATGTCTAGTGGCTGGAGCATTGATGTTGGCCCCCAGGGATCACAACAAGGTGTGTTTTACCATTGGACAGGGCTCCCTTGACATCAGTCATGAGGTGGCCTCGAACTGAGTCGAAGACCAACATGCTTGGTTGCTGAAAAAGCGCACCGGGTTGTCAATTCCACACAAGCCAAATCTACTCCAGTATGAGAGACTCATTTATGAACCATTTTTCGTTCGCTTTCACGATAACAAGCCAAATCTACTCCAGCATGAGAGACTCATTTATGAACCATTTTTCGTTCGCTTTCACGATAACATCCCAAGGAAAGCCTTCTTTCCGTAGCTTTTTTCTCTTGAAAATGATATTGGGGGCTGCTTCTTTCCATCGGCTGTGCACGCGAGCACCACTGTAAATCGCAAATGCTCGTTGCCCGTTGTCAAGTGCTTTGCGTGCTTGGGTTTTTTACTGGTCACAATCCGGTTTGAGGGCATATCAAACCAGGTTAGAGTTTAGTCAGCGTCGCCTACATGTCCCATCACGTAGCAATGCTGTCGGCGAAGCCCGATGACAAAACGTTGATACTAGACCAGCCTGTGATCAAAATCTTCGGGCAAATATTGGTGCACGGAAGCATCCCTCCTCAGCGTACCCGCGATGGTGCACCCAGGATGGCGAGCCCTTGAATTGCGCCTTTGTGAGCCCAGACTCACACGCTATCTCGAGAGCTTTCACGCGGATGCACTCCGCAGCGACCATGCACGCCACTCCCGGATCAATTCGGATAGTAGCGTTTCCAGTTTGGGCTGCATTGCAGTTGGTTCCCGACATTTTTTTTTTGTTGCTGCAGAATGTGACGCGCTGCTTTTGGCTCCTCCAGTATCGGACACTTTTCTCTGCTCACCGAATTCCCATTGTGCTGACAGGCTACCGTGTGCTTCGGCACACTGAATAACTTTTTTTTTAACTCTTTCAGTACTGTGCCTATTGAAATTGTTCAATTTGAACAATGGATTTCAAGTTTAAATTTCGTCATGCTTGCAGAGTTTGCAGGTGCTTAACACCATCTAGATAAGAATGTAGGAAACGCACAACGACATCCGTTATGTTTCGGTTGGTTTTCACTCTAAGAAAGTTTTCTCTCGTCGCTTTAAGTTACGGGTTGTTGTGGAAGTGCGCCGATCATGGCGTTGTTTTCCCGTGTGGATGCTCCTAAAACACGACACGTTTCTCGCGAATCGAGTGCATCAACAGCAGATTTTAAGGATGAAATTAGCAGCAGTGAGCCTGAAAGAGATGTTAACACATCAAATTTTAGGACCGATGACAATGATGCGTCAAGTCAAGCCGCAACATCGAGCGAGTGAGTGTTGGCTGTATGTGTCGCGCACATTTTGTTCTCTAATTAGTAGTTGCGGGCGGCAGAGAGTGTACTCACAGCAATTTTACTCATTTTGAAGGTCTCAATTTCCTACGAACGTGCTTTCTTGTCGTGTGCAGTTTCTTTCGCTGGGGGGTCGTAGTCGAAGGCGTGCTCTAGACTAATGCACATTGCTCCGTCCAGGCCGTCAATTTCTTCCAGCTGTCTTTCACTGCGCAGCTGACCAGCATGATCTGCGGCTACACCAACAAATATAGGTGAATACATATTTTAGAGAGACAGACATACACGGAAAGAGACGATTAGTGGAGGAACTTTATGGTGACCCGCTCCTAACTGCAGCGGACGATCACCGCGGGTTCACGCTTAGCGAGCCACAGGGCCGCTACTCCGTTTACTCGCGTGTAGCGCACCGCTCCGCGCGCGCTCAACTAATAAGGCGTTTAGCGCGGCGCGGCAAATAGACAGTGTTCTAATGTAAAAGTACACAACACTTTATTGCCTCTGGCGGCACCCCGAACAACAGTTCAACGTCCGCTCCCGGGACGCGGGTAGCAAATGCACCCGCACGCGGGCGTTCACAATAAGGGGAAAACCGCGAGCACGTCGCAGCTGGCAATGGCGAGCTTTGACACGCCGGTCGGGAAAAGGTCCCTCGCGGCTATGCTGCGCACTCTCACGATGGCCAATGGGCCTGGTCGCGAGTGTTAGGGCAAACCTCGTACGCGTAGGCCTAACGCAAGTGCGGCTCGTTGTGGTACGACCACTTGAAGCACTAGGCACCGCTCTGGGCGTAGCGTACGCTCCGAAACTAGCACTCAAGTAAACACGCCTGCCGAGGTGCCCAAGGCACCCCAGGCAGGCTACCGTCCGCGATTCCCAAAGGGGACACGGACGAAGGAAAACACGTGCTTACCCGGTGCTGCCCACGGAAAAAAGACCGCTCCCACGGCGCGCGCGTACCGCGCACCGTGCCCGCCTGTGGTGCCATCTATCGCCACGTGGTGTTAACAGGGCAGGAAAGCAAAAGGGTGTGGCCGTGTGGCGGAATGCCCGCGAAAATGGTCGCGGGCGCGCCTCAGATCCCCACAACTTCAGTCCCGATCAAGTGATGAAATGAACTGGAATCCTTATCTTCATTGTCTTGCCTTCATCTTTACTGGCATACCTCAGAGTTATTGTCAGGGCTCATTTCTTTGAAGATTATGCCCAAAAGCCGTTTTTATTGCGATGGCAAATATATGGACACTCTCGGCTGGATCTTGCCGCCGGCATCGATGTCGGCGTCGTCATCACTCACCCTATATGTATACGTGTCTATATATATGAAGATGCAAGAAAGAAAAAAAAATCCAGAAAAAGACTCCAATGCATGGAATCGAATTTTGGTACTCTGAATCGTGAGTGCGAGGCGTTAACCACTGAGCCACCGAGGAGCACATCCTTTAATGATGAAACGGCAAGCTATTTATATCCACCACTTACCGCTGCTGATGGGCATTTCGGGGGAAATCATCGTGTTCTCAGCAAGCAAGATGGCGCAATGAGTGCGCGCCGCCGTGCAATGCGACAGCGCGATCTCTCTTCCTCCATGCGTGCTTTGCCCCGCTTAGAGGAGGCGAGCGACGCTCCCTCGGGCGCCCATATCTCGCTCGCGGTGGGGAGAATCATACGTCTTGGCTGGCCTAGGGCTTTACCTGTAATGATTCTGTTGTATTTACTGGGCGCATAAAGGTCACTGCAATTATTACAGTCTCCATTTGCAAAAAGCGCGCGCTTTTCAGACGCAGTGAAGTAACAACTGAGACGCTTATTCGCGTGCATTTGTACCTGTGAGTACGTTTCGTGCGTCATTTGTGCGTGAGAAACGCGGGGCATGTTTCATTCTGCTTTCCATTCTGTGCGTGACCTTCCAATTAGTTGCTATCGTGTTCATTGCTTCGCCTTTATGGCAAAGCTGTGACATTTTTTTTTTTTTCATTCCTTGCTTTTCTAGGTGTCATGGACTCTGAGCAGAAAAATCCCGTTCGCGATGGCAAGCTGCACTTGCTTTTCTAAGTGTCATGGACTCTGAGCAGACAAACCCTGTTTGCGATGGCAAGCTGCACAAGATAATTCATGTACTGCTGCACCGTCGCTTTCTTTTTTGTGGAAAGAACAGTTCTTGTTAATAATTGAAGTTTGTGCAACCTTTTTGCAACATAAGAAGTTACAAATTGTGTATCTTGAATTCTTTAAATGCCAAGCATTTCTTAGCGAACTTCAGTGGTTTTGAGCGTATCTATCTATCTAGCCGCTTACGACTTTTAGCTCTCCTGGCCGTTTCGATAATGGGATCGATACCAAACACGGTATGGCATAATATGACTGTAGGAAAAACACATTTGACTAGTCATAACATGAAAATCATGACATTTATGTCATGAATGTCATGATTTATATTTCATGGTCCTGCAACTCTTGGGATGGTTTCGTTCACATGGCATGTTGCAAAACTAGTATGGTATGGCATGATTGCATGGCGAACACAAGCGACAGACTCTAATATAAAAATCACGACATGTGTGTCATGTAACAACATAACTACATGCCACGCTCATGATGCGCTCGCGGCCGTTTCGCTAGTGTCGCATATATAAAATTTGGTATTACAGTACCTAAATGGATGACGAAGGTATGTGACTGGTGTGAACATAATAATCATGAGATGCATGTCATGTAACAACATGACTTCGTGCCACACTCATGATGTGCTGGCGGCCATTTCGCCAACTTCAATTGTACCAAACTTAATATTATTCGACGCGAAAGGACGACATAGGTAAATGACACATCCAAACATGATAATCACGACAAGCGCGTTATGTAACAAAATGACTGCATGCCACGCTGATGATGCACTCACGGCCGTTTCGCTAGCTTCACATGTACCAAACTTGGTATTACGTGACGCGAACGGACGACATAGGTAAATGACATATCCAAACATGATAATCACGACATGCGTGTCATGTAACAATATGACTACATGTCACACTGATGATGCGCTCGCGGCCGTATCGCCAGCTTCACATATGCTACATTTGGTATTACGTGACGCCACTGAATGACGAAGGTATGTGACTGGTGCAGACATGATAATCATGAGATGCGTGTCATGTGAGAACATGACTACATGCCACAGTCATGGTGCCAATACATTTCAACGTGACACGGTGCGCGTGCTTGCCGGTGTTCATTTAGTCGCGGCACGCTGGCGTTGCCTCGCCAAGCACCGGTACTGCCATATACTCGCAGGCGCTTGCCGCGCTGCGTTGCTTTGACGCATTCGCATTTCAGTGCCTCCGGCGTCCCTCCGTCACGAAAAAAGGGAGACACAGTGTTGTCTGGGTAACGCATCTGTGCGAAATGCAACATGCTGCATTTCGCGCCGGTTGCCGTCAGGCCACGCCGACAAACGCTGGTTACGCCTGGCGTCAGACTATAGAGCGCTGTGCCCAGCGTGCGCGCATGTCCACGCTACGTTGGAGTATATTGGGCCCTTCATGATGCACTCGC
Organism: Rhipicephalus annulatus; assembly: GCA_013436015.1. Taxonomy (NCBI): domain Eukaryota; kingdom Metazoa; phylum Arthropoda; class Arachnida; order Ixodida; family Ixodidae; genus Rhipicephalus; species Rhipicephalus annulatus. Next base: position 191,414 of record WOVY01003815.1, read on the forward strand.
GGCTATTTTGCTAGCTCCGCATATACCAAATTTGGTGTTATGGAAAGTCAATGAATGACAACTCATATGACTGGTGCAAACATCATAATCCTGACAAGCGTGTCGTGTAAAAACATGACAACATACCACGCTCATAGCGTGCTTGTGGCCGTTTCACTAGCTCCACATATATTAAATTTGGTATCACGTGACGTGAATAGATGACGAGGGTAAACGACACATCCAAACATAATAATCATGACACGGAAGTCATGTATGGCATAATTTACCTCCACCTCGTAAATTTGTGCTGACATTAAAGTGACATCAACATTTCTCATTTGTGCTTTGCATATCATCGATTCCCACTGTATGTGGGATCTGCCAATTTTTTAAGCTAATTATTTTTTATGTTATTCTCCTTTTTATAATGTTAATTGTATAGTACTGTATAAACTTTTCAATATAAACATTTTTTTCTTAGTGTTTGTAACAAGTATATATGAAATATTTATGTTATTGAACAGAACATTTTTTTTAGCTACAGTTTGGTACCAAGGAATGTAAATAAGGCATTAGTATCTAGAGCAAAAACGTTTTTACACTCAGTGAAAGCGGCCCGCTTTCCCACTGTAGCGATAGATTTAAAGCCTATTTCAAACTGCCATCGACTACCACTTATTTTTGAAGGAAATAAAAAAGAAAAGAGCAGACTGACAGCAGATGACCGAAGCAAAATGGTGCTCTTGGAACACTGTAGGCCTTGCCTAGCCTTGCCGAACGGCGCTGCTGCTGATGCTCACGATGGCAATGGAGGCTTTTGACTTCAGCTGCCCATTGTTACTAATTTTCTTGTAAGATGCAACTTCGTTGTAATGAGGTCGGAGTGTATGTAGAGATAAGTCGTTTGTGAAGTGGTATCTTTCCTACTTCAGAGCTCTGTGCTATGTTATGTTGCTCCACACAAACATCCCGGAAACTGAAGCCATGGCTTCCTTCTGGATGTTATACATCCTGTCATGATGTTGACAGCTAAACCACAGCCCATGAGGATCATTTCGCCTTAGAGACTCCTTCTATATGACTTTTGGCGATGCATTTTCTATGTGTCACCTTTTACGAGATCAGCCGAGGTCTCTCCTATTGTCTTTAATATGTAACCATAAAACTGTACCCCAAAGGTCTTTCTTCCCCCTCTCCCGAGCCTCGTTTTTCGCTTGCTCATATACAGCAGAAAACCTCTTGTCAACATTGCCCTTCAGTGCCATCTAGAGTAACTACATTAGCCACAGAGCGGTTTGAAAAGAACTGTCCTGTCATCCTGTGATGTCTTACGTTGGCATCCTACAGGTTGTTTGTTTGATACACATGTTGAACAGGCTGCATGTTTGGAACTCCAGCGGGCACTTTGTTTCGAACGCTAGTATTGCCAAAAAGCTAATTCATTTAGCTGAGCTAGCAAAACACCAGGGTCAGGAGTTACATCTATGGAAGAAAGAAGTAGAGGTGAGGCGCCAGTGCCAGTAGTGAAGCACTGACGTTTTGCGCTCAGTGCAGTAAGCTGTAGAAAAACAGTGTAAAACAAATCGCAAAGCAAATCAGAAAATCACATGAAAAAGACTAAAATTTGTTTGAAATGCCACATAATCATTCAAGAAGAGCAGGGAAGCAGCAGATAAACACAAGAGTGCAAAAGGAAAGGAAAGATCAGATAACCAGTTCAGAAACTCAGGTGAATCATTTCTCCTCCGCAGTTAGTGCAGCCTTCACTTGAGTGGAGAGATGGGGGCCTGCCTTTGATTTTATTACACCCGTAATATCTCAACCAAGTGCCCCTTCCCGTTTTCGGGGAAATTGAAATATGTGCCTACAACCAAGCAAGCACGAAGTAACTATTAGTGCCGGTGTTATAAAAACAACAGGATGTCTATAGTAAATTTCATTTATTGCGAAGTGCAGTAAGAAGTGGAAATTCACCAACGATTATGACATGTACTGCCTAATGCAAATTCGGAGCACAGCTTCGTGTTGGCACAAGGCGAGCTGTGTTTGGAGTTTTGGCTTCCGGCAAGGTATTGACTAAGCCCTAAATCGTAGCCCCGCCGCGGTGGTCTAGTGGCTAAGGTACTCGGCTGCTGACCCACAGGTCGCGGGTTCGATTCCCGGCTGCGGCGGCTGCATTTCCGATGGAGGCGGAAATGTTGTAGGCCCGTGTACTCAGATTTGGGTGCACGTTAAAGAATCCCAGGTGGTCAAAATTTCCGGAGCCCTCCACTACGGCGTCTCTCATAATCAAATGGTGGTTTTGGGACGTTAAACCCCACAAATCAATCAAATCAATCAATCAAGCCCTAAATCGTAACTGCTCTGACATAGTACAGCACCCGCTATGCCATTATTTGTTTTTCTCTGGATAAGCAAGGCACCTGACACACATTAGTAAGGTGTTGCACTTTGTTGATGCTGCATGCGGCTGAGGGCAACGAACCATGGCTGAGCACTTTGCAGTGGGTGGGAAGCATTAAACCACATGCTCGTTACGCAATTGGCTTTGTGTGACCCCTGGTTGTTATTTCACTCATCTGCCTCGCTAACGTAGTTCAACGCAATTCCCTGCTCGATGTGACAGCTGTACAGGGCTTTTCTGCAAATGAGTTTCAAGCACCAGCGTGACTTTTTGATGGAATATTCAACTGCTACGCAGATCGCCCGGGTGTTTAAATCCTATACGATCTTAGATATTTTCTTCCCATTTTATTTTTTCCTGTCTATCAGATAGGTTGCCTATTTGGACACCTCTTAACGAAAGAACAGCCCCTTAAGAGCTGTGCACTAAAAACGGCACTTCAACTGCTTCTGAGAGTGAAACATACTGTGGAGCGTTACAGAAGCCAACCTTTCGTTTTGGCTTCTCCGCTAGCGACTGTCCCCACCGCACTCAGTAAATTTTTGCACTTATAACAATGGGGCATTCTCTCCCGCTGTTCTCCTTCCTTCAAGTCACCACCACCCTAGTGCCACACAGATATATGTCAAAGTGAGCTGCGCCCATTAGTAAAAGAGCAGCTCTGCTCAATCTACCTGGAAGGGGTCTCTTGCCGAATTTTCGGGATTGGGGAAGAAAATGGGGAGGTAAAGAAAATGTAAAGTTCTAACTGTATAGGCAGAAGTGTGTGTGTGTGAGACACCAAGGCGAAATCTTTCTTCAATCCGCCGTTCATTGCTACGTGTGTAGTGCTTGCGCTTCTTTTAATTCTGTATATTTCTCTGCTGTGTTGGCCTAGGACTTATAACAATAAGGAATGAAAAATGCATAAAATAAACCATTAACAGCTACGCATGTGTTGACAGCATCTGCTCATTGTTATGCACAGGTTCCCGCAGAGCTCTTAGAGCCACTGGATTCCAAGGACACGAGCAGAGCTAGCGCAGCCAACGACTCTGGTTTGCCTTCCTTTGTGCTCGACTCGAGCGATGACAGCATAGATTTCAAGACACCACCTGGCACAAAGAAGAGACGCAAGGTAAAACCTGTAGAGCCGGCCGCGACCCTTGTGGATGTGACGCCTGGCCGTCGTACTGCGACACCGTCGCCCAAGAAGTCTGTCAAGCTGCTCGCCTCGCCAACTCCAAAGACGCGCCGTCGGGGTCCCGTTGTGTCCACACCTCGTAATGCCACACCCAAAGTGAGTGGGACTATATTATTGTAATTAATTTATTTCAGCGAAGGGACACTTCCAATTACATTAGTGGGTGCACTAGGTAGACCTCATATTCAGGCTGTATGAATTTCATCAGCAGGAAGAAGAAAAAGAGGAGAAGTTTCACTCCGCTGGGGGCCTAAATACAGCCACATGAAGCCAACAGATAACCATGTGAAATAGTGAAGCAACAGGCATTAAACATAGAGGAAGATGAGTGTTTTTATTATTTGAAAATGTGTCAGCCAAACTTGCACTGCCCAGATAATGTGTGCATACCTACAAATTTATTGTAAAATATAAGGTTTATACATTAAAGCTTGTTTATGATGGCCATGTTAGCATATTGGAATAATATTGTTACGTCTACCGTAGGTATTGCGGCACCAGAGGCTTTTCTCACGAGGTAAACCTTCTCTTCAACTCTAACCTCCCTGTTCCCCGTTACACAGATTCTCATACCCAAATCACGCATGCATTTGTTCGTGTGTGACTTAAAGCAACACTGATTTTACATCAGCTTGAGTACACCCATAGTTGAATACATTTTAAAGCTTGATATTAAAGCCCATCATACTTAGACTTATTCATCACACTGACGCTTATTTACTTGCTCAACGGATGGAATGGCAGCTGCAGTTTTGGCTCCCATTACTTGTGCAATTGTGGCGGAGATCATTAATCTTCAAGTATATTACAGTGGAAGGCTTGTTGATGGCATAAACGTTGGTGTACCTTGAATAAGCTACCAGTTCATGTATCGAAACTTGATTTCATTTGCATAATGGAACATATTTTTCATCTGCCAAGCTGCTGAGGGCACAATGTATACACTATACATCCCATGTATTTTACTGGTTGTTTAAAACCCCTTTTCTCTGAAACTACTCTTATCTAAAGCATTCAAGTTCGTTTTATACTATTTGTTGGCATATCTTTGCAGTGGAATTAGAATTCCATTTCTAGTGTTGACATTTGTGCAATTTTTCCGGTCGGGCAAGTAATTTTTGTCATTATAGAAACTGCAAAAAAAAAAGAGAACTATTCCTCATACACTATTCTAGTTCAGTAGCTTTGTATTGGTGTTTGTCGTATTCTGGTGAAAAATAAGCACTCTGTTTTTTTGCAGTTGTTTTGATAATGGGGCAAACGTAACACAAAATTGATTTCGAGATATTGAGAGTTAAGGAGTCAAAGGAGCACTCACATCAAATTTCAAGATCGAGATGTGCCCATCATTTGATCACTTGGTATGCATAGCATACCTGCCAAGTCTTCCGGATTGGCCTGGAGACTCCCGGATTTTGACCGTTTTTTTCCGGTTGTACGGTTGTCATCAAAATCTCCCGGAAATCGAAATTTCTGTGCGTGATCTGGCCGCATTGAGAAAAAAGCAGCTCAATCCAACTCCAGGTTTTTCGAACCTACCCCATTTTATTATAAATGAGTATACGAGGCGTTCATGTAAATGTACAGTATATTCTCGATGATGCGAAACCGTGGCAGATACGAATTCTTGAAATTCACCAGCCAAATTTTACTATGTTCATTGGGCCTCAATTTGAATGTTTCGAACCCATTTTCTAATCTTGGCGGGTGATACGAAATTTGGTACGGAAACCATCGTACGAAGGCAGAGAGCAGCTTAGTCGGAGCTTTGAAAGTACGCGTGCGACCGGCGCACGCACTGTCTTCTACAGTGCGCGTGATTGTCGTTGCCACAACCGCTGTAGACGAAACCGCGGTCGCTCTTGACACGATCATGTATGGCCACAGCGTAACTGACAGAACCCCGAAAGTGTGCGCTCAACCAGTCAAAGCAACGCTGATTTCCGCAAACTCTGCGGACAAAACTGCGGCAGATGCTATCGTAGATGGCATAAAATGACTTAGTTTTGAAGGCGCATGCGATGCTATCGTAGATGGCATAAAATGACTTAGTTTTGAAGGCGCATGCGCAGCCAAGCACTTGGAGATTGTAAAATGAACTACTGTTCGCCGCGACCGCCGGGCACAATACTGCGGTCGCGGCGACGCGATAGCAATCTACGAGCTCCGAGGGCATGCAGTGGTAGGTTAAAGGCACAAAATACATAAGAAATAAAAAAGCTACAGTTTTGCCGCAAGGCCAAGCAATAAATGCTACAGCAACAACTTGGAATGTAACGCTGAGAACGGCAAGCAAATTGAAATGTGCAGCGCGCTGCTCCCACACAAATGACGCATGAAAACGATACTCGCAGGATGAGAGTATCGTAACTAACAACGTTTACTGCTCGACACGTAACGCGCTGTTTAGGCAAGAACGATGCACAATACGTAATCATGGGTACAGATGAGTACAAACTAACAAGTGTCCCAGTTGTTATACCTCGCTGTGTATGAAAAGCACGCTATTTTCGCAAAAAGGGCCTGTGCAGAAACCAGTGTGTCCTTTGTGGGCCCGGCAACTAACCCTTCCGTTTCAGTGAAAGATGCCCCGCCGCGGTGGTCTAGTGGCTAAGGTACTTGGCTGCTGACCCGCAGGTCGCGGGATCGAATCCCGGCTGCGGCGGCTGCATTTCCGATGAGGGCGGAAATGTTGTAGGCTCGTGTGCTCAGATTCGGGTGCACGTTAAAGAACCCCAGGTGGTCAAAATTTCCGGAGCCCTCCACTACGGCGTCTCATAATCATATGGTGGTTTTGGGACGTTAAACCCCACATATCAATCGGTGAAAGTTGAAGGCACACGATTCCCCCACCAAAGGATAAGCGCGTGCGCACAGGCATCCATCTATGGGTCAAAGTACACGCGAGAGATAAGCACGCATCGGTGCATCGCGACGAGCTCGGCACCGGGCGCGGGCGGCTTTTTTTCTTTGTGTGTTCATATATATATAGATACGTATACATATACTGTGAAGGACGGTGGTGGTGGCGATTGAAAAAAACAAAAAAACAGTGGACTGTCCATATAATTTCTAACGCAATAAGAAGGGGCGAGACGCGTTTTGGCATTCCTGTCAAAAGAATGTTGTAGTGAGCAAAGCTTTGACCCGCGCTTTGTGGCAACCAGCTGCGCCGTCCCGTCCATTCACGTGTGTCCCAGGAAGCCACACGCGAGTTGTTTTGAGTGAAATAGATTCTGCTAGTTGTGTTGATCCTTTGAGACTCTCATCTTAGTGAAAACATCTACCCTTGTGTGTTCGGCCACTCCTAACCACTATATAAGACAGCAACGCTGATGTTGGCGCTTGCGATTGAGACTCCCCTTCCACCGCCTTTTGTTTTTTGTGATGTTTTTGTTTGTTTGTATGTCCTTTTTTGTGCTGTGTGCACCCCCCCCCCCCCACCCCGTTGCGGAAATCTCCCGGATTCAGAGTCCTTGAACTTGGCAGGTATGGCATAGGTCTTCTCGGTCAAATTTTAACAGCATTCATCGCGTGGAAGTTATTTTAATTCGATGTCAAACAAGTAGAAAAGCTAAGGAGAAAAAACGGAAAATAGACTGCCCTGCGACATCAACACTAGTGCCATGTGTTCGTTGTGATACACTCCACAAATACCATCCTGAGTGACAATGCTCTGACAATGACGTGTACCATCCGGGTGTTCTTATCATGGCGTCAAAGCGCAGAGGCGCACTCGCTCGTCGTGTCTGATCTTCGTCGCACCGGTTTGAATGACTTCGTGAAATTATCAAGATAAAAACCACCTTTAAAAGAACGGCAAAAAAAAAAGCATGATTAACCATGTCCTTGTCGGTCAGCAAGTCCGGGAATCGTGGTGAGTTGCAGGTGAGTTGCAGTCGTCTAGTTCGAAGCATAGTAAAAGCGCAATGAGGGTATCTTTTCATATCACATATGTGTTACACAGGAACACGACCGCAAGCTATCAAAAGTGGAATAGATATCATTGCTAACAAGTAACACGTAGGTATCGTTGAATTTTAGTTCATCAGTATACTTGCATCCACGTAAAAGTGGTAATACCGTGTTAACCGCGAGAGGCTGGATAGGTGGTGCCATCTGGAGGTGCAAATAAAAACTTGGCAAGCAGGAAACGTATTCCATTTCTCCGCTGATGCTCATTCGTGATAGCTATATTGCATTGACCCCTCTAGGAATACCTGAATGCTTTGCACATCAAAACACATCAATATAGCTAACCGAGACACACGAGCGAACATGGATGAAGCGTGCATCCTCGAGCACCTCTGCAGTGCTGCTTGGAACGGCATCCATTTCGGAGTCACTGTTGTGCAAAAGGTCGATCAAATCAAAAATAATTTGCAACGTCGCGAATCACAGAGATTCCAAGCTCCAGACTATCGTATTGAACCCGAGTCGATACTTTTGAACGACGACAGCAATGCAGGTGACATGGCATGACTGAATGTGTTCGCCTAGCAGACAAAATGTTTGCGGAGCAGCTGAGCCTGACATCACTCTTTTCTGTGAAGTGGTAAGCTGTGGCGTGATCTGGAGGGGACCTAGAAGTAGCGCCACTGCTGGTGCTCCTAGCGCTAGAAATGACGGGATTGCTGGCCGTTTTGAATAGTCCTAGATACCAGTGATATAAATCAATAAAAGTGATAGTTATTCATCCCTCAGTTGCATTTTACGTCGCGAATCGCTGCTACGGGGTCTATAGCTACTCGCTGATGGAAAAATCTTGGCATGAGTAAATTTGATGTCAGTGCTTCTTTAAAGGAAGTTTGTTTCATGTTTTGTTGCTACTCGCTGATGCAAAAATCTTGGCATGAGTAAATTTGATGTCAGTGCTTCTTTAAAGGAAGTTTGTTTCATGTTTTGCTCAGAAATGATATGTACTGAACAATTTCATTAATAGCAACGTGCGACATAGTAAGCACAGGAATCAGCTTATTACTTGTTATCTTGGTTTCTGGGCTTGTTTTTTCATATCTCCTTTCTCTCTAATAGGCATATACTGTCGATGGCTGTTGACCTCATCCAGCCACATAGTAACAGTATTGAGCCTCACTCCTATGCCAAAAGCAATGGTTGTCCGACTGCGCCAGTCATGCCAATAGTGCAAAACTGTTACCGTAAAAACCAGAATATAAGTCGGACTGGAATGTAGGTCGACCCACCAAACATTGAATCTCCGAAAAAGATTTTTTTGAAAATCGCAAAGTATTGCGGTGCACCCTTACGTTGGTAAATGCGCGGCACAACTAGCTGCACAGTGTGGCCATTTTTTTTTCATTTGGACAGTAATCTTATGTAGTTAAACGGCCACTCACCGGGCCCCATAACAAATTTTAGTTAGACTGAGGAAGTTAAGTGCCCGATGAGGAGCATTATGCCACAAAATTTTTTTCATTCAGTTAATTTCGAACTGATAAAATTGTTTTTTTTTTCTTTTTTTCAAGCAGCGCGAAACGAGGATAAGAGGAAGCAAGCTCAAACCCTTGCCACTTCTCCGCGTAAGCCTCATAAGTCAAATTTCTTCCCTGCCCCCTCCGGCAACCGACCAAAAGGTCACGTACGCATGACGGGCCCGAACAAGCCAAACCCCCAAGCATGCGAGCAGCGTTGTATTGCAGCGTTATTTTATAGTCTAGTCAACTGCCTGTTCCTGCGAGATGGTTTGGAAACGCTGTCTTAGACACTGTAGAATAGATAAACATAAGGAGTGCTCGAACGCTCAGCACCATTAATTTCTTTTCCAGGACAGGCACTAACTGCGGGGACACAGAACGCATGCAGACGCATCTCGTTCCAATTCACAGGCGGGGGAATGGAAAAGACGCTCACATTTCCTTGTTGGGTCTCATTATTTATCTCAAGTTTTATTCATCTATTCAAGCAACAAATTACATAAACCAGACATGTCGTGTTGAATTATTTTTGCCATATCATGTGCTACTGTTGTCAACAACAGAACGTAGTCTTCTACGTAGAGGACCAATGTCACAGCACTGCCGTGTACGTAGGGAAATTCATGTGTGTTCGTCATCACGGTCATGCTCTCCATTCTCTCGGCGCACACCAGCAAAAGGAAGAGAGAGCAGCATTCATCTTGAAATTTGACTCATTTCCACAGCGCATAGCGTTGCAAATTTTGGCAGATGTGATCAAGCCCCATCTATGCACTGTGCTTGTCAGCTCAAAATTTTCAAACCTGGTGAGTGGCCCTGTGAAAAGGCCACAAAGTGCTGTCACCCAGACTCGTCCGAACTTAAGTCCTGTGATGCCTGTTTTTCACTAGTAATGTCACAGAGTGCATTGTCCTCCGTTCCATCCAATGCATTACTGATGCAGCATTTGGGGAAAGACTGAAGTACGCCACCTCAGCGCAATGCCGTTCCGCTTCGTAAATACCTTTAATTGCACCCTCGTGAGCTCTGAGTCGCGCTCTATCTCAATAGCTTTCACGCAGATGCACTCAGCTGTCACGGGTAGCGACCTTGCACGCAGCTCCTGGACAAATCCAATAAGTAGTGTTTCTAGTTTGGGGTGCACTGTAGTGTGTCCACGAAGCAATGTTTCTTTTTTTGGTTAGTGCAGGATGTGATGTGCTGCTTTTAGCTCCTCCAGTATCGTACGCTTTTCTCGTATGCACCGAATTCTCATTGTGCTGCCAGGTTGCCTTGTGCTTTCGCATACTCGATAACTTTTTTTTAAACCTATCGTAAATTGCCGTCGACTACCACTCATTTCTGAAAGAAATAGAAAAAAAGAAAACAGTAGACTGACTGCAGATAACTGAGGCAAAATGGCGTAGAACACTGTAGGCCTTGCCTAGCCTTGCCCAACGGTGCCGCTGCTGATGCTCACACTGGCAATGGAGGCTTTCGACTTCAGATGCCCAGTGTTGCGAGACTTCCACATTTTTTTCCTGCCAATGACTGGTATATAAGACGAAGGTCCGCTTTTCAGTGCGTTTTTTTTTTTAGAAAAAAAATTTCATCTTTATTTTAGTTTTCACAGTAGGTAAGACTAGTCGCATGAGTCCTCAGCACTTGCTGAACCCTAAAATGTCTTTTTCGGGCCCAGTCTTAGACCCTGTTACAGCAAAACCAATCCGAGTAGTGGCGATTGTAAGAACAAAGGGGGGTTCGGTTGTTCACACCGTGTCTTCCCTCCCTACCCTAAGGAACCCCAGGAAAGAAGGAAAAAAAAAAAAACCGCCGACACTCCTTCCACTTCACTGGTCGTTGTTTGTCATCTAGTATATGTTTGCGGAAAGCCATAGTTTTCGCTCAACCATGCAAGTTGCACTAGGACTAGCTCACACCTAGTCGCTACTTGATGGCATGTTAGGTGAAGAGTTTGTGAACACGAGGTGTCACTAAAGCCAATGTTTCGACAAGTGAACTATTCTTCTTCAAGCTTGGCTGCTTTGAAGAAGAGAATCCCTACTCTTTATACTTGGCAACGTTTACAGAACCAAGTTAATGTTTGATCACCAACCTTGGCTTTGTACTAGTTCATTTCATACCACCTTTATTTGTTACAAGACTTTTCCTGAATATTTGAAAAAATTGGAAGGGCTCAACCCAAATGACCTTAGCAGTGAAAAAACAATGCCATTCAGTGCTCACACCTCTAAAAATGATTGAATACGATGGAACTGATCCGTAGTGAGTTGTGGTGAGTGACTGAATTCACTGCACAGGAATTTTCAAACAGTATGTACTCGTGCACCACAAGTTTTCTTCGCCTTCTTTCTTTAATTGCTCTAATGCTGGTTTTCTGGATAGGGCTTTTCTTTCTTTTTGTAATGATCTTATGACGCCTCTCATTCATAGAAACTGTATGTGCAAGCTTGCCTTGTCACAAATTTTACACTTCAACACTTATCTTGTGTATATAACATTGCATTGAAACCAGACTGTGACACTATTTCGTGCTAAGAGCTTGATTAATAGCCGCCGTCTAGATGTTGGCCTTGTCTTCTTGTTTACATTGCAGCAGTATGGCCAGTACACACAAATAAGAATATTCATGGAAAATTTGGCCGTGTTCTGCTCCAAATGATCCTAAGCTCGATTCGGTCGTCTCCAAACCTGCTGAAAAACACATTTCTTTCTACTTTCAATCCGCTCTAAAACCGAGATTTTCCTGCTCCAAAAATTGCTCCGCATCCTAAACTGGCTGTACGACCACTGCAATGGCCTTGAGAATGTTTTCTCGAGCCACACAGGCCCTTTTTCATTGTTAAGGGGGCAGACTGGTCTTAGACATTTTTTGTTTATTTCTTCAGTGATCTTTATCAAACTGCACTGGGTCATGCAGTTTTTTCTGCCGATTTCAAATATTTAATTAGTTTTACTGTAACTCACCTTGTTCCTGAGATAACTTCAATTCACCCCCTATTGTTGAAGGCCGCCATAGATTAATGATTATAGAGTGAAACTATGGAAGAGTTTTTTGTTTTTATGCCTTTATTGGTTATTTTGCAGCAAAATGAACTATCCATTTTCAAAAGCAGTAGGAATTGTGTTACAATTGTGATTAATAATTAATTCAAAAGGCTTGTGTTTTAAGTTTTGCTCCCATACTTGCATTCTATACACATATAAGCATCCACTGCAAAGAGAATTATTGTTGTACCTACCCTGGCTGCAGAGATATTCAGGCCTGAAAATTGAATAGTCGTAAATTTACTTTTTTGAGAAAAATGGGAAAAAACTGAAAACACAGTTTCTTCAAAAAGCAACAATCATGGAGCGCATGTTTTGCAATCCTTATGAAGGTGCTCACAAATTGGTAGTAGAGCTTTTGACACAGGTGCTGGCAAATTATAAAGAAGCCTCAAAGTCTGTTCCCCTTTTTTCGCAGGTTCTGCATGTTAACAGCACCAAGAATCTGGACAGTTAAAATGACATTACAAAAATTTACTACTTCCTGGTGCATGAAAATTTGCAGAGGGATAGAAAAATACTTCCAGAAACCAAATATGTCAATTTTAAAAAATGAATTTTTTTGTCACTCTTTGGTCCCAAAGACCAGTCTGCCCCCTTAAGGTAGTTTCAGCCATGGCAAGTCAAAGAGCTTCCATTCCAAAGAACACAATATGTTGTATTCTCTACAAGTGACACGGTTTCTCCACATTCTCTTCAGACACTGTTACTGGTAATCGCAGTTTAGCCATTGTCACTACAGGTAACATTTTGTCCTTGTGGCAATGCATAATGAGGATAAAGTTTGCTTGCCGAAGTGCTTGTACAAGTGCACCCGGTCTTGCTTTTGTTAGTAAGTGAAGTGCGTTGATTTCCAATTAGTATACTGTGCTTTCTAAACAGTTTCTTTGACCCGTCAACACGAGAATATGTTTGGCGCTGCTGCAAAACCAACAAAGGCGCCACCAAACTTGACATAAATGCAGAGAACCACGTCTCTGTGCAAGTCTTGTACACGCAAGCCAGGTGGGCTCGACAAATGTTGAAAAAAACTGCGCCATGTGCTTTTAAGTAGCCAGAATACTTTAACACCTGCTAAGCTACCAGTTTTCATTTTTGAAAAATTTATGTAAGAAAGCTCAAGTTATGCACAGTCGGATAAGAAGGGGCATGGCTGTTCATCAGTTGCTCCGAAAAACCTGGTTCATTTGGATCACTGAAGCTCCACATAAATGTGCAGGGTGCTGGATATTGTTAATAAAGGCCTTATTATTCTAAACAAGCAAAAAACAAAATTACGACTTTTTTCAAAGCATTTTTATGCTACCCTTTGTCATTAAATCCAGAAGTAAGATGTCTATTAACAAAAAGCTTCCATTGCCCCCCCCCCCCCCAAATTACCCCCCCCCCAAAAGGGGGGGGGGGTGATTGCTATTGCCATAGCAGCCGCCATAGCTGCATGCCGCCAGTGTTAAATAATATTCCAGCCGCCACGTTGAGGAGCAGCCACAGCTTTGCAGTCACCTTAGTAACTGCCGCAATTTTTTTCCACCGTGGTTTGGGGACATTGATCTTGAATTCAAACTTTATTCAGACAGTCGTCTAAATTTAGGGTGCTAAAGGCATATAGAAACTGCCTTCAACTCATTCAGAGTGTCAAGCTTCGCGCGTATGCCTGATCTGTCCTTTGCCATTTATTAGTTGCGTCTTCTGCAGCTAAGCACACGACACGCTAGATCCAATCGCTGCCAGCATTGGGATTCTCGTGCTGCAGCACAAGCTGAGCATCAACCTGCTTCACTATGCCAAGCTTTGCGGAACTTAGTGCAAACTTTCTGCAGTTTTTATATTCTAAGGTTGGTAGGGCCCTGCACCTATGATCATCACATCTATTTACCCATTAATGTTTCAATCAAAACGAACCTTGAAGAGAATGCAATGTTTTCACTGGCTCTGTATTCTAGAGTTGAATTCGTCTAATTCTTTGGGCTAGTAAGTGAAAGTTCAAGCGCCTGTTTTTTACTTTCTTTATGTCTTGAAGATATTACCTGTGATGTTCATGGTACTACTGTCAAAAGACATGCTTTTAAGTCTTGCTTAAGTCTTGCTTTGCTTGTGCAGGCTGGATCAAAGAAGGCTCCCACGCTGAAGGCCACGCCAGTCTCAAAAAGCCTCATAAACAAGACGCCAGTCTCGAAAAGAAAACACAAAGCCACGCCAACCAAGACATGAACACTTTCCTTTCTAGGAAATGTGTGTAAACTTAAGACAGCAAGTGAATGAATTAAAGAAAAGCATGATACAACACCTTTTAACCCTGGTTATGCCTCATTCATTACCCTCATAGAGTTGGGATACTTGGATGCAATACAGGTATTCCTAGAAAATTGCAAGTTTAGCAAAAAATTGCATTTTTCTCAGTGTTTTGCAAGCTATTCTCATTTAAGGGCTATAGTTTTTGTAATCCGTCTAAAGTCAGATAAAATGTCTTTGCCATGCTCTTTGCAAGTGTTATAAATTAAAATTTCTGTTTTGAAAAAAGTACTACACTGTAGCATAATCTGGTCCTGTTCACATCGCCTCCTCTATCACTCACCTGGCTTCATTTCTCGTTGGACACTTAAACCATGGCACATGGAAAGAAACATCTGTGTGCGTAAATTCAAACTACTATCTTAGAGTGCCTACTTCAAGGACTGCTGCAAAGTGCTCGCTGCGCTGTAATTTTTCCTTTTATGATTTGCCAATGTACCTATATGCATCTGTAGAGCTGCCCACCTTGTTGATGTTGCTGATAATGATGGCTAATAATGCCTGAGCCAGGCCTTTAAATCACAAAGTGATTGTACGATTCACACATTCTGACTCCTGACGAAATTCTTCGGATCGGCTATACAATATTACATGCGGCAGTGATAGAAGTGCCGCTACAAACTGCTCCAACAAAGAAATGTTGCTCCATTCTGCTCCAAATTGCAATATTTGTTAGTAACTGTTCCGAAAGTGCTGCGAAATGGTACAGAAGTGTGGCAGCCTGGACTAGTTGGTATGGCATGACGATAGTTATAGCGCGAGAACAAAACGACGACACAGAGACAAGAAGGACACAAAAGACACGAGCACTCGTGTCTTCCGCGCTCGTGTCTTCCGTGTCTTTCGTGTCTCTGTGTCGTCGTTTTGTTCTCATGCTATAACTATCGTCATGCGAAATGGTGTTGGGGGAACGAAATACAGCGAAGTTAAGCCATGTGACCACCCGGCGACCCTAACTGAAAACAAAAACAAGCAGTATACCGTCACTTAGTATACAGCTTGTACAGTAGCTGTACCCTATAAAATTGGCAATGCTACACGTTCTGGCATTTTCTATATATACAGTTAAACGTGCTTGTAACGAACCTCCATATAACGAATTTCTCGATATAACAAAGTTTTAAATTCCCCGCCATCACTCTATAGAAGCACATGTATTTGCAACCTCTATGTAACAAAACTGTGGGAGACAAACTTGATATAACGAATTTTACCACGGACAGTCTAGGAATTTCGCTCCGAATTTCGGCTTTTTGGTACGAGCGTGCAACTTCTGTGGCTGCTCTGCCGTGGACGAAGCTACAATGTGTACTAGAAGGGGGCAGTGGAATGAACGAGGCGGCCCGCGCCGTATCTTGGTTGATTCTCCGGCGGGTGACAGTAGCGGCGGCGCTGGTGTCGCAAGGTACTGAAGATCTCAGGAGCGTCTGCATTGGGAGCACCCACAAGTAGCCCACAAAAGCGTGTATTTGCTTGTTTTTAGTGCGTTCAATGCATTTCAGAGTCTTTATCAGTGTATGCACACCTGCTAAGTGCAATGGAGCACGAGCAAATATGCAGACATGCCGAAGTTGCGTCGAGACATTCACTATGTCTAAAGCCTGTCTTCAAAAAAAAAAAAAAAAAACCTTGGTACAATCAGAATTTGCACGAATACGCGTAGCTTTTCACTCAAGCAGCGCCTTGAGCTGCGCTACATCATAAGTGGCTACTGTCGAACTACAAAGAGGGGAGTATCAAAACCGCAAATAAATCATGCGCTCGTTTTGTCTGCAGTTTCTATATCGAGAGCACTGTACCTCATATAAGTCCACATGCGCTCGATTGTTTCACGAGAAACCCGATTATAAGTAATGTCACAACATTTATACCGGTGACGACCTAGTTTTATCATGTCAGTTTTGCAGAAGATAATTAATGCTTTCTGAAAGGCTTTCTTGTTTTAACCGCGTGCTTTCGTGCTCACTTTGCTTCTTTTATGGAAGCTCCAGGAGGCCGAGCCAGAGAGCCGAGCTGAAAGAACGCCTGTACCTTCTAGTCGAGAACTCCATGCGAAGGGGGTTATCTTATATAAACATAATAAAGAGTGCCAGTTGTATAGTATACATAGCCTGTCGGTTACTCTGCACAAATTCACAGGAACCTGTTCTAGTTTTGTATTGAAAGCTTAAATTGTGCTGCTTTCCTGATATTATATCGGCATAACGCCGTCGCAAGCGAGAAAATTTATTACGATGTTTAGTATTACAGGTGTAGTTCTTTTATTAAGTGTCAAATGTGTAGGCAGGCATTGGTGCATATTGTGTTGAAAAATATAACTTGTACATGTACACAGTAAGCACACACACAAACATATATATATATATATATATATATATATATAAGTGCATGCAACAGCCGCAATTTTCACGCCGTGCGTTTTCTATCCAACTACGTTAGACTTGAACTAGTCTTGATACCTCATACTGTCGGAAAGGTGAAATTTACAGTGCGCATTAGTACAAAGGCATGCTATATTCAGCTTCGCCAACTGTAAACGTTCGGCACAGGGCTACCCAGGATTTTTTTTTTTTTTTGCGGTGGGGAGGGGGAGGTGCAGCAGAACGACTAACTTTGGTAATTGATGGTCGCTGTGAATACGTGTGAACATTTCAGTATGTTAAAAGTTAAATTACGAAAACAGTTCGTGGTGTAGGGGGTTCAGATTCCCTTCCTCGCTCCTCTCTACTTAATTACGGCCTCCTGGTTCTGCGTGCGTTTGACACGGTATTTGTTGTTCATCTCACAGCTTTTTGAGCGCAGCTAACTTCCAATAAATCGACTCAGTTATTCTCGATATTGTAGACGCCTGCTCAACGAAGAAAGAGTTGAGAGAAAAAATCAGAGTAAGACACGCCCTTTCTAAATAATTTTCTATCTCTGACAAGGACTTTTATAAAGCTCAAATTCAATGGATTGGCGTGTCATACTTTAGGGGTTATGACATCATGTGCTAGACACGAATGGTAGGCAGGTACGAAGAAATCTGCATCAGAAAAGCGCACTGGAGAAGCCGAAGCGCATCCCCGCCGCGGTGGTCTAGTGGCTAAGGTACTCGGCTGCTGACCCGCAGGTCGCGGGATCAAATCCCGGCTGCGGCGGCTGCATCTCCGATGGAGGCGGAAATGTTGTAGGCCCGTGTGCTCAGATTTGGGTGCATGTTAAAGAACCCCAGGTGGTCTACATTTCCGGAGCCCTCCACTACGGCGTCTCTCATAATCATATAGTGGTTTTGGGACGTTAAACCCCACATATCAATCATCAATCAAGCCGAAGCGCATAGCAGTTCCTGCACGCGGCTCTTTCAGTACTAATCGACTGTGGCGCCGCCGTGACGGGCAACGCGGAAGGCATCAGGCGGCAAGGCGTGGTCTCGCCACTCAACACTTCTAGTACATTAGAAGTGTGGCAGCATGGGCTAGTTGGTATGACATGACGATAGTTATAGCGCCCCCCCCCCCTCAACTTTTAACCAAAATGAAAACAAACAAAAAGCAAGCATTTCCCCGAGGGTGAACATGTTTAAGTGCGAATGCACGGGCTGGTGCTATGAGAAGGAGTAAAGTTAAAATCCGTTGGCCTTCGCCAGTGGGTTAACGTAAACTCCCCCGTGGGATCACATTGCAATTAACAGGAACCATTAGACCCCATCGGAAAATCTTGGTGAGTTTACGCGTATATGTGAGAGTAAATTCGCACTATAATGATGTTTATGTCTGCGGCCTGCTTGCGCTCGGCATCACAGGCCCTTCGCCGCGCTGCCTTGTCTTCAACTGGCGCAGCCACAGAGCGGAAGGCGGAGCGGGCGCAATCACGTGGTGTGTGACGTCGCTGCGCCGTTGCTACAGACGCTCCTCTCCGCTTTTCGCGCCGTTGCTAGGGAAGAGGAGGAGACGCACTGCGGACGGCGGATTCAAGGTCGCTTATAAAGTGCATTCGCACTTAAAACAAGAAAACTACCTTTGCGCGTTGGCAGTGCCACGCTTTTAGTTAGCGTCACATATTTGGGGCCGCGTTGTTTATGAAGGGCGCATTACCGAATAGTTTTCCGCGGTATCCGTGTCATTCACCGTATATATATATATATATATATATATATATATATATATATATATATATATATATACATATATATATATATATATATATATATATATATATATATATATATATATATATATATATATACATACAGTAAACCCTCGTTAGCTCGAACTCGCATATCTCGAAATCTCGGATAAGTCGAAACTTTTTTTCGCCGTGCATTAACCTCCCATAGGTGCTATGTATTTGCCCCCTCTTATCTCAAAACGTTTTCTGGAGGGAACAGTGGATATCTCGAAATCTTGACAGGGAGGGCAGAAGGCAAAGTCGCACGGAGCCCTCGTTTCCCAACAGGAAAACGAGGGCTCCGTGCGAACGCTTAGCTCTTACTATACGTGCCGAACGCAGTCGCGAAGGGTGAATTTGAAATTCCCGCGGACGCAGCCGTTTCCTATCAGCCTTGTCAGGCAACTGTGGGAGTGATCACGTGTGCGCACCTGCGCGCGACTTATGCGCGGTGGGCGGCATGTGCAGCATGCGCCCGTCAGTACGCAACCTAGCCCTTGCATGTGCGAGCTGGTGTTCTTTGTTTTCCTCGCGATCTGTGCACGACGCATCTTGAGCTCAGTTTTGCTGAGTAGTGAGTGGTCTGTGCAACGGACGCTTCCGTATCGACCAAGATGTCCCGCCCAAAGCAGTGCAAATCTCTGACGTTGGAGAGAAAAGTCGCGCTAATCAAGGAAGTGGAAAAAGCAAGTCGAAGCATGTGTTGAGCAACTGGAGAACGCCTTTCTCGGACTGAACGCTAAAGTGAAACAGGCGAGCATCACGCAATTTTTTGGTCCTCGGAAATAAATTTTTCCCCCCCGAATTCTTGTGCCTTTACCACGGTAGCTGTTTTGTGCAGTGGAGCTTTTCCTAGCAGCACTGGCTTTTCTTTTACAGTGACCTGGGCGAATATTTTCGGCGTTTTGCTTAACTCGAAATACCGCCTATCTCGAAATTTTCCCCGGATTTGATGGCTTCGAGTTAACGAGGGATTACTGTATATATATATATAATATCGCGTGCCCCACAAGTTGGAGGGGGGGGGGGTAGAGGCTTGCACGCGCGTGCGCTTATCCTTTAGTGGAGAAAATCACGCGTCTTCGGCTTTGACCGAAATGATTGCGTTTAGTTGTCGGGCGCACAAAGCTCTCTTCGCTCGCTGGGCAGGCGCCGTTTGCGAATGGAGTGCGCTTTTCAAACACAGAGCAGTAACAAAATTAACTGGGGCACTTGTTAGTTCGCACTCATATCTGTACCTGTGCTTACGTTTCGTGCCTCGTTTTTGTTTAAACAGCGTGTTAAGTGTCGAGCGATAAACGTGGTTAGTTCGTTCTCGTTCTGTGTATGCCGTTTTCGTGCGCCATTCGTGCGTGAGCCCCGCATTGCACGTTTCGATCTGCATGCCGTTTTCAGCGTTACATTCCAAGTTGTTGCCATCGCATTCATTGCTTCGCGCTTGCGGCGAAACTGACTTTTCTTAAATTCGGACAACTGTGTCTTCACCACCGCGTGGATGTCAGATTAGGCGCTGATGGAAACTCTCCGTGACCACGGTGACGACAGATCTTCGGATGTCGGCTCGTAACGCGCTTCCGTTTTGCGCCGCGCCGCGAGTTCGCAGTCTGGTAGCTTTCGCGATTAGCTGATTAGGTCTGGCAACATGTTGGCGCGTTGAATGCAATGCTATGAACGCGATAGCAAAAAAATTGTAATGTTATAAGAAGTAAGGCCTGCAGCCAATTCTTTTTGATCCGATATCGCGGAACTCGTACGAAACGTTGGTGTAAGCAAATACGGCCGCTCCAGGGAGAAGTGCTCGTTCAAGACCGGTGGTTTACTTTCCGTCTGAGCATTCGACGGCAGTTCTAACACACGGGAGATGTTATGCAGTTTCCAGGCGATATGGAATGTGCCGACTCTTATGATCCCTGCTTCAACAGCGCTCGCGTGCTTTTACCCGCTCGTGAAAGTTACGATGCGTGGGGGCATGTTACGAAACATGGCGGCGACGGTGAAAACCCGCCGAGAGTGTCCATACCATTGCCATCGCAATAATAACGCAGTTTTTTACTGTCAAATAAGTGTTTTTGGTTAGCTCTGCCTTCAGTCTCTCTTTTGTTTATTTGTGCGTTTATTTTTCGAATTTTGGGGACGCACCTGCATATAACGAAATCCTTTTATAATGATTTTTTGGGGAATTTATTAGTTTCAGTATAACCAGGTTTACATATATATATATATATATATATATATATATATATATATATATATATATATATATATATATATATATATAGTTGTACCTTATACACAGGCTGTCTTGGTGAAATGCGTGCGAGACGTCTTGGTCGTACTAGCCACTGCTGTGTGAACTTTGATATGTGACTTGTTACACTTGGCACTATCATCAGCTTTGACCTCGTTTATGTCGCAAGAACAAGCATCATAAATGTTCATTTATTCAGCTTATTTGATTTTTGAAAATCTCAGTGTGGATACTTTTGCAAAATACGAAAACAACTCTTACAGTTCAGAGATCATCTATCTGCCTAATTATTATTCTTGCAATTTGCAGTGAATATTGTTTGTGCAACATGTTTAATAAGAAAACTTCATATATATATTTAAGGCTAAAATGATGCATTAAACTCCAGGAGTCGTTTGGATTTTTTTTTTTTGCTACCCGCTCCAAAAACAATCAAGGCTGCTTCAAAGCATCGTTTTTCCTGCTTAAAAATCTGCTCATAAATTCAAAATGTCGTTTCCATCACTGCACTTGACTTGGAAGTTATGAACTTTGAGTGGCGTCTCGCTGAAACAGAATCTGGTTAGGGAAATCTGCAAGGATTCTGAAGAAAAAGTAATACATAACTCTACGGGCTATTCTTAGGGTGCCATGTGTGATGCCTATCTGTTGGAGAAGCGTGTGAACTGTAGCTTGTTGGTACACAACCATATTAAAAAACAGCGTGAGAACAACAATCCGGAGTGAGAAAAAAACAGGTCAGTGCGTTTTGTTCTGTTTCTTCTGTCTCTGTCTTGTCGTTTTCGTGCTGTTTTTTACTATGCTTATTTTTTTCTCATCCTATAAACAGACGAGGAAAGCTATTTCTCCCGTTAGCGAGGAGATGCGCCGTAGTGGCTGCCCCTTAGTTTATGCTTCCTAGTTATGTTTTCAACCACTTTAATTTCTTCAAAATTATAACACAGTTGCCACGAACAACATTCCCAATGATTCACTTAGCATTTTTGTCTGTTAGTTTTCACAACGTTGTCTTATTTAAAAAAAAACGATCCCTTAAATTACCCTTTTTTCTTCCATGCATAGTGAAGATCCCGTTCTGGCAGACATGATGCGTTCAGGTTCAAGTTAAAGAAACCTTTTTTTCTGCTGTTGCAATTATTTTTTCTACTGCCGTATTCAAATATCCTTCCAGCTCATCCCCTGTAAAAAGAGAAAAACAATCCTTTGCAACTAAGCCCGAAAGGTCTAACCTAAATGTATGAAGTTGTGATATAACGCACTTCATTGTTGATTTCACCTAATTTATAGATCGAACTCTTTCGGCTGTGAACGCCTGGGCCACCTACCTCGAAAAACGGGAGAAAAGGCTAAAGGAAGTTGTTCACGTCTAAATTGGTTTTCTAACATGTCACTCACTAGCTGCGCAAAGCTACCTGGACAGGCGGCGAAAAAGGTGTACGAAACATGGTTCCTATGGCGAATCTGCATATCTGCTCTGTTCAGGCATTGTACTTCTGATCTAATTAATGTCTATGTAGTTTCCAAAAACTATCACCTTTAACATGAAATTCTTATCATCGCCTTGTGCTGTAGAGTCGAGTCGACCGCAGTTCTTCCATGAGTAACGTAGTGGAGCCTGCTTAAAACCGCTACTTTGCAGATTTAATTTTAGACTGAAAATTCTACGTCTTTCTCTTGAGATCATTAATCACGTCGCCGTGGCCTTGAGGCACAGGAGCGCCAGTGTTGCAGGCCTGACGTTTATGCCACGGTATTGGCTGGCTAGGTGTCGCAGCTGCGCATGTTTGGAGTTTCGTCGGTGGAGGCTTAATGAAGTGCGCGTAGTATTTGCAAAATCAAGACAACCATACCTTCTGCTAGATATAACTAGGTTTACAAGCGCTAAACCACAGCTAATTGTTTACAAGACATATATGCATGATGACGAATTTCCTGTGCTTTCATCTTTCCGTGTTAATCATTTGAGTCGGATACTTTTGCTCAGATGACAGACACTGTACGTCGATAAAGTTTCGGCTTTCCCTCAAATGGCTTGAGTGACCGGCCGCGCAGCTCTACATAATTACTATTTCGTAAGATGTCTATCGCAGACCTTGCTGTGGTGCAGCTGCTGCAGCGACATACTACCCTCGTGAACCAGCGACGACAAGCCTGTGGCTGAAAGAGCGATAACAATAGGTTAGAAAAGAAGCAAGGACAAAACGTGCGATATGTGAGACTTGTTCAGCCGCTTGGTGCGCGTGACGAGAGGACGGCCGTGATAACTTCCTTCGGGGCCGCGCTATCTTATTACGCGACGTGAGGACTGCGGCCGGAGAGGCTTTTCACGGCCTCAATTCGATCGTATCGGCTCCTACCTATATTACGTAACGCCGGTGGCTTTGCTGCCTGAGCACTATAGCAGAACTCTACAGTAGAGGTGTTTTTGCATGGCTTGCGTGGTCTGAACCATGGTGTTAGAATGTCTGAGCTATTTCTGTCATCTCAATGTTGGGCCTTGAAACTTCAGGCGGTCCATGGCGGCAGCTAGTCAGACGTAGGTATCCTCTTTCAATGTGACGTAGCGCGTACGTCATGCAGAGGCGCAACCAGGAATTTTTTTCGGGGTTGGGGGGGCGGGGGGAGGGGGCATTTCTTTTATTTTGGAGGCGGCACCCAAAATCAGGGAGGTGCTGCTGGCGGCATCCGAAATGTGGCAACGGCAGATCACGTCGGCCAGTCGAGTGAACTGGCAGAACCGTGATGTACTGTACACTGATAACATGAGAGTCTATTGAGTGGTGGTATATCTCTAAACCCGCTCCGGTAGCTGCTGGTTTGTATCCCTAGCTCTATGTCACGGTAATAACGACATCAACCTTTCGCTGATTTTTTACCTCTCGTCATTCAGTTGCTTTCCGAAGTGCAAGGCACTGCTGTACACAAACGTGCGTTTTTCCCTACAGCCGAACACCAAAACCACGTGCTATTCCCGCGACGGCTCAATGCAATAGACAAGGCCCGTTCAGTACCGACAGTACTCATTTCACGATTTAGAATGTACAGTAGTTAGCGTACGGCGTCATTGCATGCAACTAAATCTCCCCGTACCCGTCTATTTCACTTTAGGCTGTGCTTCCTGTTCGGCCTCCCCAGCATTCGCTCTCTCTCTCTATATATATATACTGCAGGGCCACAGTGGACGGTAGAAACAAGGCCGAGCCGGCACACGTGCAATGTGATTCTGCAAGCAGTGTTTCAATTCATTAACGGGCACCCGAAACCACGGGTAGGGCACAACCTGTCGGCGCAGGCCCACGGATCTGGCCGTCGTGTCCTAATCCTCGAAGGGGCTTACAGTGTTATTCCTCCGGGGGCATCAACTCGCATTGCAGCAGCTGCCCGGGTAGCCACGTCCCGTGACGTGCGCCCTTCTACTGCCTACTCGAGTGGAGCCTCACCAACTTTCCTGTAATTGGATCAAGCTTCTTTCCCCAGGCCTCCCCCTGTTCTGGTTGTGCGCGTGTACCAGTCATTGTGTGCGGAGATCTTCCCTTCCTCCCTCTTACGTTGATACAAGGGTTCCATAGCGACTTGGTTGTTTTCATTCTTATTGTTTCACTGTGGATGACTATACTGTTGTGTACGCTGGGCGTAGTATCAGATTAAGCCGCATTGGGCCAGTTCATTTGTGTGACTTGCCGCTTGTATGGAGACCCCGTAACGAGCGAAGCCAATAAAGGTGAACAAGGAGCAGCTTTTTTTCTTTTTTTCTTTGGGCCAAGATAGGTTAGAATGGGCGGACGTTTGTTTTGTCCACAGTTTCTTATTGTTTTTTTTTTCAGATTTTTTTTTTTCAGATTTTTTTTTATTGATACAAATACAAGAAGGTTACATGTGTTAAGTATACATAAGGAGGTCCCAAAGTCGAAGACTGTATCGGGACCTCCTGTTAAGGGCAGATTGTGGAGAAACAGTGTTAAAGGCAACATAAGCAATAATCGAAAGTATAAACTAAACACGTTAGCAGCAGAACAATAAAGAAATATACAAAATGAAAAAAAAATATACACAATAAAACAAAATGAAGCGATGAATAATGCTAAGAAGTGTAACAGAAAAAAAGTACAAAAGTTATAATACATAAAATGTGGAAATTGAAACAAAATGAAGCTATGGAAAGGAACAATATTACAAAGCATGCATAATGTGCGATTTTAGTTCTGTCTTAAAATGATGTAAGTTTCTTGCATTTTTTATAGAAGCTGGTAGTGTATTCCATAGTGTTATCGATGAAAATTCAGCAGTCTGTTTACCGTAATTAGTGCGTACCTTAGGCAAAAGAACGTTATTGTTATGCGCAAATCTAGTATTACTATGGGCAAACAGGTCAGTAGATGAGAAGCAGATTGGAGGAAGTGCCTTGGTTATGTATTTATAGAATATGATGCCTAAGTTGTAATTGAGGAGTTCTGAGATGGTTAAGATGTTGTTATCATGAAGTAGGCGTTTACCGTTAGAAAAACGTGAACTGTTAGTAATGATTCTTATGGATTGGTTCTGTAATACTTGAAGGGAAGCCAAATGAGTGTTATAGGTGTTACCCCAGCACATTATGCCATAATTAATATGAGAATGAACGAATGAGTAGTAGAGTGATAGTAATGTGGCACGTGTGAAGTATGAACGAGTTTTAATTAGAGCGCGGATACCGTATGCAATTTTCTTTTTGATATGAGAAATATGATCTATGTATTTCAAGTTAGAGTCAAGAGAAATTCCAAGAAAAGATGAGCAGGGACTGGGAGAAATAGAGTGCGAGCCAAAAGTCAAAGAAGGAAAGGATGATGAATATTTTTGATGCGATGAAAATACTACAAATTTAGTCTTGGTTGCGTTAATAGTTAACAAGTTAGTACTGCACCAACTTGAAACATTTTTCAAGTCAGTGCTTAGCTTGTCAACGAGAAGTGAAATGCTTTTATCAGAGGTAAATATGGTAGTGTCATCGGCATACAAAATGGAATTAGTGTAGGACAAACAGTTAGGAAGATCATTAATATAGATCAAAAATAGAAGCGGTCCCAAAATGGATCCTTGAGGGACACCAATGTTAGTCGATAATTCTTTAGAATATACATTAGAAATCGACACAAGTTGAACGCGGTTATGCAGGTAGCTTTTTAGTAGCGCTAAAGTAGGACCACATATACCGATTGCTTCAAGTTTAGTAAAGAGAATACTATGATTTAAACTATCAAATGCTTTTGTTAGATCGATGAATACTGATCCTGCAAATAAACCTTCGTCAATGATTTTTTTTAGTTGATCAGTTAGATGAATGAGTGCCAGATCAGTAGAAAAGTGATTGCGAAAGCCGAACTGACAGGGTGACAGAATATTAAATTTAGCAAGGTAATTTGATAGGCGTACTCCAATTAACTTCTCGAGAACTTTACCAAAAAAGGGTAAAATGCAAATGGGTCGGTAATTATGAATCATTGTGCTATCACCTTTTTTAAGAACTGGGATTATTTTACCGCGTTTAAGCTCATTAGGAAATACGCCAGTTTTGAATATCAAATTCGTAATGAAACACAAAACATTGGAAATTAGGTGCGAAATTAATTTTATATGAGCAGGGAGGACTTCGTCAATTCCTGCACCGGTGGATTTGAGGTGTTGTATGACACAATGTATTTCTTCAGGAGTGGTGGGAAAGAGGAAAAAAGAGTGAGGGAGACGTCTAAGTGGTGTGATTTGTGTGGGGGAAGGTGAGTCAACGCTAAAAAAGTAGGAACAGAAAGCGTCAGCTATGTCGATAGGAGAGTTATATTCAATGTTATCGACTACAATTCTGGATACTTGGTGCCGAGCATTCCTGTTTAGAAAGCAGTTTACGATGTCCCATTTTAGTTTAGCATTATTACCTGCTTGCGATATTTTTTGTTCGAGAAATGAACGTTTTGCAGCTTTTAATTGTTGGTTTACAGCGTTACGTAATTGTTTGTAGCGGGCAATTAACTTAGTATTAAACGGCTGACTTTTGGTTTTTTTGTAAAGGTTATCGCGCTTGCGTAAAGCTGCTAATAGCTTTTGAGACATCCACGGGTTATGGGAAAACGCTAAGATTTTTTTACATTTCTTTTTACAAGTGAATTGTTGGATATGTGATATAATTAAAGAAAAAAATTTAGAAAACGCTTTCTGGGGATCATTACAAGATTTTACCTCAGTCCAGTCTAAGTCAGCTATAGCAGTTGTGAAACTCTCTTTATCCAGAACGTATTTGGAATGTGGAAGAGTACAAGGACGAGATTGGTAATTGAAGCGTAAGAGCAATGGATAATGATCAGTAATGTCAATGTCGAGAACTTTTACCTGCGGTGAAATTAACGAGTTGGAGAAAGCATGATCGATCAGCGTCCCAGCACCACTAGGAACTTGCCGTGTAGGAACATCAATTAAGGATTCGTAACCGTAGCTTTGCAGTAGACTGGTGTAATTAACAACGATAGGTGAAGTGTAATTGAGTAAGTTAATGTTGATGTCACCCATTAAAATGGCAGTTTTATTCTCAAGAGAAATTGTATGTAGAACATTTTCAAGATTAGAAAAAAAATCTTCGACTGAAGATGAGGGAGATCGGTAAATGCAGCCAAATATGAAATCTCTCTGATCGCAAGATGGAGAGCAATTAGCGATTTCAACCCAAACTGATTCACAATTAGGTACAGGCAAGTGAAAATCATGTCTCCTCCTATAAGAAAGACCAGGAGATATATAAATGGCCGCACCACCATGACTGCTGGTTGGTCTATGACAGTATTCCGAGTTATAATTTGGGAAGCAATAGAGATTTTTGTCATCAGCTGATAACCATGTCTCCGTTATGGCAATAATTGAAAAAGTGTTACTATAGGAAGAAAGAAGATTATCAATTTCATCGAAGTGTTTACGCAGGCTCCTAGCATTAAAATGAATGATAGAATTATATCCACTTATGAACGAGTTAACATGATCTGGTTCAATAAGAGCATCCATGTTAATGCGATGAAAGTGATGCAATGAACACATTGTGCTAGGCTTAGTCTATTTTGACCAAATCAGAGTGATCACGAATGCGCAGAACTCGGCTATTGGTAGTCTTTCTAGCTTTGATTTGACAGTCGTCCGTCCAGAGAAACATCCAGTTCTTTTCTTTTTTTAGTGTTAAGGCTTTGGAAAAGAGGACCTTGTTGCTTGGGGTCAAATGATCATTGATAAAGACGGGGGCGTTAGAAACGCCAGTAATACCAAGATCACTAATACAGAGCTTCGCCTTACGTGCTTTACTGATGAAGTCAGATTTCTTAGTTCGAGAGCAGAAGCGTGCAATAATGTTTTTTTTATCACTAGAGCGTGTGGGCACGCGATGCACAATGTCGAGATCACCAGGCGATATGGGACATCCAGCTTTCTCCCCCAACTTTTTCACGATTACACTGCAGTCCTCGCCTTGGGAGCAGGGAACGCCCTTGATCTCCACATTGCTCATGCGCGAGTATTGTTCAAGTTCCTCAACCTTGCGGCTGAGAGAGTCATTCTGGGTTTTTAGGTGCTTATTCTCATTTACCAATGTGGCATTTTGGTTACGGAGGTCCTCGACAAGTTCATTCAAGTGTTCAGCGCTCGATTGTAAGGATACAACTTCTTTTTTCAATTCTGCAACATCGATGCCCGATTCTTTCATATAGAGTAAGAACCTGCCGAAGACCTTCTCAGATGTGTCTTTAGCCAAGCTGTTAAATTTAGCCTCGATTTCTTCAATTTTTTTTGAGAGTTCAGCATTAGTTGGCATGGTAAATGATCTTGATCACAAAAGCAATTACAGACACAGGAAAAAAAATGTAAAGCGAAACGCAGTTGTTGGCAGCAGCGGCAGTGGTCAAAATTAGAAACTATTACAGAAAAGAGCTTGAAAGAATACCTGCATGAACAGGGAACTCTGCTTAAGTTGTAGCTCGTGCAATGCCACTGCTGCCAGTGAAGAGCAGGTGCGGGTGCCAGCTAATTTATAGGGCCTGCTCTCAGGGTAGTGACCTCCAGCGGCGAAATCGTCCAAAGCTAGCAGCAGGCCACAATGTGTCCGCGCAGACGCAGCTTCACCACGTGTGAATGATCCAGCACCTTCCAAGGGCAATGCGACGATGCAGCACCACGGAGATAACCACCGATGAAGCAGGCGGGATGTGCGAAGAATGGGCGGTCAGGATAACTGCATGAACAGGGAACTCTGCTTAAGTTGTAGCTCGTGCAATGCCACTGCTGCCAGTGAAGAGCAGGTGCGGGTGCCAGCTAATTTATAGGGCCTGCTCTCAGGGTAGTGACCTCCAGCGGCGAAATCGTCCAAAGCTAGCAGCAGGCCACAATGTGTCCGCGCAGACGCAGCTTCACCACGTGTGAATGATCCAGCACCTTCCAAGGGCAATGCGACGATGCAGCACCACGGAGATAACCACCGATGAAGCAGGCGGGATGTGCGAAGAATGGGCGGTCAGGATAACTGCATGAACAGGGAACTCTGCTTAAGTTGTAGCTCGTGCAATGCCACTGCTGCCAAGTTTAAAGCTTTCTTCAGTCTCTATTGGCGAGTGTGGCACGTTCAGCTCTGGAAAATTTGACGGTAGAGCCATGGGCGTTTTCTATTTATAGCTACCCATATTATTCTGAAAGCACTACACTAACTACCATTGCACCAAGACAGAGGGGGGCATTGTTGAAAATAAAAAAGACCTGTTGCAGTCGCTATCTATCTATCTATCTATCTATCTATCTATCTATCTATCTATCTATCTATCTATCTATCTATCTATCTATCTATCTATCCATCCATCCATCCATCCATCCAATCTATCTATCTATCTATCTATCTATCTATCTATCTATCTATCTATCTATCTATCTATCTATCTATCTATCTATCTATCTATCTATCTATCTATCTGCCTGTCTGTCTGTCTGTCTGTCTGTCTGTCTGTCTGTCTGTCTGTCTGTCTGTCTGTCTGTCTGTCTGTCTGTCTGTCTGTCTGTCTGTCTGTCTGTGTGTCTCGGTTGATTGATCGATCCACCTGTTCGTTCTCTCCTCTGTCGAAACCAAGAAAAAAGAAGGAGTTTCATTTTCCAATTACTTAATCGAGTTATGTTGCTATTGGCAAGACTACTATTTAGAAAGGCTTCTAGATGAGCCAAGCAAATTCGGTGATCATGTTTTGGTCTCCAACTTTTTCTGGGCATGTATTCTAAACTAAAGACCCTCAAAAATTGAGGGGTTTCACCACTTTAAGACCTATTGAAGAGTTCATTCTGGATGACGTGCAGCAACCATGCGTTGAAAATGTTTTCGGGCGTCTTTTCGAAGACCGCAAATTGGTTTCATTGTCTACTCGCCTCAGCATATAGCTGACATATCAATTGATGAACGCCTGAAATCTCTCCGATGTTGTCCACGAAAGGCGAAGAAGTTTATTAATTTCTCAAGAATCGTAGAGTACGAGACAGATCGTCCCGCGAACAATTTCTGTTTTGCTACTGGTTCCAAAGTCGTGGTAATGATGGTGATGATAAGCCTCATTTATGACGCATGCGAGGTGTGCCACGCATCGATGAAAGATCTGAAAGCGGAGATTGTGGACGGCTCTCCTGTTTCCCGCAGCTCCCTCTTGTTTACTTTGTAAAGAAAATAAATAAAAAGCTGCCAGTTTAAAGCTTTCTTCAGTCTCTCATTCTCAGCTGTCGGACACCTTGACGCTTCGAATATAGTGCCAGCCATGTTCCCTCAATATCTTTCCTGTAGTTGGTGTTTTTTGCATTTTAGGTCCTGTATTTTAATTGCATTCCATAAAGTAATGCACAGACGCGACAAAGGTACGATTTCAACGTGGAGAACTAAGCTCGTTTCTTTCCTTCTCTTACATCCTTGCGAAAAGCTATACCGTCATTAGGTGACGACGATTTTTTCAACATCTATTAAAAATCTTTAAGCTAGTGTCATTCATAGTGTGGCTAAGTCGTGGAAAGACTGGATGTCATTTCAACCGCACTGAAAAGGCGGGTTCCGCTGATGAGATTCGTTGAGCCAGCAGGAAAGATTATGTTACTCTTCATGTGGTTGAATCCCTTTCTTACCTGTCAGTAACTTTCGGAGTCTGCTTAAGAAATATCAGTAAACGCTAGTGTTTTCGTTGTAAGCGTTCTATCTCCATGACATGTTATCACGGGGATAGGTTTCGTTGTAGCTGCGTATACTTTTTTTCAGCAAGTGTTGTTACTGCGGAACAATATATAAAATTTCCGCGTGTTCAGGAAATTTTATTATGGTCTCCACGGCGCTGACCGTTTACAGTGGACGCTTCATTCGCCTGACAATCTCGTTGCGAAGGCAACCATGCTCCTTTTCATATATCAGCTGCAACGCTGTGGAGTCTAGCGAGACTTCTTGCAATATAGTGCGTTCGCACCGAGAAATGGTCGAATAATTTTACCACCCACGATATAAATCATTTTTGTGTTTGAGCTCAGTAGCAAATTAAGATACATTGTTTAACAGGTGGAAACAAGATGAACACAAGAAGTGACAAGGACAAACGCCTTTAACAACCAGAAATGTCTCAACCGATATAAAAGGACAGGCTCCGTTGATGTTATTCGTTGAGAAAGAAGGAAAGCTTGCGTCACTCATCACGAAATCAGTTGTCAGTAGGTGTCCCTCCAATTTTTGTGTTCGTGTCATTGGCGCCTAATTCTGTCCGTTTAAACATGCACCGATTAGCCCAACAAGAAGTTCTACTTGAAGATGCTTTGTGCCTGATATCTAATCAGCCACCTTTATACTGTTGCAAATAAGCTGTTGTGAACATCTCAGAGTTCCTTCGTTGTTGTTTTTTTTGGTGTTTCAGTTGCAGTTCGTCGCGTTGCACCACGCGCTGGTTTGTGTTCGGCTGGCTTGAGCGTTGACAACGGCGAAAGTCAAGCGTGATAAGCGCGTACTAGCACATCTTGCTCACCGAACTTCTTGCATTGCACCTGGTTTATAAAATGGTTTTGATTGATTGATATGTGGGGCTTAACGTCCGAAAACCACCATTTGATTATGAGAGACGCCGTAGTGGAGGGCTCCGGAAATTTCGACCACCTGGGTTTCTTTAACGAGCACCCAAATCTGAGCACGCGGGCCTACAACATTTCCGCCTCCATCGGAAATGCAGCCGCCGCAGCCGGGATACGAACCCGCGACCTCCGGGTCAGCAGCCAAGTACCTTAGCCACTAGACCACCGTGGACTATAAAACGGAGTATAGAGTGTTATGCTATGTATGTATGTATGTATGTATGTATGTATGTATGTATGTATGTATGTATGTATGTATGTATGTATGTATGTATGTATGTATGTATGTATGTATGTATGTGCGTTTTTTAAACTTAAAAATTGTGTGCAGCTTCGGCGAGTTGACGTCGCAAAGGCTATGATTAAACAGCAGAGCTAGTGGCATTAAAGTCCCTAGAGTTTTCTTTGGGGTCTAAAAAAACCTAAAAAAAACATAGGGACTAAAATCAAGGAACTTAGTGGCATCAGCGCACATTTTCCCGCCTTCGACACCGTTCGGCGCGCCCTTCCTCCTCTCTCATCAACCTGACCTGTGCTCGAGCGCGCACTAACATTGATGGTGGTGGTGGTAGTGGTTCATGTGGAAAAGGAAGAAGGCACCTAATTTCTGTCTGCCTATAGGCGACACGGCGCAGTGCCTTTGGGTGGAGTAGAGGGGGATGAAAGAGGATAGGAGAAATAGTGGTGGAGTGTAGAGAGGGATGTCCGGGCCACTTCAGCGCGAGCAGCAGGCCGTCGGCAAGGGCAAGGGCGGCATGGCTCCTGGGATCAGTGGTAGGCGGCAATTCCCGACTCCTCCACGAACTCCGCCAGGCTGCGGAGTGCTGCTGGATGTGGACGAGACGGGAACAGCAGGTGTTTCAAGGTGGAGACGGGCAGACCCTGTCTCCTGTAGGCCGCGTAGGCCCTCAAGCGTTCCTGTGCTAAGCCAGGGCAGGCACAGAGGAGGTGTTCGAGGGTCTCTGGGTCTCCGCAGCGGCTGCAGGCCGGGGAGGGACATAGGCCCTTGGCGTGGCGGCGGGCCGCCATCCATACGCAGCCAGTCCGCAGTCGTAATAGGGAGGCCCGTTCTCTCCTGGTGAGGCCCGTCTCTAGGAGAGGCTTTGGTCCTCGCCCGCTGGCCACTCTCGGGTCTGGGTGGACTGTGAGCAGGAGCCTCTTGAGACGGGCCTGTGAATAGTCCCTGGCCGCCACGGCACAGGAGTAGGGGGTGCCAGGCTGGTGGGCAGCCTTGGCGAGGGTGTCCGCCTTCTCGTTTCCAGCGATGCCCACGTGGGAGGGCAGCCAGTGGAAGGAGACGGACACCCCGGCGTCGGTGAGGGCGCGAACCTTGGCTCTCAGGAGGCAGGCCGTCAGTCCGGCACGGCGGGAGTTGGCCAGGGTCTGCAGGGCCGCCTTGCTGTCGCATAGAACCGCGGCCGGCTGAAGGGGGATGTCCTCAGCCAGCAGGTCTACTGCGAGATGCAGTCCAGCCAGTTCCGCAGCCGTGCAGCTCGCCGGGAAGGGAAGCCTGCACTGCCGGCTGTTGGTTCTGGACGGGATTACGCATGCGGCCGCTGCGGTCCCGTCTGGCATCACAGATCCGTCCGTGAACACCTGCAGCCGTCCCTCCAGTTGTTCCTGGAGCTTGCAGAAGGCCGCCTGTTGCAGTGCGGCCGCAGGCGTTCCTCGCTTGGTTGCCCCTTCCAAGCAGAGGTGGACCTCTGGTGGCTGGTGGTGAGGCGGTGGAGAGGCAACCGGAACTGGCGGATCTGGGATCATTTGGTGGTACAGCAGGCAGAGGCCTCCCATCCGTGATCCTGGCTGGCTGCGGAGACGCTCCAGGAGGGCCCTGCCGTCGGTGGCGCGGTGAAGGCGGTCAATGTGGCCCAGCGCTCGTTGCAGCATACGTAACGACAGGGGCCACTCTCCTGCCTCTGCGAGAGTTGCTGCCACCGGCGAGCTTTTGGGAAGCCCCAGGATGGCCCTCAGTGCACCCCTGTGGAGTCCCTCCAGCAGGCGTCTCCCGGCCGGTGTCAGGCTCACCAGCGGGAAGGCGTACAGGAGGACCGAGGACGCCGCAGCCTGGTTGAGCCGGAGGGCCCACTTGGTGGAGCAGTCGCGGCCACGCAGCTGCAGCCTGCTGATGGCGCCCTGGACGCGCCGCACCTTGGTGGCAGCAGCCTTGGCAGCCGGGATCCAGGTGAGTCGGTGGTCGATGGTGAGGCCCAGGTACTTCACCACCAACCTCCAAGGCAGGCTGCGATTGCCAATCCTCAGCCGTCTCACGTGGGTGCGTGCTGCCGCCAGCGGGTGAATCAGCAGGGCCTCGGTCTTTGTGGCAGAGACCTTAAGCCCGATGCCTCCGAGGTAGGCTACCACTGCATCGAGGACCGCCTGCAGTGATCTCCTGATGGCGGGGATGGACCGCCTTGGTCCCCGGACCCAGAGTGCCACGTCATCTGCGTAGATAGAGCAGCGGGCCGGGAACCTGGTGTCTGTTGGGAGGGACGCCGGAAGTCCTGCCAGTGCGATGTTGAAGAGGAAGGGGCTCAGTACTGAACCCTGTGGGACACCAGCAGTGATGACCCTGGGTTGGCTGGTTGCCCCTCCAACGCGGACGCGGAAGGTCCTCCCGGACAGGAAGGCGTTCACGAAGCCTCGGAGGCTACCGCTGATGCCGAGGCGGTCCAGGGCCGCCTCGACCGCCACGTGTGGGAGTCCGTCGAAGGCGCTCTCCACGTCCAGCAGCAGCAGCATGGCCACGTCTCCGCTGCTCCTGGCGTCCTCGAGGGTAGCGACGACGTCCGAGATGGAATCTGCCGTGCACCGGTGCCGCCTGAAGCCCGTCTGCTGCTCCGGGAAGAAGCCCAGGTGGTCGGCAATCCACTCCAGTCTCTCCAGAGCCACCCTCTTCATCACCTTGCAGGGCGCGGAGGTTAGAGACACTGGCCGGTATGAGGAGAGAGCCGTGGCCTTCCTCCGGGGCTTCAGGATTGGCGCCACCACCGCAGTTTGCCAGGACTCGGGTAAGGCTCCGGTGCACCAGACGTCATTGTAGTATTCCAGGAGTCGTTGACGGCCACCTCCATCCAGGTTGCGGAGCATTTGGAAGGTGATGCCGTCGGCCCCTGGAGCACTTCGTCGCTTGGTCCTCTCGAGGGCTGCCACCAGCTCATGTATCACTATGGGCTCTTCGCACAGCTCCCGCACCTGCGCGGACACCCATCTGGGATGGTGACAAGAGGTAGGGCAAGGGAGGGCAGCAGGCGGTGGTGCAGCAGGCGGTGGGGCTCTATCTCTGGCAGCAAACTGGTCGGCCAGCCGTTCTGCCAGGTTCGCAGCCGTGGTCGACAGGTGAACAGCCAGGGACAGTCCCTGGTTCAAGGCCCGGGGCGCCATCAGCAGGCACTTCAGCAGGCGCCAGACCTTCGTCCCATCCCGCGAGCTGTTGATCGAGGCGCACACGCCCTGCCAGCCCTGGTTCCGGCGCCTGCGTGCGTGGCGTCTGCAGACGGCATCGATTCGCCGGAAGACCGTCCAGAGCTCCGGTTGGCGTTTGTTCAGGGCTTGCCGCTCTGCACGTCGCCGTGCCGCCCTCAGAGCCAGGTGCCGGATGTCTGGGACGGGCTGTCCCTGCTGAACCTTGGCAGTGACCGTTGCTGCCCTCGCACTGTGGGCCACCAGTTGCAGCAGGTCCCCGCTGGAGTACTCGCTGGTAGACCTGCCAGTCTACCACGCGGTACTCGCGGTCCCGTGGAGCCCTACCTCTGAAGGGAGACAGCAGGATGGGCAGGTGGTCCGAGCCCCAAGTGTCCGGGAATGGCGACCAGGCATACTGGCAACCCTCCGTGGCAACGCTGAGGTCTATGGCAGTGCTGGTGACCTGCTGCCCACGACGGAGGAAGGTGTTCGCACCCGAGTTGAGGATCGCCAGCCCCAGCTGCTGGAGGACATCACGCAGCTCTCTGCCTCGAGCGTCAGTCCTGCGGCCGCCCCATGCTGGGTGTTTCGCATTGACGTCCCCGCAAAGCAGGAACTCCTTGCCCAGGCGATGCGCCAGCTGACGAAGGCATCTGGGGTCCCAGGGCTGGCCCGGCCGAACGTAGATGCTGGCCACAGTGGTGTCCTGCCCCCCGATGTGGATGCGGACGGCACAGCATTCAAAGGGGCCTCCAGCCAGGTCAGCCACCTTCACCTCTGCCTGCGGGAGCTCGCGCCTGGCGTAGATAGCACACCGGGAACGTCCTTGCTGGTGGCTGTCGTTCGGGCAGGGGGCATCAGGGCAGGTCGCCAGAGTGCAGCCAGTCCTGCTGCTGTATCCAACGTACCCTGGCAGGCGAAGGTCCTCCGCCTGGGCATACACCTCCTGTAGTGCAAGCACGTCGTAGTCGCTCCGCAGGAGGTGCTCTGCCAGGTCGTCTCTTCGCCGCCCCAGCCAGTTTACGTTCCACTGCAGAACGCTAGGGCGTCGGCCTTGGCTCGTTCCGGGTGGGGAGCTAGCCATAATTGGTTGTGGGGAGTGGAGAGCCTCCCGTCTGTAAGCAGATGGCTCGAAGAGGGTGGTCCAGGGGAAGAGACTCTCCCACTGACCGCAGGGTGTTCAGCAGGGTGGCGACGATTTGGTAAGCCGGGTCAGCTGGAGGCAACTCTACTGTCGCAGCAGGCGGGGCCGCAGGAGCCATGGGCACAGCAGGCCGGCCACCGGGGGCAATAGCTGCAGGCTGGGCCGCGAGAGTGGCAGCTGCAGCAGGAGGGGCCTCAGGAACAGCAGTGGCCACTGGCAGGGCCATAGGGGCAGCAGCGCTGGTGGACTGCAGTCCCTGGAGTGGCTGGCGGCGAGATTTTCGAGGCGCCGGGATGGGTCTGGCCGGAGGGGGGGGGGGCGGCGCGGGGTGGCCCTTCACCACGCTTGCAAAGGTCCGCGCCTCCCGAATCTCCTCTCGCACCGCTGCTGCCACTGTGCGCCTCGAGAGGATGGTTGGGGAGGATGCCATGATTGTGGCAATCTTCCGCTGCTCCTGCCACCGAGGGCACTCTGGGGTGTCTGCAGAGTGAGGGCCCCCGCAGTTGACACACCGGGTCTGCTTGCAGCTCTCTCCAGGGTGGGTCCGGCCGCATCTGATGCAGCTGCCTGGCCAGCTGCAGCTCTCCTTCACATGGCCGAACCGACCGCATTGCCGGCACTGCAGAGGGCGGGGTCTGGCTGGCCGCACTGGGAAACGGACCAAGAAGAGAGACACGTGCTCCGGCGGCACAGGGCCGGCGAAGCGGAGCGTCACCGTTCGCCCCTCCCTGGCAGCAGAGAGCACCGGAACGGCCGACTGGATCCCAGGCAGCAGGCTGTCCACCGCAGGCTCCCCGTCGACACCATGTAGGTACCCAATGCTGGTCTTGTGGTCAGCGGGTTCCTTGGCAGATACGGGGATCCCCTTTAGCTCCTTGATGGTCAGGAGCTGCTCCAGGCACTCTCGCGTGGTAGCGTCAGCAGCCACAATGTTGCGTTTTTGGTTAACGCGAATTGCGGCCACGCCGGGCCTTGCAGAGAGCGCCTGTGCGAGAATGAGGCGTGGGGATCCACTGAAGGTACCTCCGGGGGCTGACGGCCGGAACAGAACTGTGCCCACAATGGCAGGGTCGACCGGGAGGGCCGCAGCAGCAGCAATGTTCCTGGCACGGCGTCGAGCACTTTTGGTAGTGACCACCTGGAAGCCCTCTGTGTCTGGGGGACTCCCCGCCGCACTGCTGTGCTTCCTTGTGGTGTCCACTACATTGGGGGCCTTGCTGAAAGGTTGGGGAAGGTTGGCAGCTGTGCCCTCCGATGCAGTAGCCGGGGGTCGCTTCTTGGTTGGCTTCTTCTTCCCCTTCTTTCTGCGGTTGGTATGTGTGGCCCCTGTTGACGATGTGAGCAGAAAGTCTTTCGCCGTATAAGGGGCTTCCTTTCGGGTGTTGCCCCCTGCAGCGGTACGAGTGAGAACCTCTTCAACCACCTCCATGGCAGCTGAAGCGTCGGAGGGTGGGTTTTCGGGAGATTCCGTGGTCCCTTCTGTTGCAGGCAGTAGGTCGTCCGTTGAGGCGGTAGTGGGGTGTTGGCAAGTGCCTGCACCATCCGGGTTCGCTGGGTCCGGGCCGCCTGTTGTGGCAGGTGATGTCAAGTCCACTGTGGTGGACGCCCCTTCGTACTCCAAGATGGTTCTGCACTCGCTCCCGGACATCTCCTCTGAGCCCTGAGAAGCGTGTGATTCCTCATCGGAGGGGGTAGTGGCTGTTTGCTTTCGAGGTGCGTGGTCGTCCTCGTCCCCACTCTCTTCCCGCAGCCTCTTCCGTGAGTTTAACAAGTCCATTGACTCGTCGTCCTCATCGGAGCTGAGAGGTAGGGGAACGCCAGCAGGCCCCTGTGTCTGCCCAGGAGCTTCGCTCTGCATGGGGCTTTGTGGTTGCTTCTCTGCAGTTCCGATGGCAATGATGGCAGGTGCAGCCCCACTGGGGCAGTGGGAGGCCGGCGTGGGGGCCAGTGTGGGCGCAACAGGGTTGGCCTGCAGCCACTTTTCCACTATGGCTTCTATATTGTTCGTCGCGATCTTTTCGAAGAAAAGATGGCGGTGTGCCTGTACCTTGTTGGTTGGGAGGCTCTCCGATCTTCGGTGAGAACAGCGGCGCCTTGTGGGCTCTTCAGGAGTTCGGGCAGCAACTAAAGCGCTGTCTGCCGATGGGGGGGATGCCACGATGGGCGAGCGGGCGTCGGGGGCGGTGTTGCGCCTAGGCGAATGCATCGTTACACTCGCGCACGAGTTCCAAGGGATGCGCGACACCGCTCAGGAAAACAACACTTCACAGTTAGTGCAAGAGAGAGAAAAAGAAGAAAAACGGTTGCACTAAGGAGGACTGCGAAACGTCACTGTCAATGTTCGTTAAAAAAAAAACACTGCACAGGAGTGGTTGCCCAATAGCGTGGTCGCGCGTAATGGACACTAGTTGTTCGTTATAACTCAAGCGCCTGT
Organism: Rhipicephalus annulatus; assembly: GCA_013436015.1. Classification (NCBI taxonomy): domain Eukaryota; kingdom Metazoa; phylum Arthropoda; class Arachnida; order Ixodida; family Ixodidae; genus Rhipicephalus; species Rhipicephalus annulatus. The sequence continues at coordinate 230,262 of WOVY01003815.1, forward strand.
GCACCGCACGCACAGGCGCGGCGAAAGCGCGTCTAAGCTACGTGCAATGAGCCGTGGCCCTACACCACGACACACGCCGGTCGGCCGCGTACAACACGCGAAGTGAAAAGGAATTAATTCACTAACCGGCAGTGTGAGGTGTGGGGGGTTCCGGGCAGTCCATGGCAGGCTATTCCACAGCAGTTGCGACCGCAGATCAGTGTAGATGTCCGTCACTGTCGCAGGAGCGCGAACGCATTGCTGCGGAGGAGCCGTACTCCTGACGAGCGCGGCCCGCGAGCGACCGCACTCAGCGGGAGTTGGGGAGCCTAACATTGATGGACACCTTCCACCGTCACAGCCAATACAGCTTCCTGCTTTGTCCTCCTCCTTACACAACTTGCTTCCCTCCTGCCATTGCTTAGCTCTTGCTCTCCGCCGCTCTTCCCAGTTTCACCCTCTCCCATCGCTGCCCTTTCCCTACAAGGCTCAACTTTGTGCTCTAGGCTTTCCTCTCCACCGTTTTGCTTTATCCATGTTCTCCCTCTCGTCCGAGTGTGCTCTTGCAGCTGGGCTAGAAAGTGCGGATGGCGGACCCCTCGGGATTTACCTGTGCTTGAAATAGATCCGCTGTAAAAAATAAAAAAACATATTTTGTACACATGGGGCTCAGGAGTAGTCGGTCTATGAATGGGAGGTATGAGAAATGGAGATATAACGAAGGCTAAACATTTTGGGCTTTATCACAGCCACGATAGGTCGCTAGTCTTGAAGGGTGATAATCACTATTCAAGGTGCTCTGCGCAACATTCTAGTTCGTGAACTGTCTGAGGCTCTCATATGCGTGCGCAGGGTTTCCCTTCGGGGAGCGTATGTTCATCGAAGCGCACCCCCCCCCCCCCTCCTCTACACACACTTCTCTCTATTAAGTCAATGCATGGGGCCGACTTAGCGGTTAAACCCTCTTTTGTCTCGGCGTCCATGTATTTTGGGGCTGGTAACCGTCATTGTCTGTTCGACGCTGGTTTTCTCGTACACACTTGTCCCCTGAAGGCAATTTAGCCTCACATCTGTTTTAATATCGTTTCGTTTTCTTCTCAAGTAGCGTTCAGTCCACCTGCAATAACGAAAATGGAGAAGCAAGCGACCTCATAAAATCGGGAAGTGCTCCTGCCGCGCACTCTTTCTTTATTTTCTTTCGTTTTTGGAGCACGGATCGCCGCCCCGCATCCCACGTTTTCGTATCTCACTGTGGTCCGACCCGAAAGACCGCGGCATCACGACAATATTGCCAAAAGCGCAGCGGAGTGGACACGACTCCGGCGTCCACTCGATGCCTTATAGCCGGCCGAGCAAGGGACAATCGCCGAGTAAAAGCGCACCGACGACGATGGCGGCTGGCTGGGAAAATTTGTTGGGTGGAAGGCCCGCGACCTGGGTGATCCTGTTCTCTGCAGCATCCCACGCGGTGTTGCTCTCGCGTCCGATCAAACACCGCTCAGATGACTGCACGACTGGGCGCACACAAATTCACTCTGCTGCCCTCAATCTCCTCCCTCTTTGCCTCGCATTTAGCCCTCTACGAGCCTTCTATTGTCACAACGCCCATATAACCGCCTGTTTCATCGGCCTCTCGATCGCTGGTACTCGTAGATTGTTGTGTATGTGCGCGCATCTTCCCTCCAAAGGAACACGGTGCGGCGTATGGTCTGTTGACGCAGAAGCAGTGCCGCACCAACGCGGGCCATGCGCAAACACAATCAGAAGAGAATGCATGCGCACCCCGTGCTCTAGCTTCGGCCCAGAATGGCTGGCGAGCTCCGATCAACATGGTACACCAAGTATGCAGCGGAGTGAAAGAAGACCTGCAGCGCCAAGTTAGATATTTCTGCAGCAAATGATGAGGACCGAGATGAGAGAGGACGGAGATCTTAAGAGAAACGAGCGCTGTGTGCGGGAAACAAGACTTGCTTCGCGTGTTTTTGCTAAATCAGCGAGCGGGGTGAACTGAATGAGTTTCGTCGTTTCCAAATTAGATTGCCAAGTTCTTGAGCTGAGATCGGCGCGCGCGTCTGTGTTGTGAATGTGAAGGTTGTGTAACTGCATTACTTGATAGGAGGTATACGCCGCGATGAAATTGTACTGAGTCTGAACTGTTTCTAACAGATACATATATGTTCGGTGAGTTTGGGAACCGTCCTTATATACCATCTCTTTCCGATCCTATACATTTTCGTTGCAATGAAGACGGCTTGGTGAACTGGAAGTTTTTAGTTTCAAAACATATTTGCATTTATATGCAGCTTCCTGGTTACATTAGCTATAATATACCTGGAGCAATGACGCTGATTCTTTTCTTGATTTACTAAACACATAAATAGTGCCTTTGATACGTTTGGAATTTATTTTTGTTAGTCCTCTTTTGAAATTGAGCGTAATTTAAAGACTGTTTTTTTGTGATAGGCTGAATGTTAGAAGAGAAATGCACGTGTTACCAAATCAAGCTATCTAAATTTTTCATTAGTACTTGTCACGGATTACGGCCGGCTTCTGCGGGCGAAGGACTGAGACAAGACTCGGTTAACAAAAAAACCCATTTAATAAACACTCACGGACTTACACGCCGAGCTGCGACGCCTGCCGACAGTCCCGATGTCTCGCACACTTCGACAGCGATGCGGGAATGGACGTGGGGGGAAAGCATGACCACTTTCAGAGACATCACGCAACACTACAGACTGAACAGATGCAAATATCCACCACCCCACGCCAAACTAAACAAGAAACAGCAGGTTGCCTGGAGACAACTACAGACACACACGTACCCGAATCCGGTGATCCTTCGCCTCTGCTATCCAGGCATTTATACGTCCGACGCGTGTAAGGCGTGCGGAGCCAGAGAGACGCTGCAGCACATGCTGTGGAAGTGTACCGGTAACGCGCAGCAGTCCCCTACGAACCCGGTAGACATGGCAGTCTCGAACCGCGAGGCGCGATGGGAGGCGGCTCTGCTCAGCCACGACCTTGCCGATCAACTGTGGGCCGTCCGGCAAGCCCAGGATGCCACCCGGGTCCAAGGACTCGAGGCCGTCACCTAGGCCGGGGTGCTTGTCGCCCCACCCCGCTCAATGACGCCGGACATGTTCAATAAAGTTTTTACTCACTCACTCACTCACGGCAAAACATACAAAAATGTACAAAACAGCTGGTAATAACTGCAAAATAATTACAACTAACCTACAAACGAACCCCCATACAGCCTCAACTGTCATCAATATCGTCCAGCAACTTTATAGCCTCAATGCTTCTCCTCGATCTTACTTGTCACACAGATGCGCTTCTTCGCAATGTCTTGATCTGTCGATCGTGTGTCGGGGTTCTCGACGATCTTGACGAAAGTCGTCGTTCTTGCCGCTGCCGATGGGGTCGCCCATCGTCTTCGCCGTCGCCTGATGTCGTAGACGTGATGGTTGCCTCGTTGGTTGGGCCTAGCGGCGTTCGGCGATACCCGGTGCTGCACGCTGACGTGGCCACCCGGGGACTGTCTTCGGCGGCTCGCTTCGAAGGTGGCTTGCGCCAGGAACGCCGGCGCTTGCTGTGCGCGGATGCTTCATACCGAGCAGCCTCCCTCGAAGCAGGTCGAGGTCCTCGTGTACTTCTCGGGATGCTCGTGTCATAGGTTGCCGAGTTGATGTCCTGCCGCTCCCGTCGCCAGTGCGCTTGCTGGCGATGCGGCCTTCTTTTACCAAGCGCACGTCGACAATGCCTATTCTACAATTATTATTCATTATTAGGGGTTTATGGGCCAATATCGGTATGTGATTATGAGGCGTCCCGTATAGTGGAAGGCCCGCAACTTTCGGGCCAGCAGCCGCGAGCCGAGCCAATGTACCACCGCGGCGGATAATCGCTGCGTTTTTGCACGCGTATGTGATAACCAAATACCGCTATGATTTCAAGCTTCTGTTTCACTTCCTTTGCGCGACATCTCTATAAGGAGGCCAAAGCTTTCGGTTTCATTCATATTCTCGCGAAGCTCTTACGAGTGACGGGATGACGTAACGATCCAACAGCGCCGCTGCTTGAAAGGGAAGTTCCGATTGCTCCGCATGCAAGCACGACGTTTTGTATCGAGTGTTCTGCGGCGACGCAGATTGCGCGCTTTTGCGTCGCTTGAATACCTCTGTTCACTGACCCGTGAAACGGCACATTGCGGTCACAATGCATCCGCTGTAGTTTGTCATTAGATGCGCCACATGGCTGCGAAATACCGTTTAACCGTGAATGGCGGAGAATTCATCGCTCGACTACCCCCTCCAAGCGCTGTGCCATATTTTACCCTTGCATTTAGTATGCTACTGCTCTAGATAGTAGGAGGTGTTTATTTATACAGCAACCGCGGTAATATGTATATGGCTTACTGGCAGTGACAGCGTGCTGCTTAAAATCTTGGTTGAGGGTTTGATTCCGGGCGTGGTTGCTTCATTTTGACGGGACTGAAGTGTGCGTTTAATAATTGCTGGCTGTCCAAATTTATTCGGAGGCCCCATGGCGTGCCTCATAATCATGTCATCATTTCGGCTCATACAAACAGAAGATTGAATAAGGATGTATATGCCGTCATCCGCCACTCTGTGCTCTGCCGTCAAGCACACCAAAATAAAAGTCATGATCACGCATACGCACGGATGCGAGACGATCGTATTTACTTAAATGCTTATTTAAACTTGGCTAAAACTTATTACTCATGTGTGCTACGTTCCTATGCATTGCGAATGAAGCGTTTCATTTTTTCTTTTATTTGCAATCGAAAATACCTAAATACTTCGGTAAAAGCTTGTGCTTGCATTCGCCCTGGGTACACAGGTGTGAGACCCTTGTGCAGCGAGTGGTAGTGCGTTGGGGACTGGCCGGCAAACCACATATTTCAATGGTGAATGCCATGTTTCTCGCATAACAATGTGGGGTCAACAGGTGTGAGTGTTTGGGACCTCATGGTAAACTCTCAGTAAGAAAGACATGCCAGTTTCCTTGTGTTCGATCACGTGGTCTCCTGTTGCAGATGCTCAGATATGACAATGACAAAAAAGGATCAAAAAAAGAAAGGAAACCACCCTTTCAAAACAACGGCAACAAAATAAGGCCTCTAACCCGTAGCATATGAAGATAAAATCGCTGACTTGCGTGCACCGGGTGCATTTAACCCAATTTCGGCATATCATTTTTTAAAACGATTGGTCAAGCGTGTACGCACTGTGGGACGCATGGCTGAGGCCGCTGGACGGTGCGCGTTCACCTTCTCTGTAACTTGCTTTTTTTTTTTGCCACGTTTGCTTTTCCGACGTCCGGTTGGCACGTACACACAGCTTTGATGGTCGTTTTCATGTTTGTATAGCTAAACTTAATTCCATTTAAGCACCTCCTCGTAAAGATCCGGAAAGTATATATGGTATTACACACACACACACACACACACACACACACACACACACACACACACACACACACACACACACACACACCACACACACACACACACACACACACACACACACACACACACACACACACACACACACACACACTCCCGTACACGCCGGATCCATCCGAGTATACACAATGGCGACAGTAACGCCAAGCACGGACTCTCGGGTAGACCCACTAGAGAACACTTAAGAGTTTGACCCAATTCAGTGTTCGGCGGCTTCTCTACAATATATATATATATATATATATATATATATGATGTATTTCTTAAGATGCCGCCAAAAAAAAAAAAAACGCCAGGCCAGCGCACAACGAGCAGTACAGTTGACCAAAAGCTGGAAGAGTGGCCTTTCATAGTCTTTTATTTTAGAACGCTTTTTTGGTAACTGCTTTAAGCGCACTTGCATGGTACCCACTACGCCATAAATGACCAGAAATTTTGTACAGTAGGGAGGCATTCACTACGGCACGCTTCGTCGTTCTTTGGAAAAGCGTGGTACCCGCTACACACTCGCTAGGAATTTAGTGCAATTTATTTTTATTATTTTATTTATTTACACAGTACTGCAGACCTTAATTGCGTTCATGCAGGAGGGCACCACATAAATACATACATTCACAGAAATCACAACGAAATAAGACAAATTTAAAAGACCAAAAGAAAAAAAAAGATTAAGAATAGCATCAGAACAAAGCAAAAGTAAGAATAGAGAACATTATGCGCTCGCATGAACATTAGATAATACTCATACAAAATCGAAGACAGCAATAACACTTTAAATACTCAAGAACAGTAACAGTAAAACTAGGAAACGAAGGGTTAATCAATGTTACGTTGTTATAAGATTAAAAAGATATACGTTCAATAGAATATGCGTTTATTAATTGCGATACCTCCAGGTTATTCCAATCGTTTGCTGTTCGTGGAAAGAAGGAAAACTTATAGGTTAGTACTGGTGCTGTATAGCGTTAGAGAAAGATCATCACGATGCCTTGTTCGACGTGCTGTAAGTGGGGACACATAAGCCTGTAGGTTAAGAGAGAAACAATTGTTTTTAAGTTGGAAAAGAAATTTTAAGCGGTGTATTTTACTTCGAAGTTGTAGAGTCTGAATATTATGATGTAACATTAGGGCTGTGGGAGAGTCATGTATTCTATATTTAGACAAAATAAACCTAACTTCTCGGCGTTGTATCATCTCTAATGCATTAATGTTAGTTTTTGTGTAGGGGTCCCATACGATGGAAGCACATTCGAGTTTTGGTCAGATTAGTGATGTGTAAGCTAAAGGTCTAGTGTCACGAGGAGCATGTTTTAGTTTGTGTCTGTGCATACAAAGTTTCTTAAAAGAAGAGTTACAGATGTTGGAAATATGGTTATTCCAGCTTAGGTCACTGGTTAAAGTGATTCCAAAGTATTTGTATTGGTTTACTTTGATGAGCGGTGTGGATCCTAGGTTGTATATGAACGACAATTCGTTAACTTTTTTGTTACAGACATGTAAACAGTTTTTTCTGTGTTCAGTTCCATACCCCACCGCTTCCACCACGACAAAATGTTTTGAAGGTTAGAGTTAAGTGTTAACTGATCATTAAGGGAACAAACTTCGTTAAACAAAACACAATCGTCTGCGAATAGCCTAATTTGTACTGGGGGACAAATTTCATTAACAATGTCATTTATATATATTAGAAACAGTTATGGCCCTGAAACACTACCCTGGGGAACTCCGGAGGTTACGGAAAGTTCATTAGAAAAATAATTCTCTATTGATACAAACTGCTTGCGATTACACAAATGGGCTGCTACCCATTTAATAATGTTAATAATAATTTATCGCTCCTGTGTGGCTGACGACGATGACCAAATATGTCTGAAGCTTTTGTAATGTGTGGGAGCGTTCGACGGCCCACTTGTTACGCAATTCGCATTGTGTGACGCCTGGTTGTTCCTTCGCCGCTCTAAAACGCTTCATTACTCATATTAACGCGAATCCTTTCCCGACATCAAGCCTGCCTAAGGCAAGTTTGCCAACAAGTCACATGCACCGGCGTAGCTCAGTTGTAGAATACTGGGCTGGAACGCAAGGGCCTGGGTTTGAATCCCATCGTGACCTTGGTCTAATTTATTCATACTAACTTCACGCGATAGTGGTTACGGACGTCAGCGGCGGCGGACAACTACGGCGCACGTGACTCTTGTTGTGAACTCATGACAGCTTTCGCTGTAATATGTAACGCGGTTATGATAATACCTGGGGTTTTACGTGTCAATACCACAATATATTTATGATGCACGCCGAATGTCGGAGAACCCCGAAAAATTTCGACTGTCTGGCGTTCTTTAGCGTGCACTGCACATTCTACAGTCATTGCGCGCCTCCACCGAAATAAAACTGCAGCCGCGTCTGGGATCGAAACCGTGCATTTAGGGTCAGCAGCGGAGCACACTGAGGTGGGACTGCAATGGTGCTGCTGCAAAGTGCCATTCGTATTTATAACTTCACTTGCAGCTGTTCTAAAAGCTGCGAGATATGTCAAAGTGAATGTCGTATGAATGCTTAAATCGAAAGAGCACTTACGGCGAATTATTCAGGAATGAATAATTTTTGTGGCTTTGTCGTCTTTATTAATATAGTCGCACTCATTATACGCATCACAAATATATTCTTGTACAACTGCTGTCATTAAATAAAAAAAACGCCTTTAGGAGTAAGTTCCATTGCCGCAAATAAGATTCGATGATGAGGCGTGTCGTATAGCGTGAAGCTGGAGATAAATTTTAGCCACCCAGAGTTTTGCAACGTGCACCTAAATATCAGACTGCGTTCTTTTATTTTCTCCCACCGAAATGCGGCCGCAATGGCCAGGACTCGAACCCGGGACACCGTGCTTGCAGCGTTGTATACGCCGCAACCTCTATGCCACTATAAGAATCAATCACTTACTTTAAGCCACACAAACAAAGGGGCCATGACAAAATTCCTTGTCTCCGTGTTGTTGCGATCGGGGGGTGCCGAGTCGCATCCCACCGCTGACGACCAGTTGTTGTGATCCCGGGGTGCTGTGGTAGCGTGGTGTAGCTTCGGGTTGAGGAAACGACCGCTTACAAGATGGGGATACGAAAAACAAACAAGGTTTATGGCACTATTTACAAATATTTACAGCATGAGGTTAAGAGTTCACAAACCACGAACGTGGTGGTTGAACCATTACTTGGTTCAGAGCCTTCACAAACTACGAACGTGGTGGTTGAACCTTTACTTGGTCCAGAGCGACGTCCTGCACTCTGCGGCGCCGTTATAAGCCCTGTCGGGCTCCTCCTTCTTTAGTGGAACACCAATCACATACACACACAACAGGTGAGGGGTACGAGCATGCACGGCGCACGTGAACAGCCAATTTCGAGTCAAGATCACTGCACTTAAAGGTGGCGCCAGAGGGGCTCTTGCTCGTCGTGTGTGTCACTGGTCGAGGGGTCCCAAACTTCGGACAGCAGACATCAAACGGTCCGCCAATCTGTCTGCTCAATTAGCAGGGCACTTTGTGGCGGCGGTCGCCGTTTCTTCAAAGGAAGACGCTGTCTTTGTTGTCCCCTCTGGAACGGCTTACAGCTTCGTGGCGACACGACGTCTCATCCGCCGGCTAGCCGGGACAATACCTGGCGGGCATAAGCATTCGGCGAGTCGGCTACTTGTTTGAGGGTTAAAAGAGCGCCGCTCCCCCGTCAGATCTCGACGCTGGTTCCAAGAAAACCTGGGTTCCAGGCGTGGGAACGCGGCCCGGCTACGCTTCTCAGCGACAGCATGGCGCCTACCGATGGCGGTCGTAACAGCTTCCCCCTCGCCAGATGAGTCACGGAGGGCAGCGGTCAACACTGCTGCTCGCAGGGACGACGAAAGGGTCAGTAGTTGAATGCCAAGAACTGGCCTTCGCTTGTGGCATGGTCCGGGTGATCGCCGAATCTTCGACAGCATCTCTGATACTCGACCACATGTACAAGTAAGCACTCGGCCCCCTTCGAACAAACAAGCCAAAAGAGGGATGGCAAACCAATTTTCATTTCCTAGCTTTAACAAAAGCTCACACTCAAAACTCTCAGGACTCACTTGAGCTGAAAAACCAGACGTGCTACCTTACAAATTTACATAAGATGCACGAAAAAAACTAAAATATCAATTTTGATACAGAAAGAGCACCCCAGAATGGCTTAAAAAGAGCGGCTGACTGTGTCAACGTTTCCATTCAATTTGCCCTTCTTTTACCTGATGCCAAAATTATATTTTCGAAGAATCAAGCTCTTCCTCACAAGGCGACTGTTCTTTTATGTCACGGTTTGCAGCCAAGTAAGAGGAAAATGGTCTGTCCCTACTTTAAATTTAGCTCCTCTGAGATAACACTGCAACTGATGAATGGCCTACACAAGGCAAGCGCATTCATTTCCTGAAGCGCAGTACGTTATCTCACGAGAGCCCAAATTCTGGCTCAAGTAGAACGCATCATACTCGTTGCCACTCTCGTCGAGACATATAACGGCAGCCTCCTTCTTTTTGTCGCTGACTACTTACACGGCTCTGTCCCGCTGAGAGCATCAGTCAGGAACTCGGATTCAGTGAGCGCTAATTTTGTCCGAACGTCCGTCTTTGTTTACGGCCGCCCATAATTGTCTACCACTGAGACATAAAGCTCACCAGCCTCCCGAAAGCTTAACCTAAGCTGTGACCTAACGGTCTACCTCAACGGTTGGAGAAAGCTTGATCTGCTCATATGATCACTGAATCGATTATTCTTGGCAGAAAACATCGACAAAACTTAGGAGACAAACGCTGCTTTCTTGAAGGTTCATTTGGTTAAAGTTACCTGCTTATGCAAACGCTTCTGAGTAAAAAAAACCACTGGGCTCGCCTGAGCTCTTTAATTACTCCCATTCCAACAGCGTTGCTAGGTACACGGTTCTACTAACCAAAACGCTTAATCCATCACAGTTTGTTTAAATTCTTTCAAACGTTACGTTGTAACACAATGTGTACAACACAAACGTAATTCTAGGTAAAAAACACCTAAAAAGCAATTGCATAGGTTTTATGCCAAAACCGTGCAATAAGATTCTCAATGCGCGCAACGGAAACTCTACCGTGTCGCGCCAAACTTAATCATTTTACGAATCACTTGGTCTGTGTTAACATCTTCCTTCAAATGCTCGTTCACTCCAAATCCACTTGACAGTGAAGGCATACGATATAACACTAAACCTTAAAAACACTCGAAAATAACACTTTTTCTCGGTTTTTACCTTACGCAAATTTTCGCATTCGTGGTTAAACTAATTCGATGCTGACTTTCAGCCTTTGGCTCGGCGGTTGTCCTTCTGAAAATTTTCCACCGCATCACGTAACTTACCAAATTTAAAGTGGCTCAAATCTGCATTTCCAATGCAACACTGAGTAACAATATTTGACACGCCCGTGCAAAAGTTACTCGAACTGACCGTTCCCCCTTTTCTCGTGGTTCCTTTAATCGTACACGATGGGGTCGCGGTCCCGGCGGTTTTCCTGCACGTCTGAGGCTACTAAACAAACGAACGTTAGGCTGTGTCCTGCCGTCACGCCTCATTCTGCACTTCGTCCTATTCCCCGTAGGAATTTGAACGTGACGCCAGAAGCTGGGGGGGAGCCTGTGCCATTTTCTCTTTGTATTCACCCCTGCGCGGTATTTAGCCACTCTGCCCTTTCGACTTTGACCCTTCGGGCAAGGCCGCTTTTCCGAAGTCGTCGAGCTGAACCGCGCGCTTCGTCGGGGTGACGCACCTCCCTTTCTCCCTCCACACCTGGCTCGCCGCTTGTGCCTCCAGGAACAGCCCCATTGACGTTTTCTTAAACGGATTAGTGGCCTACCCTTTCGTCTTTCGCGGGACGGTGTGGGACTAGTCCTATGCCTAGGCAGTGCCGAACGCTTGCTTTCGCTTCTTTGTTTTTCGGCGATGTTTGCTTGCCTCTTTTCTCTCGATGCCATCATCATGTCGCGTCGTGGCCTCAGAAGTTGGGAAGCTCGTTGGAGCTTGTGCTACATTTTCCCCCACGCTCAAACATTTCGTACTCGGTGTCACGACGGACTGCCGGGCCAAATTATCTTTGTTAACGCTGATAGAATCATTAACTGGGCCCTCTCCGATGGCATCGATGCACTCCTGAAGCTTCGCGTTCTCACTCTCATTAGCCACTGCACTAACCATATCTACATGTGAAAATTTCGAGACGTCCTCTCGAGGCATGGGGATGGTTTCCAGCTCCTTACTGAGCCCATTAGGGCTGCTGGCACACACCTCATCCTCGCAAGGACCGTCTTTTGATACTGTCTCTATCTCGAGACTGGCCAAGGGCTCGTTCTCGACATGCTCTAGATTGACGCCTTCGAGAATATGCGGGTCCTTTTCTTGCGCGATCCCTGGTCCTGGCGCTTCCTGACGCGCCTCAACTTCCAGCGCTTTGTGACGCGCCTCACTTTCCGACTCCGGTGCGAATCTTTCTTTCTTTTTGCTAACAGAAGTTCCGAATCTTCTGATCAGCTCTGCTTTGATAACTTCATAGTTGTTCGCGTGCTGCTCACTGAGACGCGCAACAACATCCGCTGCCTCGCAGGGCAGAACCGTGCGTAGCTTCTGAGACCAGGTGTCTCGCTCACACTTAAGTTGACTACACTTTCGTTCAAAGAGTCTGAGATACAGGCCCATATCCCATGATACCTCATATGGCTGCATGTACCTAGACATCTCGAACTCTGCCTCCTTTTCGAGAAGTACTCCTCGCTGGGGTCCCATTTTCATACGCAACTCATAGTCTTGTTCGAAAAACTTTCTCTTGAGGCCTTCTCTTTCGTGTTCACTCTTTCCTTCCATCTGAGCTGCTCTTAGTTTTCTTTCGATGATGAGGTCCCATTCTTCACTTAGTTCCTCATCATCAGCCCCCAAATCATTAATCGCTTGAATGATTATGGGTTTTCGTGCCAAACCCTTTGTATCGATCCCCAATTCCTCACACAACAGCAACAAGTCTGACTTCTGCAGCTCCCGTAAGTCCATGATCGTACTGAGTGCTCGCTACTTCCAAAATTACTTTCCGAAACGGCGAAACTGAGTCTTTCGGCAAAGTTAACTACCAGTTCTAAAATTTACCCTCTTTTAGAACCTGGTTCACTCAAAGGAAAAGCCAAGCACTCACCCATACGTGATCCATGTCTCGAGCCAGCTGCTTCTCCTGGGCCGACTGTTGTTGTCACTTGTAGCTTCGAATCCCACCGCTGTTCACCAGTTGTCGCTATCCCACCGCTGACGACCAGTTGTTGTGATCCCGGGGTGCTGTGGTAGCGTGGTGTAGCTTCGGGTTGAGGAAACGACCGCTTACAAGATGGGGATACGAAAAACAAACAAGGTTTATGGCACTATTTACAAATATTTACAGCATGAGGTTAAGAGTTCACAAACCACGAACGTGGTGGTTGAACCATTACTTGGTTCAGAGCCTTCACAAACTACGAACGTGGTGGTTGAACCTTTACTTGGTCCAGAGCGACGTCCTGCACTCTGCGGCGCCGTTATAAGCCCTGTCGGGCTCCTCCTTCTTTAGTGGAACACCAATCACATACACACACAACAGGTGAGGGGTACGAGCATGCACGGCGCACGTGAACAGCCAATTTCGAGTCAAGATCACTGCACTTAAAGGTGGCGCCAGAGGGGCTCTTGCTCGTCGTGTGTGTCACTGGTCGAGGGGTCCCAAACTTCGGACAGCAGACATCAAACGGTCCGCCAATCTGTCTGCTCAATTAGCAGGGCACTTTGTGGCGGCGGTCGCCGTTTCTTCAAAGGAAGACGCTGTCTTTGTTGTCCCCTCTGGAACGGCTTACAGCTTCGTGGCGACACGACGTCTCATCCGCCGGCTAGCCGGGACAATACCTGGCGGGCATAAGCATTCGGCGAGTCGGCTACTTGTTTGAGGGTTAAAAGAGCGCCGCTCCCCCGTCAGATCTCGACGCTGGTTCCAAGAAAACCTGGGTTCCAGGCGTGGGAACGCGGCCCGGCTACGCTTCTCAGCGACAGCATGGCGCCTACCGATGGCGGTCGTAACAGTGTATGCATACCTAAGATTTAAGCTTCGCTCGTAAACCTGGTGGTTCGAGAAGTGCAGCATGGTAGTTTCATTCGACTGGCATGTTAAGTAAGTTACTGAGGTTAACGTGTAAATGCGGTGACCAAAGAGGATTTGTCCGCTTTAGGTGCAACACATTATTTAGAATTGCACGGGAGCGTTTGAGTTGGGTCTTGCACGGCAGTCAAAGGCCAAACATTTTTAACGAGCGTCTTCTTGCGTCTGTTTTGGTGGAGGCATGTCAAGTGAATGTTCGGATGGCTTGCTTTCTCTTGCCTGCCATGGCTTTGTCCTTGAGACAAATGTGTGAAGTTTTACTTCCGAGCTACGATGTACAGAGCTTGTAACAAATAATTGTAATGACTCTATCTGGGGTTAAACGTCCTAAAACTCCAAAATGATTATGCGGGACGCCGTAGTGCGGCCTCCAGAAATTTTGATTATCAGGTGTTCTTTAATGCGCACTTACATCGCACAGTACACGTGTCTCTCACATCAACCACCGCTTCTCCGTTATCTCACAGGATGTGTGTGATGTGATGTAGTGCGTCTTACATGTGAGACTACGGGGGAGAATGGTATAGACGCTCTCGGTACGTCTGTGGCGTCTGAGTGCGTATACAGTTGCAACTAGGAAGTGTGGCCTATATATCTAGCGAAGAAGGATCTGGGGCGTTTGGGAGAACTTAGGATGTAGAAGCTGGTGTGGCGCGTGCTTGCCTCGAAAGCTACGGCAGTTCCATCTTACAAGCAAGTCCCGACTGCTTTTAGGGGCGAAGCTCCTTATGGCGTGGCTTGGGCGTCCCTCGTAGTACGTAACCACCAGTGGCACATACCCGAAATAGGTATAACATTCGACCTCCAAGGTGGTGCCGGTGAGAGATTTCTTCTGTGCGTTGTTTAACAATAAAAAATAGTGCTCAATGTACATGCAAATGGCTGCTAATGGGGAATAAGAGACAGGAGCATTCGGCTTTTAGTCAACGCACACGCTGCAATCCCCATTAGCAGCCATTGACATGTACATTGAGCACTATCGGACAAGAAAGGGTTGCTACATTATACTCGCTGGGTGTAACCTCCTTAGTTTTAGAAAGGTTTAGCGAGCGTTGAGCCACAGGGCCATGAATACAATGAACTAGTATATACCATGAATGAATTCGAGGTGGTTAAAGGGGGGAAGCAGATACGAAGCGCAAGCCGTAAGAAATTAAAAGCTGAATCCTCCTGTCTCTCATTTCACATTAGCAGCCACTGGCATGTACATTGAGCACTATCTGACAGGAAAAGGTTGCTACGTTATACTCGCTGGGCGTAACCTCCTTAGTTTTAGAAAGGTTTAGCGAGCATTGGGCCGCAGTGCCATGAATACAGTGAACTAGTTTATACCATGAACTCAACGTGGTTGAAGGTGGGAAGTAGACCCGAAGCGCAAGCCGTAAGAAAGTGTGCGTGTGCCACCTCTCGTTTAGTCCTTGGAATGTCCACTGAATGGCGGTGCTTTTATATGGGGAATATAAGATAAAAAGATGCGAGATGGTGGGACTTGGAGTGTTGAATAGATGGATGAACGGACACACAGACAGATGCATGGATGGACGCATGAACGGACGCAGGGGCGGATGCATGAACGAACGCAGGGGCAGGGACGGGCGCACGAACAGACGCATGGACGGTCACACAGGCGGACGCATGGACGGACGAATGCTTCGCCCCACTCTCCATCATTTACTCCGTGGATATGCTGCCATTTTTTTATCCGTTTCAAAAGCCTGGTTGTTCCTTTGCTGCCCTGCCTCCCATATTGTTATCGAACTGGATGGCAGATCGGTACCTAAGGAGGACACCCTCCGGATAATGGACATGCGTATCCACAGGGACAGGAAGAACACTAACGCAATCCGGAAACTCAAGCAGGTTGTAGGGGCGATTTGGCACCTCATCCGCCGGGTCTCGGGCCGCCACAGGAGTATGACGGAGGGTTACCTATGTCGCCGCATTTATGCATTCGTACTCAGCCGCGTGCTCTACTACTCCAACTATCAGGCCGAGACACTGTCTCCCTAGATCCGTCGGACATACAAAGTAGCCCTCCACCTTCCCATAAGTGCACCCACTGGTCGACTTCTCAAGCTAGACCTTCAAAACACTATTGGGAGACTCACAGACGCGCCCCGCCAAGCACAATACCTTGCCATCACACAAACCAACACCAGACGGCATGTTCTGCATTCTTTTGTAATCCAGATACCGGCCAACGATCCGTCATTACTCCCCATACTGAGATCCCTGCACCATGAACTCCCCATTACACCATTTCCCCGTAGCATGTTCCCCAGCCACGATGATAAACTCCGCCGAGCTCGCACTATAGAACTTTACACCGATGTTACGGATCCGCCGTAGGGATGGACGCAGCCTGCGTGGGCGATCAAACAGTCGCTGCCATGGTGAATCACGCACTCTCCCTAATAGGTACACACACTCTGGATACCTCTCCTGAAGCCGCAGAGGAAGCTGTCATTGTCTTAGCAATCGTTCACACTGAAGCACGGTATGTTTTATTTGATTCCGAAACCGCAATTCTTAACTTCATGCGAGACCGAGTTTAGGTCCCTGCTTTTTGCATACTGGACTCACCCGCTGCAACCCCACCCCATTATGCGGATATGGGTGCCCGTGCCCTCCGGGAATTCTGGAAAGGAGGCCGCCAAGCTTTCAGCCCGAGGTACTCTAAACCGAGCACTGGCGGCCTGCGATCCCAAATTCACGAAGGCGCGTGCACACTTTCAACAAGCTGATTCAAGTCTATAGGGCAGAGCGTCAGCTCTATCCTCCACCGCACAAGTCCTTCGGCAGCCGACAGGCCACCTTCTGGCGCCAGCTACAGACTCACACTCTTCCTTCTCCTCTTATTCTATCGCACTATCGCCCCCTTTTCCTAACACCAGCCTGTACCCTCTGCTCTGAATCTCATGCTTCTGTTATACACATCCTTGGTGCAGAAGACTGAAGGGCAGAAACATATCGTGAAGCAGGAAGAACAGAAGAAAGAACAGCACCGTAAGTTGGCGCTGTTCTTTCTGCTCTTCTGCTCTTCCTGCTTCACAAAATGTTTTTTGCGCCTCCGTCTTCTGCACCAAATATGCACCAACTAATCCAAAAACAAGTCCTTTTATTATACACATCATTCTGTCACTGCCCGGCGGATCCTCTCGCACGTGCCCTAGAACGCCTCAAGACCTGGAGGACTAGGAGACCCTACTGCGTTCAGAGGACCCGCTTGAGCAGACAGTGGCTGCCTACCAGGCTGCCAGCGTCATGGACAACCATCAAATGAATGCTTGAGCACAGCGAGATCGTGTGCAGGCCCAGGGGCCTGCGTGCTCCAAACTCCTCTTTTGAAATAAAGGTGTTCTCCTCCTCCTCCTCCTCCTCTTCCGCCGCGTCCGGGATTGAACCTGCAACTTTCGGGTCAACAAATACTCGTATACAACAGTGACAACACAATTGAGCTAATATAGAAAGGTGGCTTTTATTCAAAAACTTGGCCACAGTGGCTGACCAATGGCGATCGCGACTGTATGTGCGCTGCTTTCAAGCTGCTGCAGCTGCGTGAATAAGCTGCGTCCTATTGTGGCCCTTTTGACTCCAGGTGTTTCACAATGCGGAAGGAGGCACCTGTGCTCGATTTTAAGCCAGCGCGCCGATAGCATGGCACGGTGCGGTGACCTTGCATGGCACGAACTAGAAACACAATAGGAACGACGTAGCAAGAAGGGCGAACAGAGCGCGCAGGTAACGGCAGAATTCCGTATAGCACTGCCACCGAAATCAAACTCGTGCACTGTATGGTATTACTACAGCGCGAAAAAAAATCTATGTACATAGTGACTGGTCACAAGTAACGCACTTCGAGTGACATTGGGGGCCTCAGAAGACATCTGGGAGCTACTAAAATCATTATTGATGCCCAACAAATCGAGACTCGGGGCTATTCAGTGTATACTTTTATCGCGTGTTGACGGGCTTTTGTCAACGTCTTATGTTTGTACAAATTCGCTTTACAAACCGTGCTTGATTTGCACACATGTTTGCGCGCTTGTCCTTATAGCACTGTCCAGTCACACGTATCAGTGTCGTCGTGCGACGTCATTTTTGGCGTGCTGGTCACTACCTACCCGAAAAATACGTTCTACGATGCTGCGGTTAGGAGGTCTATAACAAGGCGGAACTGAAGTGAGAGGATCATAGTTTTAGTAACATCCAGTACAGAATAATAAAAAAAAACTGAAGTGATGTAGCCTGTATACAATATACGTATGGATAGCATAAAAATATATCGTCGTAAAGCATTTATTGTATCGATGAAGAAAGTGACATCACGGTGATGGTACGTAGATCAAAACGTAGATGAGGTGCACGAGGTGAAGCAGGCCGGTGAACATTCCCGTGGCCTGAAAACAAGTCGGGGAAAAAGTTAGGTTTCGAAAGCCTTCACTAATCGATTCATGTAGACACCTTTAGCCTTCGCGTTTTTATTAGATATCTTTAATATTATATGTAAACGTCATATATAAATCAAACCCGCATGTATCTAACTCCTTCGAAAACTGAGATTAGTTCTATATATCGTACTATTCTATTGTTATTTCTTCAATGCGAGTTTCATGCGCCGGTTGACTTCCTCGCATCGCTCCGGAATTATGTAAAGAACACCTTCCCAAGGCAATGAGCGGTTTACTCTTTTAATTTTGTATTTTCTTGCGGTCTGTGTTGCTTGGGAGGTGGGTTGCTGTGGAATGGTGGATTTAATACCATAAAAAATGTTACCGATGCAAATGATGCCTCAAATTCTTCATACGCAGCTGTGCGTATTTGTCGTGCGTGTACTCTGGCTTGACCATAATGTCGGCCTTGTTTTTGAAAGTCGTAGTCAGCGTGCTTCTTGGTATGTACGAACCGGCAACGTCAGAAGCCTGTTTTCTACGTTTTACCGTGTTTATTATCACCATATTTGCGGGTAATAGCAGGTTGGTCACTTTTAAAGCACCCATAGCACGAGCAAAACAAGCGAACGGTGACTCCGCATGACAAGCCGGTGGCGCAACGACTAGGCATCACGGGGGGTAAACACATGACGGAGAACGTTGGTTTGTACACGCTCCACGCGGCTCCCTCCTTTCACCAACGCTCGCTCTCTAAACTACACGTGGAAAAGTCCTCTTCGTGAAGAAGGGCCACAATTTGCGAGGGAAAGCCAACTTCTTGGGGTGTTTCACTTTTCTAAATGTTCGATATATCGAGTGTTCCGGCTATTTCTGTTCGATGTAGCCGTACATCTTTATACGCACGGACATTAAAGCATTGACGTGGTCTGAATTAGCTTTATACAAAGGAAAATTCAATTTACCCGAGTTTGATAGGGTCAGGTTCGTCGGTTGAATACGTTCATACACTTAGGTGGGCAATGCAAGGGGATATTTGCACTTGCCTATTCTTTCTTAGGTGTGTACTCTAGCTCACGTGCGCTCGCATTCATTTGTGCTTATATATGCTCGTACTCAGATCCATTCAAAGCTCACCGATACTTACTCGTACCTGTGTGCGTGCGGAGACTCCCGGCCTCACGTTCATTATCGCTTGTCTGAATGCTGTCTACATCTCTGCCATTACACTTGAAGAAAACTAAATTAACAGTTAGCAACAGTATAAGGATTATCTCCCGGTTGTCGTCAGACCACCTAAGTGCAATGTCTACCGGGCGAGATTATCTTGCGCACTATGGCTAGTAATGTTATGCATCGCAAAACGAAAGTGTGTCTGTAAAAATTTAATAAAATATGGCAACAGCAGCTCGCTGATAAGACCACCTGCGACTTCAGTATCATTACAAAGCGTGTGCACATTACGTGCTGCAACAAATTTTAATAAGACGTTTGCGACAGTTTGACCGTAACCTGTGTAGATAACACGGGTGACAATGGTTGGATCTACAACGTGGACTGACCATTCCACAGAAGGCGTCAGGCATGCTGGGAAGGTCGTACGTCATTACGGCCACCGACCCCAGAAAGTACATGCTCATCGCGCTCGCCTGGAACACCTTGTACTGCACCAGTATGTAAGAAAGCGTTCATTATTAATTCGCAAGCGCTGTACTCCACATTGCGATGGCCTCCAAGATCACAGGCACGCCGCTCCATCTCGGAAGTCAGAGCTGCACACTCGTGTACAACTGTATAGGGGGCAGTCACGAGAAATCTATACAATGTGAAATTTATGTGAACTCTCTCTGAGACTTGGCTGATAACAACGCTGATTTTCGCGTGGTATTGACAATTCACTTCGTGATTATAGATATTTTCAAGTGCTACAATGCGATTGCGCGAACTGCTGATGAAGAGAAAGTGATGAGTCTTTACTGTAGACCAAGGTGCTACCTTTGAAACTTCATTTTTTAAAGTGGCCTTAACGTGCATTCGTGATTTTGAAAATGACTACTGAGAACAGGTGGGCCCCATACTTTTTGTTTGTTCCTTAGGAACGTTCATTACGTATGTAGTTAAAACGTTCTGCTGTTTGATTTTGATTTACGTCCATGTCAACCGACTCGAAAGCAGTACGCAAGAGGGCTGGTGTCATGTACGGAGCATGGAATGTGAGTCAGAGAACATGCGGTGACAAAAACCTAAACAGGAGCTTCCCGTGGGCATATTTCACGCTCCCTGCTTTCTTTTAGGTCGCCGGGACAATATACTATTGATTGACCTGTAGAAAAAAAATTATATGTTGATCATTGTGCATTTTCAACTGAGTTGAGGAATCGGGGTTAGGATGCTTAAACTGCCTTTGCTTTGCTAAAATTATCAGCCACATGCACTCTGCTGCATTGTGTCCTTCAGATCACGGTTCAATGGCAAGCAACATATCGAGGTTGAAATGTCAAAAGCCACTCACGTATATGGTGATGGGCAGCACTTCCGCGACGTGCTGCGAGGCGAGCCCTGTGATGAGAAAGTGGAGCCCGTTGACCGAGTAGCCGTAGCAGCAGGCGTACAGAAAGTGCTGCGACTTTGAGCCCACGCCGAAGATCATGTACGTGAAGAAGTTGCCCAGGCCTGCCAACTGAACGCGAGATTGATGAAGAAGACAGGGTGGAGACGTGAGAACTCAATTTTCATGATTAGACGAAGCGCATGAATCTGCATGCACCTTCGTTGGTCATCTATCTGCATGATGGTTTCAGGTCCCATCACACGTTCTTTCGAATTCTGCTTTACAGGCGTGCTAATGTTCAACATTCTGAATACGAATCGAATGGTACTTATACCTCGTTTCTTATTCAGTTCTAGAGCTTACTGTAGATGTTGTCGAATGTTCGTTTCTTTCACGGTTTCGCACGTGGTGTCCGTAATGTGACTCTGCTGTGAGTAGATACATAATGTTATGATTGTGGACGGCATCGATTTTTCGAGTACGTTATGACTGTGCCTGACTTGCACACGTGATAACGCTTGTGGGGTGCGTTAAAGAATGGCTCTATACGAGAATCATGCACGCACATTGCGGGGACAGAGCCATTGCAGAAAACGCCGTGCGTGCGAGCGATGTAAGCATTAACAGGGCGTTTAACTCGATGCGTCATCGTCGGAAGACTTGTCATCAACCGGCGTCGAACTTTAGCCCCCAGTATCTACTATATGGTGATCACTGTCGCTTGCCTTCGTTAAAGCTAATTTTGAGAACGTGATTTTTAGGGCACTATTTGGATATCCTGTATGAAAGATAAATACGTATACTTCAGCCTTGATGACAGCCCATTCATGGGCGTGATGACTGTTCCAAATTATTCTGCTGTGGGATAGCTGCTGTTGTCAAGTAGGGGCAGTGGTTCCCGAGGGAACACAGGGGGGTAGATAGCTTCTGCTCAATGATTCTGAGTCACTCAATCATAACATCCTGCCTTAAAAGCTATTCGCGTATAATAAGTTGCTACTATGTTGGCTTAGGTTGAAGGTCTTGTGCGTTGCTGTGAGACTCGGTGAATATTGAAAACTGTATGCGGGTATGGGACAAGCTATCGACACGAAAATTCGCGTGCAGCCGCTGAACACCTGTTGGTCAATGTTCTATACACTGTCCACTTATGAAAAAAAAGAAACAATAAGTGGAAAAACAACTCTTCATACATTCAGAACAAGGTACCACTACTCATTGAGCGCGCATGGCCCACATCTATTTATGCATGTTGTGCGACCATTTATTCTATCCGCTGTAAGAAATGCATGAAGTCAGGAAGAGATGCATAGATAAGCTCGCTGCAAAAGCTTCTGGCCCCGCGAAAGCGGGAACTGTTCACAATCACTTAGTTACTTCGAACCTACTCTCTTCACATTGTACTTGGGGCTACGCTCATCAAAAGTATGTGGGGCCTTGAAAGCGTTGTCGCCTCGCGAGGTAGCACGCAAATATTTGAAGGACAGTTACGCTTACTGCAGTGATAAGAGTGAAGTGATCAATTGTTATTGCTGCAGTAGCACAAAGTTGCAGTGGTGCTACAGCAGCACGGTATGAGCATGGCAGCATGTTATAGTGTTTGATCTGGCTTTGGGGAAGGGCGTCAGTGATGAATGCAAGGTTGCATATTTGGGAGGCTACTCCATGGCGAGGTTAACATTTGGAGTCATAGGTAGAAAGACGTTTTTCAGCGTTCATATTATCATTTCCATCCACGTGCCTGAAGGACAGCTTCCTTTTCCTTTTCACCAAACTTTCGAAAAACAAACACGGCGTGACGACCCGTGACAAGGACTTCGAGATTTATTTACCAGATGAAACAAACAAAATGCTGCATTGACACCAGCTGCTAAATTAACAAAAAAAAAACAGGCTGCGGCGGATGCAAGCTGCAGCAGCTTTTGCATTCATTATCTTCACGTGTAGTTTTTCACACCTGTATAGCGGCGAAGGTACTCGGCTGCTGACCCGCAGGTCGCGGAATCGAATCCCAGCTGCGGCGGCTGCATTGTCGATGGAGGCGAAAATGCTGAGGCCCGTGTGCTCAGATTTAGGTGCAGGTTAAAGAACCCCAAATGGTCGAAATTTCCGGAGCCCTCCACTACGGCGTCTCTCACAATCATATGGTGGTTTTGGGACGTTAAACCCCACATATCAATCAGTTTTTCACACCTGTTCTCCACCAGATCACTTCTGCCCCAGTTCTGATGAATACTGGCGGAACGCACCCAACACATCCAGTTAAACTTTTCGTATGTGGGATGTGAAGACACGACATGCGTTGTCGGCGACATCTGCTCGTATAAACATCAGTTTCACGTGACTACATCATTCTGCAAGTGGTCGTTATATTGTTATTGCCACGATGGCGCCACATAGCGTACACTTCCGCGTTCACATTTACAATTTGCGGCCATAAAATGTCGCGCCTGTGTTTCCTAAAGCAGGGAGAGATGCATTTCATCGTGCTAAGAAATGTTCATTAGTCTTGTTTATTTCTTTTTTTTGTGTATTTTTTAGCTGATGCGTAATCATTCTTACAAAACCGAGAGTTGGACACAGAGAGGTTCAGTTTAGCAATGAAGATGTTGGGATGGAAGAAAAGGAAGCGCGGTGATTTGGGTTTAACGAAGCTTCTTGAAGCGCTGAAGCTCGAGTTGACGTGTAAACGCCGCGCAGCGCTTCATAAGTCTTAACCTATGATGTTCTGCGTGGTGATTACATGGTTATTTGTAGATCACAATATAGCGTGTCATTATAGCTTAGTAGAACACTCGCAAGTGCCTTACCTTCTACCGCTTTCACTCTGGCAAGCGAGCAATTGTTTTTATTTTGTTCTTTCTTTCTTTCTTTCTTTCTTTCTTTCTTTCTTTCTTTCTTTCTTTCTGTCTTTCTTTCTTTATCTTTCTTTCTTATACAGGGAACGGTAACTTAACTAGTAATTCTGTTCGCAATTTACTCACAAATGTGACCTTGTCAGGATGAGGAAACAAGAGCATCGGTTGTTGAGTGTTGAAATGACGTTCATTATACTTCCCCCCACTTCTTCCACTACAATATGTCGCAGCGACGTTCCCTTTTAAGTGATTTCCAAAAGTCCGCTAGGACACTTATCAAAGTGGGGTCTTTTTCTTTAAACTGTAAACAGGCGTGCTATAGCGCTCGCCCCAGAACAGCTAGCAGTCGGCCAGACTTTGTAAACGTAGCTGGTATGCATTAATCCCCATTCTTGTTGAGTGGCGCATCACCTCTCGCTTCCCAGCTCATTACTAGCCCTTCCCCCTTCACTACAGTTAATATGCCCCTCATCCAGGCACCGCCACAAAGCACACCGTTAGTGCCAGGTGCTTGCTGCGTCTTTCATCGGATGCTGTGCCAAATTGTGCTTCAGTAGTAGGCTGGGATATTTGCAAACGGAGCCCTATGTAAGACAATAGCTTGCCCTCGATTCAAGAAAAACATTGATAAACAGGGAACTGCGCACAGATAGCGAGGTAAGACATTGAATAGATGTCTCTGCTGCAGAGATTTAATAAAAGGCGGATGAATAAAACAAAATATAGAAATGTGACGTATCAAGTGATGGGTAGTAAAGGCAGAGAAGGAAGAAGTGCAGAAGGGAATAAACATGGCGTATGAGCCAGGCCACGTCACCCATTCATCGTAGCGTCACACGAGTCGACAGGATGAAGACCTCGCTACCACTTCATCGCCCGGCCATCATCATCGAAGACTTCAGTGAGACGCAGTGACCGAACGCGGACCACCAAGACCACCAAGCATCATGACAGCAGCATCAGAAGACCTTGACATCCCTAAGTACACCGGATCAGCGGACGACGGACCCGTACAGGACTGGTTCAACCTGTTCGAGCTCCATGCCACCGCTGCATCATGGTCGGAACGGGAGATGGTTACAAACTTCAGCGACTACGTGACTGGTGAGGCATTCAAATTTTACCTTACCCACATCTTCGACAACGACGAATCGTGGCAGAAGATCAAAGAAAAGATAATCGCCCGTTTTAACGACTACAATAAGGATTACCTTGTTACCAATCATGTTAAGACAATCCCACTCAGCCGCCACAGTTCACGCTCTTTCCTTAAAAGACATAGCTTTCCATCAGGTTTCTCTTCTGCACGAAAATCCGCATTTTCCAGATCGTCGCTTCAACATATGACACGAGACGCTGCTCACCCTACTGCTGCCCAGCATGCTTCGTCTCGCATACATGGTCCACCACTTGGCTTTCTACCACACAGCTCTTCTAAGGTTCCTAATAGGCGCTATTCGTGTCATAAGGACGCCTTGTACCCGGTAGACCAGCGGACACATGGGGAAAATGCCGAACAACCACATGACGACTGGAAGAGTGAAAATCAGTCTTCACACATTGGATCAGCTTACTTTCCATCTAGCACAATTGGGCTACCTCCTGGTTTTTCGTCACTTGGCTCTTTCGTCGCTCACAACGCCCACCTCACATCTAGTATGCTCACAACGGTCGGGATAGAGCTGCGGAGCTCAGAGAATACTCAGCCAAGCCCTGAACCTACCATCCAGATTCAGGCGCAAGAACCACTCGCAGCGAACAGCGAAGAAGAAGCCCCTGATGATGTATCTATCAACTCTGAGGCATTACCTTCATTACCCGAAATGCAGCACAACAGCCTAGAGGCTACTACATGCCCACTCGACACCACATTCAATTGCCCAGAAAGTCAATGTCATGGTGAAAAAGGGCTGCCACCTCAGGTCTTTTCGCAGCAACATCATCAATGCCAGCAAGTCCAAGAACAACAGAGATTCCAAGGGCTATACGAACAAGGACGACGACGAATGGAATCACCTTCGGAAGAACACACGCGGTTTATGGAAAGCCGTTTACAAACGTGTCAACCAAACCAACGACATATTCAAGATTTCTCGCTCGAAGCAAAGAAGGCATCGAATCCAGGATATTTTCCCAAGGGACGTCGAGTAAGCTTTCTCCAGTCGAGATCAAGACTCAGGCAACACGACATACAATGTCGAGAAAGGCGCCAAACCATGCCCTGTATTCCGCAAGGACGCAGAAATCACCGCACCAGCCTCGGTCAACAAGCACGCAAAGGGGTGGCGACGCATGGGTTCCAATCAAGACAAATAGCACGACACCTGCGCAAATCAACCAGCCAATGCTTCAAGGCCATCACACCACGTTCATTCGTCGCAAGAATGCCGGCTGTGTTTTCATCTGATTTCACGCTCAAAGCATGCTTATGTCGTCCAGAGCGCAACAGCCAGCCTCGCCCTCCAGAGCTGTACTTGATACCCCGGATTGCTGTCCTCTCCTGTGAAGCTATAGTGTGTTAACGGAAACTTCATCGGACTTGAAATGACCTTTTTTTGACAGTGTTCAGTTCTAAGCCGTGCATGTTCAGTTCTCATTTCTGTTCGTCTGACGCGACATCTTTCGGGGGGCGGGGGAATCGTGTGACGTATCAAGTGATGGGTAGTAAAGGCAGAGAAGGAAGAAGTGCAGAAGGGAATAAACATGGCGTATGAGCCAGGCCACGTCACCCATTCATCGTAGCGTCACAGAAATAATTTTTTTCTCTCTCTTATCCTCTCTTATGTAAAAGTACTTGTTCTTCTCCAGAAATTTAATATAACCCTGTAGCTGAATTCTTCTGCGTTTTTGACATGACGTTTTAGGTGGTGATTAGGGAATGGACATGGCTATAAGTTAAAGACTCCTCTCGTTATTATTAACTTTCACACTACTCAGGCACAGTGTGTTAGTACATTACTCACGAATCTAGAAAGCCCATGCGATAGTCACCACTTCTTATGTATGCTGTGGTGTCGTGTGCGAATAGCATGTATACTAGTAGCGCACGAGTTAACAACGTTGTGCATGCTGTCACATGTTGTCGCTTTGCGGGGGCGCTGGCTCTCCCAAGCTCCCAGTCGTTAGGAAAGTTATCACACTTCTGGTTCAATAGATGCAGTCCCTATATATACATGGCCGCTCCCTGCTCGCTTGTGGTCCTGTATTCCCTTCAATTATAAAAAATGCAGGTACCTTCTTAGTGTAAGAGTTAAGGCACATCCCGTATTTTACATCTAAATAAACAGTGAAAATGCTTTTTTTTCGGTGTCTTGCCACCGAAAAATATTAGTGCGCCAAAGGCGTTGAACACACCGGAGGCGTCGAGTAGAAAAAAGAAAGTATGGGAAGATCGCACTAAGTGTCACTAAGCTTGGCACAGTGAAGCCCGGGCCCGTCGCCGCTCGTATTCCCAGTTGAACAACACGTCTAACTTGGAGATGTGCGGCTTTCTCCACGGGAGTGCGCATTTTCATTTAGAACGCCCCACGGCTGTCTCGGCACGATAGGATGCATCCAGACTATGCTCTGCAGAGCGGAGGTTGCTCGCGATGTCTCAGTCTGTGGGCGGGGCGTTGTTACTGCGTATGTGCGAATTGGCCAGGTGGTCTGGTCAAAGTCCTTGTACTGACGGACTCTGGAACTGGTCGCTAGACGACGTGATGCTTATTCCTTTTTCGTTCTAACCCCTTCCTCTCCTTCGTTAAACTTCTTTCTGCAGTTCTTTCTGTGCTAAAATTTACTCTCTCCCCTTCTTTTCTCTCTCCCAACCACCACATCTATCCTCCTTACGCTCACTTTCCTTTCTCACCCCCTTGCCACATTATACCAACAAGGGCTATACTAAAGCTCTGCTGGCGTGTCTGGATAGCCGAAAGACAGAGACATTTAGAGAGCTGCGCTAGTCGGTACGTATTCGTTCTAAAATACTGGGTGAGCAAACGCGGGCTCACGAAGGAAGTTGACATCAGAGTAGGCGTTTGTGGTGTCTTAAATTTCTTCTAAGGTCCGCGTTAGCACGCCCCGGTCGGAACGGTTAGAATTGTCGGAACGGTAGCCTTCGGATTGAGGGTATGCTGGTTTGAATCCCGCTTCGTGAATAATTTCTTTTCTTTATCATATTTTCATCTTCCCCTCTTTTTCCTTCTTTGTGCACGTTCTCTCACCGGTTATCAGAGTTATGACAGGCCACGCCAGAGTGGTGAGTAGCTTTAGATACGGACTGTGCACCATTTCAGTGTTCGGCTTTTCAACGCATAAGGGCGATATTTTCTCCAGAGGCCTGGCATTGTGAGTCATCCTCTGAGTGACACCTTCGCGCCGTAGTGGTTCATATTCCACGTTCAACGATCCAGGGGCGATGGCCTCGCCGAAGTGCAAGATGATGCAAGCTTTCATTGCCCTCTCCAAGTGCGTGCTTGCGCAACGGTAGACCAACGCCGCAAAGAGTACAGCCGCCCGGCAACACAGCCCTGGGTCTCTCATTGGTTAGAAGTGACGCCATCTGTTTGGCACTGCCGATTGAACAAACCTGACATCACTCACCCCATTTCGCGATTCGCGGGAAGTGACGTGATTTAAGGCTATATAAGTCGAGAAGCCATCGGAGGAGGGATCGTCCTCAGTTGGCCGAGGTTCGCAGCGTTCGAGTTGCTGCCGACCAAAGGGATGTGTCTCAACGGCCAATTCACCTTATTATTTCACTCTGATTCTCTAATGTAAATAAACCAAAGTTTTTCTCCTTACGTCGACGTCATTCCCGACCAATTCGTGCACATCAGTGGCGAGATGCAACAGTAGTATATTCTGCCCTAATTCTGTGGCACCTATACCCATTCATGATGAAGGTACTTTTGGCAGAGCGGATACGTTTTCGGCGAGCTTTACCAGGTAGAAACTGGTGAAAAATGAAAATCTAGTGGCGCTTGTTGTGGAGGTGAATATACGATAGAAACGCTGGATATCCGGTGCACGTACCACCTGAAGTGCGTTGAGGAAGCCGTTGACCGAGAGCACGTAGTGGGTGTTAAGGTGCAGCTGGCTGATGGTCTCGTCCACGGCCGACTGCCGACCCACGAGTAGCTCGTCGCTCAGGCTGTGCGAAACGCAATGGCCAGTTCAGAACGTTGCCAGTGCGTAACTTGTCGAACAGCTTTCGAAGTTAAGCGCTAACAGCTTCGCGAATGTTACCTAATCGGCGTACCAACTGCCAGGACATCAGTAGAGTGACTTGTCGAGAGAGTTCATTCTTATGGTAGCTATTTGCGCGAAATGAAGCGCATGTCCATCTCTCGCCTTTATTTTCGCGCGAAGAGCTACCGTAAGAATGCCAGAACACGTGGTGTTCATGCGCTATAAAATGTATGAGAAAAGCAAAATCTGAAATGAGATACGTGCACGAGGAAATGGATGCAAGGGAAAGAAAATAATGAAGAACGTGTGGCATTTAACAAGTCAAAACCACGATGTGACTTCGAAGCACTGCCTTAGCCGGGGGCGTCCGATTCGCTTACAACGCCTGGGGTCTTTTAGCGTGCACCTGAAGCTGAGAATGCTAGCATTCTTTCATCTCATTTATATCAAAATGCGGTCGTGGCCCGGTATTGGATCCGTGTCCTCAAAATTAGGAGGAAAAAAAAGGAACTGAAAAGGAAACTGGCACAAGCGATATAAAGGAGGCGGTAAATTAAATGGGCTTGTTTGACATATCCTGATTTCGATTAAACAGGTTGTAGCGATGGCTTGTAGCTAATGCACATGTAACCTAGCATACAAGACGTATCTGGTTACAGTCCCGGTGTCTCGCCAGATTACCAAAAAAAAAGAAAAGAAAATCAGCGCGTTGACGGAATTGCAAAGGAGGCCTGAGGTGCAGCCTCGTCGCTGACTACCAGGTGAGGATTGGCCACCTTGATGCAGTACTTGGCCACTACGTCCCAGCAGTAACTGAATAACGCTGAACGCAATTCAGTGCCACAACAACTGCTCACTAAAAAAGTAATTTATATGCTAATATGTCAAGAGGTAGGCATGGTGAATGATACGAAACGCATGGAAATCCTACCTTATCATTTTCATTCGCCGCCTTCGTGAACCGGTATGAAAGACGTAGCTTCTTCTTCTTCGTTCTTTAGGTACGAGGGCATAGAAATGTCTGATAAGGGTAATGACGATGGTGACGAGTATTATTATTATTATTATTATTATTATTATTATTATTATTATTATTATTATTAATCAAGCATCATTCTCGCTACATGAAAGACCACCGAAAGAGATTATAACTGTGACATCATTCAATGATTTGGCTTATCCTCATTCAAAACTTTAGCAACCATGAGTTATTGACACACGCACACACACAATATGTTCTTGACAACCGGCATTATGTCGGCACATACTATCGCAGTGAAAATTAACGTGACCAGTGCGGCATCAACGCATCCGCTGTTCGCAGCAGAGTGAATCGGAGATTATAAGGGAGACCTGCTATACAGACCTTTTCTTTTTTTTTCTTTCCTAACGCTGAGTAGCAGGGCAGAAAATTGATTCAGGCTGACCTATCAGCTTTTCTGCCACAATAAACCTTTCCGTCTAAAGGAGACTAGAGCCATCGTAAAGACTAGAGTCATCATAAAACGAGGATTCACTTATCCGTGACATGTTCTAGGATGACTTTAGCGGATTTTTATTGCCACGCAGGTAAGAACGAGATAAAAATAAAGGTACATGGTTCAGCACTGACGCGGCACGATGCTCGCGTTTCTATCCTCTCTGTTTGGGGACAGCTAAATGTGAGCTTTAGCGTACTTACATGGCTGCTTTGAAACGTGTTTTCCATGTAACTCATCCGAAAACTTCGAGAAGTGCTACGCATCAATTCTTCAGGAGGAAAGTTGTTGAGCTTCAAGAAGCATAACGATTGAAGTAGTGGAGAGGTAAAAAGCTTCAGAACATTTTGTAAATCGTGATATTACGCGCACAAATTCTTTCTACTAGTAATGTACCACTGAAGCATAGCAGAAAATGATTAATAACGTTTCTGGTGACGTTTCACAAAATTTGAAGCATGTTGAACCACGCCGGAAAATTAGAACATTCTATGATACAATGTCAGCCATATGAGAGACGCAGGGATTGATGACGTAGGTAGGTTGTGGTTAAGAATGAATATGTTGCTAACATGAGGGATATTTTGGATGAATAGAGCAACGGTTCCTGTCCCTCTTTTTTATCTAATTGTATTTTCTTAAACTATGTTCTAATTCTTTGTCATGCAGCATCGTATTTTCTTAAACCATGTTCCGATTCTTCGTCATGCAGTATCTCAGCTGATAGCTTAAGCTTCCAAATCTGCCAGCGTATGCTGTTATAGATGCATGCGGAGTTGCGCTGCTGAGGACACGGTTCAGTGTTTGATTCTTGCGTGGAGTGACAACATCTTAACGGAAGCGCAATTTAAAAACGCTCGTGTACCCTGCTTTGACCCCATGGAGGTAAAACACTTCAGGCTCAGGGTCGACATGATTGTGTAGTTAAATAAAATAACACATGTCTCAAGAGCAAGTACACCCTTGGCCTCAGCGAAAGCTCAACGAACTATACATAACAGATGGAATCCTCCTATAACGGCGACTCTCAGAACATGGGAAGTGCGACTGCCCGAATCGGACTTGGGAAGCCGACTGGTGATCCTTTGCCACTCCTGGCGAGCTGTTATAGACAGCGAGATTCTGGAGGAGGGGCCTTCAGTATAACCTAAAATCGTTTTTTGTTTAATTCAAGTTGTCTCTTTATATATCTCTATTTCCAAAGGCATGGGCAGTGCACTGTCGAGATACTGAACTCTGCAATAATATAAACGCTGCGGCGAAAAATTCCACTGGTAGATCACATTTTTTTTTTCAACCTCAGCCGCATAGGATGCTTTACGGGCAACCTGCGTTTAGCATAGCGCTCCATGGACCTCATCCTACACGAATGTTGCTGGCCTTCGACCCACTCTAGCCGTAGTCACACCCTGCTGGTGTGGCTGCGATTTCGCGAAAACACTTTGCACGAGCGATTACAATGCAGTGAAGCAACTTCACAGCGGCGGTGAAACGTGCCGTTGAGGAGGAATGAAAAGACGGCGGTGTAGAACCAGCGACATCGAAAACTTTTCTGCATATTGTCATACGTATTGCTGCAGTATTTCTCGTCTTGGCGACAACAGCTTTACAGGTTTATCACTGTTTTTTGTAGCGTTAGCTACACTGGCCTCGCTGAGCCAATTTTGCGTGGCACTGGTCTGCGCGTGCGTAATGATACTCCGCCGCCGCCGCGCGCGGCTCACCGCCAGTGTGCGCGCAATTCGATGTGCTGCGCAGACGATCAGTGGTGTCACGCACCGGAGCCGGCACCTCCCTCGCACTCGGCCGCGGCCGCGCGCGACTCGCCGCCGCCGGTGTGCGCTTTCCAGAGGAGTGCCTTCATAGCCTTGGTAGGCATATGGACGCCGACGAGCGCGCCTTCCCTGTGCAGTCGCCATCTGACACTGCGCTGGAGCCGCTTGATAGCGCCTCTGACTGGCGTTTCCCGCTGTGGTATAGCCATGGAGAAGGAGAGTGCAAATGCTGCTCAACGGTGCAGTAGAGCGGAGAAGCTTAACTCATCGGATCCCCGAAGTAGTTGCCCGGCAAAGTAAATATACGTGTGTCATTGTAGCAGCAGTAAGCATGATAATCAAGCTAATCATGACACTGTGGAAAGCTAAGAATAATGAGCTGAACCTTTGCTAACGCTACGTATATCCTGGCATAGCTGAGCTAAGTCACTGCCATTTTTTCCCCTCTTTTCACTGCGGTCCCCCAGCGTGTGCTCCTTCGTAGGAGGACGACGACCAATACAGAATTTTAAGAACACAGTTGTTTCCCCAATCTTTCAAGAACAGAAGTGGAGTAGGGCATGCGGGCTTAATTTATGGATAGTTCGTGCTGATGGCACTGACAGGCGAAATAAATACTTTTGGGCTGATGTAGCAGGCTTAGTTTTATAATAGAGGCGTTCGGGCAGCCGAGGGCGAATTTTTGGAGCAGGGCGCGGAACT
This sequence comes from Rhipicephalus annulatus, assembly GCA_013436015.1. NCBI lineage: Eukaryota > Metazoa > Arthropoda > Arachnida > Ixodida > Ixodidae > Rhipicephalus > Rhipicephalus annulatus. The sequence continues at coordinate 262,855 of WOVY01003815.1, forward strand.
GGAAAGACATTAAAATTCACCTTCAAAGGCACTTTTTTTTTTCATGGATGACAGCATCGAGGAACCCCTGAAACTGCTCAGCGGAACCCCGTTTGAGAACCATTGCACTAGACGCTCGGACGATTGCGTTCGCATCGTCGCCGTTTTCACCAAAGATTTCAAACTGTACAGAAAGAAAAGCTTGAAATTTCTCAGTGCAATGTTTTCGAAAGCGATGCATAATCAGGTGCGTGGGCGTCGGCAGGATACTATCTTGGCGGCTGCAAATGTGTGTTGCATTGCAGTGGAAGACAAGAGGGGGTTGGAGGGGGAAGGGTAGTGTTTGTGTGGTTTGGGTAGGTGACAAATGCTGCTGTGGCTTCGGAGGAGGGCGGGGCGAGAGTGGACTTGGCGCAGGACACCCCTTCCAACGTCCATAATCTTGTGTCCGTTTTTTTCCCTTCCAAATATGACAGCAACATTGAATAAGTTAATTCTCTTAACTATGAGTAGTCAATAAAAGCAATACAAGTTCATGCAACATGCAAAGCTGCGCCGCTGATAACCGCTTTGCATCTCATTTATTTATTTATTTATTTATACATTTATTTATTTATTTATTACGTGAAGGCCTTATAAGTTGGTAAGGTCACAACCTTATCATACGTCTTATACGCGACACGAGAAAAAAAAGGATCAAGTGGGAGGCTTCGAAAAGCGTCGGTGGTCATGTGTCATTATTCTTTCAATGTCGTTTATTTCGTTGACGATTTTTATTAGCGATGAATAACGGTCGTGCAGTTTCATTTCGCCCACAAATGCTGTCATGAGTGTAGCGATAACAGAAGCTTATTCTCTATTGCGTTCGCTGTATTTTTCACTGAGGCACGGGCTATATCACGTATCGTTTTCGAAAGTTCTTTCTTTAGATATATGATTATATTACCGTCGCCTTTGTTATCAAGGTTACATATGCAAGTGCCTCGCGGCTACCACCGACTATACTTGGTTGATAGAGAGTCGCGCGAACTGTTAAAAGATAAATTTTATTTTGGTCATGCTTTTTTAGGTTCAAGTGCTCCAAAAGAGCTTTAAAAAAGATACATGACACTTCGCTTAAGTGGGTGCATGTGTGTGACTGCAAAAAAGAAAGAAAAGGAGGATTTTCGATTTCAGTGTTCGCAAAAACAATGCGGGTGAAACCCATCTGCGGACTGTTTTCTGAAAAAAAAAAACGAGAAGAAAAAAGTGTGCAATAACAAACCCACGGGATAAATGATAGCCCTCATTGTTTTGTACAATATTGCGAGAATGGGATGTTGAAATTGTTTTTGTAGTATAATTGAGCCCCTTACCAACTTCCAACAAAGTGCCGCCTTTATATACTTTTCATTTGTTCAAGTGCTTTCCTCGAGGCATATGAGGGGAAAAAAAGAACTCAAATAACAAAACTAAATCATGTATTATCTGGTTCGCCGGCACTGTGCATGTGAACTTAACTTCAGTGCCCGTTAACCAACTCGGTGATCTTTCTCGATGAAGCCCAGTGATGAGTCCATTCCGGTCACGGCAACGGAGCTGACACTAACTAAACTTCTCTCCCTTTTCGCTAGTTTGTCGCCTCGAGAAGCGCGCGAGCACAAGATGGTCGTAACCTCCGGTTTCTGTCAAGAGGCGACATCCGCAGGCTGTGAGACCTTTGCGCCAAACAACGACAGGTGCGGTTTCCTTCGCGGCGCACGACTCGCATTCACGTCGCCTCGCTGAAGGAAACGAAAGAAAATAAAATATGAAAAAGAGAAATGCCAAGACGCAGGCCTCAGGGCTGGCAAATACGTTTAAACAGATGTCAGCTTAGACTTGCGTGACGAGCTATACAACGCGCCACGAAGCAGCCTAAGGCGCACGTATCGGTTTGATATAATTCCGGCCGCTACACGTCATCGTACTCATCCAGGCCCGTGCAGGATTCGGCGTGTCCAGTCTATTGTGTTCCGCGCTCTGCCATGCCATTGTTCGAACGGTGACTTTACATTATCCATCTTTTCCTATTTTATACGCCCGGGTCGACACACATGTCGCACTTGTCGGTACGGCGTCGTGGCGGCGAGAGAACGTCTACAAAACAGCAACACTCTCGCGCCGGCGAAGACTGTGACGTTGTCGAGAGCGAGCCCCTCCTTTCGGTCGCTGATCAGCTGACCGAGGAGGAAGCCCGTTGCTGGGAGGAGAGCGGCGAAGAGTGCGGGGACTCGGCTGAGGTCGGTTATTCGGCGCCGGGAGTGCCAGGAGCGCGGAGGCAGCGGCACCATTGGCAGCGGCTGTTTCGGATCTCGCGCGACGTTCCCGAGCCGGTTGGCGGGCGCGGATTGGTTTCTGGCGCGGGGCACGTGGCACGCGGCGGTAGCGGGCACGGCGAAGCGCGGGAAGCGGTCGGCAGCCAGTTCCATCGATCGGCGGCCGGGAGCCGGGACGGGCCCGTTACCGGCGCAGCGAGCGTCGAAAACGACGGCACGCGAGACGGCCGACGACAGGAGCCCAGCCGCCGCGCGGGGGGCCCGCCGCTGTCCATGAGTCCCAGCACGGAGTACCTGGACATGGACAAGAACGACGACGTCGCGCACAAGAACCGAGGCATGTACGTGTCCCACAAATGCATCGCCATATGCGTCATCCTGGTCGTGGCGGCACTGGCCATCGTCGGCATCACCACCAAACTGCTCACCGAGAAGGGCGAGTCAGGAACTGCCAAGCCCGCCGAGCCGATCAAGCCCGTGCCTCCACTTCCGAAGAACGTTCGCCTACCGCGGTCTCTGGTGCCCGTACACTATGACGTCGAGCTGACGCCTAGACTAGATGGGAAGTTCACGTTCAACGGATCCGTGGCAATCCTCGTGCGCTGCGCGTTGGAGACTTGGAACGTGACGTTGCACATCAAGGACCTCAACGTGTCGGACGTGTCCGTGAGCGAGTCGAACGCCGCCGGTGGTTCCCGCGTGGAACATGACAGCTACGACGAAGACAAGCACCTGCAGTTCCTCATTATCAAGCTCAAGAGGCCGCTCACCGTGGGGGCCAACTACACCGTCAGGATGAACTTTGTCGGCCTCTTGAACGACGATCTGGCGGGATTCTACCGGAGCTCGTACGTGGACGCTTCGGGACACAAGAGGTAAGTGGCGCCGCAGTTTCACAGCGGACAATGCTCACTTGTCGGCACTTGTGGGCGTTGTATTTCCACTTGCTGAATATGCCGCGAAACTTAGCTTTTTCACAGAACTGTCACACCCCCGCGTGCATCCGCGTCCTCGAAGGATGCTCGTTCTCATTCCCTCGAGCACCACGTGACTTGGATACCTGCCATTTACAAACCAGTTCATTGAGAGAATTGTCTCGAAAGGCAGCGTGAGTGGCGAGTACGAGAAGTTTCGCTTGACATCTTGACAGCGCGTGAGCGGCGCGGTTTCGCTCGCCCAAGGCTGTTGAATTTACCCGCCGTGTATCGCGCGCGCGCGGGAAGTTTAAAAGGTGTAAACCAAGCTGCGAGCCCATCCCAGCAATGCGATAGCACGTCGTGGGTGCGGGGTTGACCTCGAAGCACGGCCGGTTTTTACGTATGTGACGGGTGTAGTGAGAGTGGCTTTGCTGCGCGCCAGATTCCCGAAGCTCGTACTATGTCGGCGCCGACCGGTTTCCGCTCGGGATCGTGCCGGATTCAATGGGAACAATCTGAGGCGATCCGCTCGTTCGCCGAAAAACGCTGATCGTGCAGTGAATGTTTCTAAGCTTGATACGCAGCATATGCATTGCCAGATAAGAACACGACTGCGCTGCAACGACAGTGTAGACAGCCACACGATGATGGCTGTTTAAAGGCCTCATTCTGGGTTGTCTAGGATTTTTTTTTATAGCATTTTATAGTCGGAGCATTTTATAGTCGTACGTACTTGCGAATTCGGCGTCGGCGGTGTCGTCGACACCACTACATCGCATGCTCGTGTCTCGTGCCAGCGACTTTTTTTTGTACAAACAATTCAATGTCTTCATAGTGTGTTGTAGCTGAAATGATCGTCATGTGTATATGCCTGCGTAGATACGTGCGGGGGGTTTTACGAATTAATGGTGGCTTTACAAGTTTCGTCTTCGCATGCATGATCGTGCTTTATGTAAATCCGGTTGATTAGAGAATATTTTGTTTACGAAAGAGCACATGGTGGAGGCATGCCGTCATTGTGGAGACTGGTGTTAAGTGGTACGCCAGTGAGCCTAGCCTTAAACAGAAAAAGAAAAGTGACATTAATGTGAGAACAGAAAGCAATGATTCTAAAGCGTGCTGACTCATGTAGCAGATCACTCCATGCATTTATGCTTTTATCCAATGCCATTGCATTCACTGTACCTCTTTCCGGCTTAACATCGGTTGAGCGCGTGAGAGCATATGCCACATTGTTTGTTATATCGATACCTAATTGTTACAATGAAATTTAAACGCAAACTGGAGCAAGAAGCCACCATTAATGTCACGTATTTATTTTTGTGCACTCGCAAAAAAAAGAAAACAGAAAAACATTGCGGACGCAGCTGTAGGCAAGCACAAAGATGTCAGCAGCTGTGTCATGTCAAGAATGATTTAGGTCACTTCGTCGCGGTTGTGGCCTTTCCGCACTGGATCATATAGTACTATGAGACATATGCGCGTTGAATAGTCTGTGTGCAAAAAAAGCAAATATGGTGTCCATGACATAAGAAACAACACCGAGTGCAATTTAAAAATTATTTATATCATTTAAAGCAGAGATCGATTGAGCCTGTTTTAGGCGTCATCTGGGCTACATTGTGTCGCAGTGATATTTGATATAAGTTCACAAGGGCCTTAAAGATTGAAAGGATGTTTCGGCGAACGTCAGAAGTCGCTGTTAGATAGAACTTCGCACTCTCTCGTAGTCCGACGGTCGTTTAACTTCTACAGAATCTGTCAGCTGGTTCATAGAACAATCACCTTTTTAGTTCAACATCACTTGAAGAGCACGATGAAGAGACATACACACGCAGAGATCTGCGAAGCTGGTTTTAGTGGACCTTTGCGTGTGCAAAGCTGAACGATGTCCGTGAAATTTCGTCCCACCTGTTTTGCAGCTTCTTCTGGCTGCGCTTGCATGCTTGTATATAGCTGCTGTTGTCAGAGCTGCCGAGAATAAACGGGGCGTGGGGGGGGGGGGGATTACTTATTTTAAAGCGGGAATCTAGTTGCACCTCAGCAATCACGAGCACATAGGTTCTGCCTGCGCGAAATCAAAATGCCTAGCGCGTAACGTAACGTTGCGCAAGAGCAAAGCGAGAGCAAGGTCGAAAAAAATGAATGACGAAACCCATTAAGCTAGGTGGTCACTCAAACCGAAGGTGTAACAAAGATGGAAACGCATTTCTTGTTTGACTTCGTACGATATTGCTTGTATTACGTTATGTGGAAGCCCGTCTTTCGCACGGAGTGCATGCGGAACTTAGTCATCTTGTTATAAGCCGTTTAGCCTAAATTGACGTACAATGGTCGCTGTAGCTGTTTGATGACTCATATGCTTCCATTTCTGTACGTGTTTTGTCTCCATTAAGATGCAACCCTGATTTTACTAAGCCCATTCAGGTTTAACCGGATGCCTCTAAAAAATTGCTTCGAAACACAGTAGACGAATGAATTATATGCAGCCCTGTCATTTGTAATCTAGTAAGGTAAAGTGTGATGACGCACTATAGCTTAGTCAGTTGCGGATGGGATTCAACACTCCCCATCCGATATATATCATTTTTTTTCTTTTATTTATAACTATGCACACATACAAACACACGCACTTACGCGTACATAAACAATAATTAAACCTCCTGCCTCCCATCCCCTCGAAAAAAATATTCTGAAAATGCTGCTGTCATGACTGTACTCTTACGAACAACTGTCAGGAAACTTTTCAGCAAATTAGATAAGGTACAGTCCAGTAAGGAAGTATATAGCACAACCACGTAGAAGCTAAAAAACAAGCGTATTTCGCTCACCTGCTCTAAGCAGCGTAGCCGACCTCTCGGTAGGTCCCCTCTTTTGGGAGTAATAAATTTTTGATCATCATCTTTGTTTCGTGAACCACTTCAACTATAGCGATAATTTTAAAGGAATTAGCTGCACGCGGCTATAGACATCTGTTCAACCGCTGTTTATCACTCCCAAACAGCATTCCTGTTCATTAGACAATGTAGTAACCGTAACTTGTTCACACAACCGTATCAGCGCGAACTGTATTAGGACAAAGCATGACTACCTGGTACTTTGTATCAGAGAAGGTGTAATGGAGACGAAGCTATTGTGGTGTGAATGCGCCTGTGAAAGCCTAGACAATTGACTCGGTATATGATAGACAAGGAACACCGGCGGAATAAACGAGACTAACAGAAAATGAGAGGCCGCATGCCTTCTGTTGCGAAGTTGTTTTCAGAATTTCGCGGACGCGTTACAACGTAGGCACAAGTGCGTGACGATCAATATCTTAGTTTTCACTGGTCAATTAAAGAGTCTGAAAGTCACTAGTTTGCTTTTACATGCACTGGGGTAATACGAGACCCTGCGAAACACGTTTGCGAAAATGGAGCAGACTCAACGAGAGAGGCAGCATGCGTGCTATCGGCGTCAGATGGAATGCGAACAGCGGAGGCATTAGCGAGTGGCCAGTCACGCACAATATATGCGCAGAGCTGCTGAACAGGATGCTCGCGCCTGTCAACGGTGACAACGGGATGGCGCGCACTCTACCATTGCGAAGGCTTGCGCTGCTGTTCGGGTTTAGTTTGACGTAAATGGTATACGGTGAGCGCAGTTCAGTTGGAGCATTAGTGAATGTATGGGAGAGTGCAGTACTGCGATAATCACCATTGACAGGCGCGCACATCCAGTTCGGTAGCATTGCACAACCCCCCTACAGCCCGATAATGTCGCCACTGTCCTTGCTTTGATAAGAGAAACGAAGTAAAAAAAAAAGGGGGGGGGGGTGACGAAAATAAGCGAAACGACAAAACGCGCTCGACCTGCCTGTGACCACGTTCACCAACCCCTATACAATCTGTACCGTCTATGGCCCACGCTGCACCCGTCGCCTGGCTGCCCGTGGTGCGCGAACGGGCCGATATGGCTCATATACTTTGGCAATGCGAAAGAGATGAAGATGGGCCACAAGAAAGGATGACGTCCGAGCTGAGGGACCCACCGAAATGGGGCGCCTTGCTGGGCGATAGCAAGCCGCCCTTCTCAGCGAGGCCCTCGAAGACCAGGTGTGGGCCGTCCAGTGGGCCAGGTCCGTCGCTGAGGACCTCAGAAGATGTTCCTCGAGCGATGTGTCCCTGGCAGCCTATATAGCCCCGGGCACAGCAACAACCGTTGGACAAATAAAGTTTATTCAACTCAACTCAACTAGAACGCAATCAATAATAATAATAATAATAAAAGCACCGCAGGGGGATTGCGCAGTGCTACCAAATCGTATGTGCGTGCACGTCAGTGGTGATGACTGAACGCAGCTTTGCTAATGCTTTGGCCTCGCGCTGCACTGTTCGTGTTTCATTTGAGGCTGATTGTATACGTACTTCTGTGTTGCGAACGAGTTCGTGGGCGTAATTGGGATGCGCGAAGGCGCACGTTCCCATTTTCGTGTTTACGTCAGCCTTATCCGATGACCCGATTATCCCAGCTTAGCGAAATGAGTTTTTGCGGGGGTTTGTTAGAGACCTCATTCTGTTCTAGTCATCAGATGGATCACCTAATTGTTTCTCTTGTACGTGTTCTGATTCTATTTTTGCTAACTTACCTTGACCAGGCTATCATCATATAGTCGAGCGCAAAGTTTCATATCCCCTGCAGGACTGGTTTTTAGGCCAGTTGGTGCTTGCTAATAATCATGGTGGGGCGTAAAAACAAAACAGAGACACATAAACGCGCACCACAGGCGCTACTTATAGCTTGAACGTGCCTTTTTTTTTCATACAGTTGATATCTGCCTAACGCCCCCTGTGGCCTGCCGCACGTCACTGTGCGCCTGCGCGTTTGAAGCTGTATAGGTGTTCTGTATTTCACCAGTTTTCCATTGAAGTTGCAACTAGCACCTGTGGTGCGTGTTTCTTTGACTGTCTTGCGTGCTGTCTTGCACGCTTGCACAACACCACAATTATTAACCCGAACCCCGATTAGTCTGGTCTAAAGGACATGCTTCGCGGATAATTACAGAATGAAAGTAAAGTCGTGTTTCTCCCAATGGTCTGTCCTTGGTCCCTGGATTTCCTGTGGCAAAGATGAAAAGGAAATAGTTCTTGGAATGCAACACTATTGGCCATCGGTTGCCATTATTGTCAAAGCCCTGCGGAGATATAACTTGCGCAGCTAGCCACTCCTCTAGATGATTAGGTAGGCTGCACCCCCCCCCCCCCCACCTGTCCCTCCCTTCCAGCGTGCACGCTACGTCCATCTTCGTACCCTCATTTGATCTTTTTCATCACGACAGTTGGCTATTGCAAATGGGGTTATAATGACAGTGCGGTCGCATCGCGTGGGCTTGGCTTCTGTTTGAGCTCCCGTGCGGAGGCTACGGAGGCGCCCACCTGCCACAGATGTGCACACACGCCTCGAAGCCGACTGGTCACGCGAGTCGTGTGCGCTGTACCTCGTGCATGCGACCACGACAAAGACGACTCGCGCGAGAACTTCCGGCGTGCTGCGTTGGTGACTCGGCTCGTCGCGTGGCCAATTAGTCGTTGTCGGTGTCAACACGCCATTAACCTCTTAGTGGGTGTCCGGAATGCCCGGCTAGCACGGGGTTTGTTTCAACGAGTGAAAGCACGAAATTGACGGCTACTCGGAGCTTGGTCGGATTAAGAACTCAGTCAGGCAGACTGTAGGCGCAAAAGTCGCGGATGAAAAAAAAGTGACTGATACATACAAGGCGCTACTTTCAGCTTGCTTTATTGCGCAAGAAGCAGTCTGTTCGACCGTATGTTTTGCGCTTCATCTTCCTTACCATAACCAACCAGATCGTATCCAAGCCGTAATTGAGAAATCATGTTTGAGACAACGGGACGAAGAAAAAGCGTCACAAGGAAAACTCGCGCGCTTTGCAATGCTCGGAGTGATATGCTTTCGGGTGCCCCGTTGTACACGGATAGTGCTGCGGTGACGTGTCGATGGCGCATCGCCCGTACCGACTGATACCGGAAAATGCTGCCCACTCGATTAATTTCTGGCAGATGTCGATTTTATAATAATGTTCACGCCTTCAGAAATCTCGTATGTGTGCATGCACTGCAGCTATACATTTAGCCGCACGTTGTATTTTGCTTCCTGCCTCCTTACCTGTGCACGTGGTATATAAGGCTTGCGATATCTTTGAGGGAATGGTGAATAGCCAAAAGTTCCTGGGGTGCCACATGAGGATGTTGATGAAACATCTAACATCTTGCTCTGTATTTCTCCAAGCTTCTGTCTCGAGGACCACGGGTTTCATCCCGGCCGCAGCGGTCGTATTTCGATTGAGGTGAAATGCTATAGAGGTTCGTGTACTTGAGTGATGCCACCGCACGGTACAGAAAATACCAGATAACCTAACTTTCGAGAGCCTTCCACCGGTGCGTGCCTCATAAATATAAGGGTCTTATGGTACGTGAAAAATTCAGGTACTATTGTGATTTTATTATTGTATTTTTCCAAGTTGCTCGTTTCCTCCTGTCATATAGCGCGATGTTCAATGGTGACACGCTATATCAGGGTAAATACTGTCCTTTTTTTTTCTCAAAGTAAATTTACCCCCGTATTCTAGAACCTCCCTTCACTCAACGCTTCGTCTTCACTTGAAAAAGCCGACGGGAGCGCCATCTTTAGGTACGGCAAGTCACTGCAAATCAGCGATAGTCTGCTGAGATTCTTGAGTTGCGCAGTGTCATTTTCAGCCAAGTGGTGGTGCAGTGCTAAACTCTGTCAAGTGAAGGGGGAAAGTAGAGTCGAGGAGCGTTTGTGAATACGAGGGTTAGTTTCGAAAACCACGGTTCATGGCACGTGATCAGAAGTTGGTGTTACGCCTCGTGTACGTTGAGTCGTGACGTGAGCCTTGCAGATCGGCAGTAACGAGCGAGCGTGCTGACATTTCGTTCCGATTCTCCTCGCGCATGGGCAGTCGTGTTCGTAATGGCGTCGTTTCGAGGTGCTTTAGCATTTTCAACGCGTTTCTGCAATATTGAACGCGATAAGAACCTGATGGCAGGACACGAGAGCGCTGCTCAGCTTCATCCACGCCTTCCCTTCCTTGCTTTTATTTTTTTTTCTACATTTACTACCTGTCTTCTCTTTACTGTCTTTTAACAGTCGGAAGGCCTTCCAGCGCGGCTTGTGCGTGTTCACATATTCCGAGATAAAAATGATATCTTTATTCTCGGGAGAAGAGAACACATATGCGCGAAGATAAAGATTATTGCTCTCAGGTGATGCGAAGAGGTGTTTTTTTTTTTTGTCTTAGGTGTACACGATGCAGGAAATGACTGGCGCGCTACGCTGCTACAGTTTTTCGTTGCATTTTCATGGAAATTGAACTTATATTAAAATGTCTCAGGCGCGTTTCTGTAAGTCTGTGACAAATATAAATTTTCTTTGCCGTTTAAATTTTTTTTGCTCAAGTATGCCAGGCTGGAATGAGTTTGCGCGCTGCGTTTTCAAGCATGTGTCGCAACTCTTGCAAGCTGACAACAATGAGCTGAAGTTTCTTTCTCTTCTTGCACGCAACTTGGTAAACCTAAATAAGGACAAATACCTGAAAGCTCCGAACCGTCACTCCAGCAGAACTAACAACGAGACATGCGTGCGCCCATTCCTGTCACGTTGTAACATGTTTAAATATTCTTCTTGTCCGCCCTTATGATTTGCTGAATGACGTCGTCAGTGCTCAATCCCTTCAATCGTTTTCATCGGTGCTGGAATTTAATTTGGAGGCATTGCAATAAGTTCCGCGGTATCTGTGCCCAAATAAAGGCAGAAACGATGTATCGCGCATGTACTCGAACATTGTTACACGTGCTTAACAGCCTACATCTTCTGTCTGTCAATTATGTTACCGTTTGATGTTATCATGTTTGATAGTTTTGTTCTTCTATTTTCCCCCAGCGAAACTATATGCATTGTTCATTTATTGCACATTTTCCTTTCTTTTTCTATTCCGCAATATGAAGTCTATTTACTTTGTACGCCAGGCCTGAAAAGACCCACAGCATTGGAATATAAATAAATAAATAAATAAATAAATAAATAAATAAATAAATAAATAAATAAATAAATAAATAAACGAATGAATGAACGAACGAACAAACTAATAAATAAATAAATAAATAAATACTACAGCTGTGCTCTCTAAACTTCTCTTTCAACATGCGCACTGTAACAATGAGATAGTGGTCAATGCGAACATATATAGTCACCTCTGCGCCTTAAGGGTATTGGGAATATATGAAAGTTCCTAATAATGCCTGGGGTTTCGCGTCCCAAATGCACGATGTGGTTATGGGAAGGCGTAGTGGAAAGCTGCGGAAATTTCGGGCATCTGGTATTATTTAGGGTGCACTGATATCGCACAGTGCACGGTGCTCTATATTTCGCCTCCGTCGAAATGTGACCGTGGCGGCCGAATTGGAACCGCGACTTTTGGGTCACCAGCCGAGCACCGTATACCCACTGTTCCATCGAGGCGGACGTACGAAAGTTAAGGCGTGCAGTAATTGACTGCTTTCAAAGTCAGCATTGATGCATGGTTTAGAAAGCTTGCGTTTGCTAGACAGCTGCATGCTTGTCTCTCCTTCACGACACTCGCTGGTTCCACTGAATGCCGTTTCTACGCGATAGCATGACTTCACTGCTAATGCGGACGAAACTATTAAAAGTTTCGCTGCTGAAAGAGACACTCATGAAAAAGTATGATCGAATAATTGTCAGCCTAAATGGAAGAAGTTGGAGCAACTTCCCTCTTCCGTTAAATTCTATGGCACGTGGTGAACAAACAGCTGCCACTACATACAATCTTAAAGCTTTCTGGTGAACCAAGATATTTTGAAACTCGCATTACGCATGTATTTGTTAAATAGTGAATACAGCATCGGTCTTCCGTACTCTCGGGCTTTTCCTAAACGTTTAGCGTTGCTCCTTGGTTGAACTGGCTATCGGTGTTGCACCAACTCCACTTCATGCTTTAAAATGACAATGACGGCATAATATCTGTTCCGTAAAAGGAAGCGCAGTGGTTGCTATGTGGTTATTATGTATATTAGTTAGTGTCAGGTCAATCGCACCGCCGCAGTTGCTAAGGCCTTTATGTTTACTGGCAGGTGTCCTCTTGTGAATATAAACGGAAGCATGGCCGCTGGATAAAAAAAAAATAGAAACTTCTTTTTTTATCCAGCGACTGTGGCAGGAGGCTGGATTACTGACCGCATCCGTGATTACGAAGTATCCGAATAAAAACCGTGCACTTCGTACATCCGATGTGGGACAGCATGGCGAGGGACAGACAAGTCGGCTCAGACGTGTTGAACAAACACAAGCCGAGAACGCTCGCCACCGCACCTCTTTGATACACTGAGGGAGACGCATTCAACTCTGCCACGCAAAACGCCGACCTCGCCGCGTAGGAATGTGCTAACGAAGCGGTGTGTGGATGCCTGCGCCCGCACGGGCGTTCTCTCAATGTGTTTGTCGAAAACAAACATCTCAGTTTCCTGTCATGCCGAGCTGAAGAGGACGGAAAAGCTGCGTCAATGAAGACTGTTGAAAGAACGCCGCGCGCAAGAAGTAAGTGCCGAGAAAGATGAACCGTGTTCGTTATTCAAGTGCATGCATGGCTGCTTTCGCTGCCGGTTGCCTTGTGGCCGCGCTTCGCCATTCGAGGCACCTGTTGAAGGGCGCGCGTCTCAGTTCACTCGTCCCCTTGAAAGTACAAGGCGCGTGTTTGGGAGGGAGGAGAGTGCAAGAGGCGGAGTATAGAGGAACCTGAAAGTCTGTTCTCATAGCTCCTCTGTTTGTTCTTCCCTATTTCTTTCTTCCGCCGACCACCGGTGATCGATGGCTGACGACCGATGCGCAACGCACGTCTTCATCATTGTCACCGCCAGCTGCACACTATACGCGCTCTGCCCCTGCCCGGTGACAGGTCCTCGCGCTTTTCTCTGTGTGTCTCTCTTTCTGCTCGTTTCTATAATTTTGTACTTTCTCGTTGTTGTTTTCCCGGTCGGTACACAGAAGAGACTTTGGTGAAGATCCTCCAAACAGCGTCTGCGCTTGCTCAGCGTTTTTTTTCTTGAATAATCGAGATTTAGATTGCAGGCAGCCAAAGCGCTGGAGGGACTGCTTTGTATGCCCACGCCGGTCTTTTCTGCTTTCTTCGAATGATTTTGTACGCGAAGTGGTTTGCGTCCTACAGCGTTTGGATGCGCTTAATATACCTATATATAATTCACTGCACTGCCGAATTTGCGCGGGTCCACTTTACGCCGTAACACACGATAACATTTACAGCTGATTGGCCGGCAGTCGCCTATAAGCTTGCGCGTGCGAATCGCAAGCCACACACTAGTGAAACTAGCAAAATACTAAGTAAATGCTAACACTGGCTCGAGTTGAGAAACCAAACGCTAGGGAGGAAGGCATACACAAGGATGTTCTCGTCTGTCTCCCACGTTTTCTGTTGTACTACTAGAACCAGTAGCATAACTATGAACCAACTAACTGTTGAATACCGTGTTGAACAAGTGGGCTTGATAATACCGACATGTTCGTGAAGTGTGAAGAGTGTTAAAAAGTACTAAGAGCCGGGGCAGAATTCGCGAAACGCAGTCAGTGATGGTTTGCTGAAAAAAGGATTCGCTCGCGTATAGCAGCCGCGTGGAGCACTTATGTCACGGAGGTGGCATAGATAATTAAAACTTCACGTTATAAATTACGTCACTAGGGACCAATTTCGACCCTCCGCAGAGGGTCGAAATTCCCCTTACATATTGCCGCATGCGGCAATATGAAGCTGTGGCGACGGTTGCTCTAACAATTCTCTAAGCATATATACTTGGCGGCTTTCGCGGCGTTTGTTTGCAACTCCATTGATTCATGTGTTGGGTTCAACGTCCCAAAACCACCATATGATTATGAGAGACGCCGTAGTGTAGGGCTCCGGAAATTTCGACCACCTGGGGTTCTTTAACGTGCACCTAAATCTGAGCACACGGGCCTACAACATTTCCTCCTTCATCGGAAGTGCAGCCACCGCAGCCGGGATTCAATCCCGCGACCTTCGGGTCAGCATCCGAGTACCTTAGCCACTAGACCACCGTGGCGGGGCTGTGTGCAACTCGTGCAGATCCTCAGAACGCTGGAATCTGTAGCTGCATTTCTAAGGAAAGGAGTGCCCAATACGCGACTTTGGGAATTGCGTAATGTGTAACAGATGTATTTTCCGAAGCGCGGCGCAGGCGTGTATGACGTATATAGGAAAAAAATATTTGAACGGAAGGGAAGTGTGGTAATTGTAGGCCATTCCTAAATACTAGTCCCGCAACCTGCACAGTGAACAAGCACTGCAGTAATTTTTTTTTTCAAAATTGTGAATGAACAGGATCAGCTGCTGAATGACAGTTCTTTTGCGATCATTGACGGAGACACCTCTCGTAATGTTTTGTGCCGCATCGAGTCGTGTTTCTTGACCTAAAACGTATAAGCTCTTCCTAAAGATCACGGACGCCGCTTCAGCTTCGCCTTCAGGAGTAGAAGGCGATGACGTAATCGAGCCCTGTGCGCATCGCCTTCTCAATTGCTATGGCCTGTAGCGTCGCTCTAACTGTGCCGCGAGGAAATGAAGGCGTGTGAGAGTAACTTTTCGCTTTTTCAAATTAACATGCCTACTGCAAGTACAGTTGTGCAGTGCGAAATGCGCGATAATTCTTCCTTTTCCTAATCGCCCCGCCGCGGTGATCTAGTGGAGAAGGTACTCGGCTGCTGACCCGCAGGTCGCGGGTCGAATCCCGGCTGTGTCGCCTGCTTTTGCTATGAGGCGGAAAATGCTGTAAGCCTCTATGTTCAAACTTGGGCGCACGTTGAAGGACCTGCAGGTGGTCGAAATTTCCTGAGCCTTCTAGTGTGGCGTCTCTCATGGTGGTTCTGGGATGTTAAACTCCACATATCAATCAAATCATTCCTTTTGCGAATCTACGAAAAAGAAAACCACTACAGGTCCGTTAGGCAACACGCGAAACTACACCGCTGATTACTTTGTTGATGCTTTTAATGGTAATGAAATACCTCTAAGTGTTTTGTAATCGTTGCACCTTTAAAACGCCCACTCCTTGCGCAAGCCACATATTGTGACGCCTGCAGGGCGCAATTATATACCATCCTGGAACGCAATTTTACTCGTGCTTAAGCATTTAATATGCTTAGGCATTTAGTGAAGCGTAACATAGTCATGCACACGGAAATGTTTGCGTCCACGTGTCACTTGTTCCTCTGCATAACGGATAAATCAGTTAGTTGTCAAAAAAAAAAAAAACATGGCAGCCTGTTTCACCGGTGCATCTGACATGATGACTTCGTCTCTCACTGCGCAGATACTGTGTTTTTGTTGTTCTTCTGCCCAAAGCTTCTGCATGTATTGCATGTTCCAGCAATAAGCGACTGATTGTTAGTTCGGCGCCCGTGTGTGTCGTTCTTTCACCATTCCGTGTCCGCTGCTCGTTACCGTCTTAGTCTTTCACCAACCAGCCCAGTTAGGCGCGCGCGCTTCTGTATGAATGTATCGTTACTGATTTATTTTGGGTCAGTACAAGGCAGTATGAAACAGCTTGCGTGCACTTGGTAATATTATTCGTAGCATTATTAGACGGCGCTAAGCGAAACTGTACTCAGGTGTTGTGTACCGGATCACTATACTTCTACAAACAAATGGTGCATGTCAAAGTGCAATTATTGTATCACCTCTTAACACCTGCCGGTATCGTTCAACACGCTCATTTGATAAGAATATTACTTGTCTTGAAAGCAGCTCCGTGTTACTTTTGAAATTGTTCGTTGAGCACGAAAAGGGGGTGCACTGTCTCGTCTCTCAGCGTTGTCTTTCTTTGCCGCCTTCGTTCTGTGCGCTGCGAAAGCATGGAATTAAGCTGTACCAACTAGCCCAGCGCTCAGCGTTAGCGAACTGTCTTGAGGAACAGCTGTGCCTCGCGACCCAGAAGCGCACTTGTTGCGTCAAACGTACAACGCGCAAGTTGTTTTGCAAGCGCGTCCACGTCACTTTTACGACGTATGGATGAACTGTCTGCTAGCACACTTAGAGGCTTTTACGTATTCATATACTGGGCGTGTTTAACTGCGCCATTTTTGCTCGATTGGGTTTCTGTAGTATCAATACGTGTTACAAACAGACTACGTCTCCTTTGATGACTGCGGATGTCACGGACTGCGGAGGGACAAGGGCCTTTGTCAGGCTGTTCGCCTTTAGCCCTTTGCCCCTGCAGTGAGCTCTGTATCCGGCTTACTGTAAATAAAAATACTACTACTACTACTGCAAGCTATCGCGTGCATCGTCCACCTCATGAGCTATTTAAACGCACAAGAACATTAGCGCGGAACGTGTTTGTGCGTGTATGTCATTTCATAATGTCGGTGTTACTTAGTTACAGTTCCATGCTCTATTAGTTTACATATTCTGCCATACTGCTTTCATTTTTTGTTGAAGTTGAATCATGATTTAATTGCGCCACATACCACGCTGGATGTAAGCTTAGGCTTTCACACACTGCATGTAAACTATGATAATATCCTTGGTAGAACACATCGAAAGTGTGGTCGACACACTAGACTGTGTTGCAGTGGTTTTTGCTCTTCGAAAGGACAGATGCTGGAAAGCGTGTTTTCTGTTCACTGTTACCGCTATTAGACTTATAACAGTTACTTTAAGGTATTTTCACTTGATATCTTGTGTGTTATGCACCACGTGAGCCTTATTATAAGAAAAAAATATTATAGATTGTACTAGGACAAAAATACGCAGTTTAGCTTCCCACGCCCCGACGAAAAAAAATGACAGAAGGGAAAGAAAGGCTTGTGTTACGGCCTCTGACTGAGCGTTGTTCATATATATATATATATATATATATATATATATATATATATATATATATATATATATATATATACAGAAAAGAAGTGTATTCCTAATGGCTCGTTTTTTTCGTGTTTTGACACAATATTAATGAGATATAAGAGACAATAATACCAAGGAAAGTAAAGGGGAAGTTTGGTCTAATAACTTCCCCTATACTTTTCTTGGCATTATTGCCTGTTAGATCTCATATATATATATATATATATATATATATATATATATATATATATATATAATATATATGCATTCAAGTTTCATAGCACTCTTATTTTCATTGATATGCCATGCCTGCATGCATTTGCAACCCAACCATGCACCGCCGTAACGTCAGCCAAGCACGTAGCATCCCTGAGTCGGTATCTGTGGTGGATCCTGTTTCCTCCTCATCTGGTGGATGAAAAAACTAAAAAACTGCCACTATGTAAGAACACAGGTTTCGGGGGGCTTCAAGCCAAGTGTATTGCTTTGCAAAAAGTTTCCAGTGCGGCAGCCACCAGTGTACCCAATCTTAAATATGTAAAAAAATGAGGTGCATGTACCATAATAACACGTCACAACAGGAGGGCTTGCTCAAATATGCACGATTGCATCAAGTTTGTCCTTTCGCCTGTGTGTATTTGCCAAGATTTTGAAGTCCATGTTTCGCGGTGAAATCGTGCAACCTTGCTATACAGAAATTCCTGACGAATATTGCTCTTGAAATGTGTGGGCTTTGTCGAAGTTTCCTGATAGCTGCTTACCAGGTCCGATGCGGGTGATATCTCGAGTTGCGCAAGTTTTATCGAAATTTCAATTTCTTGTAAGACGTAGTACACTGTGCCACTGTGCGGCTGTCATATCTACTTTTCCTATATGGGCGAATTCGCGAGCCGTAATGGTCCAATGAGGACGGCGTTGGCGGTGCCTAATCGTATTCCTTCGCATTCGAATTCTGATTCGGCTCTGCAGCCGGGGCTGGCCTGGCCCAGCGGTTTTTTAAAATCTCTACGCGAATGCCTGCGGAATGCCTTGACGTTCTCATTTCGAAGTTAAAGGAGTGGTACATGGGTGCGGGGGTAAAGTGCTTCCGTTCCAGAGGGACGCATAATATGCTAATGGTTTCCACTATTGATCCACTCCAGTGCTTGTGAGCGCACCTGGTCCCGGACCCTTATCTCTGGAGCAGGCAGGCAGGCAGGCAGGCAGGCAGGCAGGCAGCCCGCACTATACACACACACCCGCAGTATCTCACCCGCTTCAATATTACTCTCTCGCACAGTCGCCAGTACGCACGCTGTACAACATAGAGGCCAACTCTTATTTTCTCCCCTCTGCTTTACAGCGTGCGTGTGAAGTTTGTGGCGATTTCTAAGGGGCATCGCTTGCACAATATACGGATAGCGGAATCAGTTATGAATGCCTAGCGATATTGCGATATTGTAATGGAAGCCTACCAAGTCAGGAATCTTGAGAGAGAACCTGTTGACCAAACTTTCGTACCGAGAGTGTATTATATGGCAGGAGTAATTTGCGAAGTGCTGTCGAGGTATTTCAGAATTTAAAAAGTTCACATGCGTACGCGAAAGAAAGTGGCAATACCGTTGCGAAAGAAGCACGAAATCAAAAGGCGGTATACTCATTTACCGTCGTGGTCCTGGCTGTCGTTCGGTGCAGCGAGAGGTGTTCTCGAAGTCACTGTCAAACTATAGCTCACCGTGTGCCTTCCATCGCGTGAGCCGAGATTCATTTGTTCGATGGCGCGTAACCAAAATAGGCTGCTCTGTATCGACCGCAAGCTCCGAGTGTTCTTCAAATGCAGGTGCTTTCATCGGCACCGCAAAATACGGAGCTAAATGTAAAGCGTGCCTCTCTCAGAGACGAAAATGCGGACGCATGACCTCCTGAACATTTGTATTCGATGTGATTTAATACCCGCCACAGTGCATGGTTTATCGGTTAAGGAGCTTCACTGCTGACGTGAAGGTCGCAGGATCGAATCCCAGCCGCGGCGGCAACGGAAGCGAATTGCGAGAAGTAAGGCTTATGTGCAAGTCAAAATTTCCTGGAGCCCTCCGCTATGTCGATAATATCGTTTTGGGAAATAAAAGTCAAGCAATTGTTGTTGTTATAACCTAGGGAGCTCTATTGTCGGGTGGTTTGACAAGTCACGTGTTACGTTAGCACGAAATCCGAGCACGATGTCATTATTTTGTAGTTCTTTGCTTTAACATGGAAGGCCCATCTGTCGTATTTTCGGTGAGGTGATATGACATCGAATGAAGTACAGTGGTTCGAGTCGAGCAGTTGTACATCGTTTTCTACACGCACAGCGCCGAACCGAACGGACGCATCAATGACGCGCATTTGTAGAATTCTACATTTAAACTGTAGTACCGCAAACAAATTCATTATGCAACAAAATTCTATATATGCAATTGCGGTATGTCTGGGCGTGTACCTCGTTTTAAGATGCTGTTGAAGCTTACGCCACTATAGCACTCAAGAGAATCGATAACTCTTGTTACGATTCAGTTGACATTCCAAGTTTTCCTGCTATGAACAGAGTCGTGACGGGCCTCGCAGACAAATTCGCAACTTACGCCGATGCAATGCACGGCACAAGATTGAGTGGAAACTCGAACCACGCAATCAGTCGCGTGCGTATTCCAGGGTCAAGACGGATCGTGAATGGAATACGGGAATGTAGCGACGCATTTACTAAATTGAAGCTGCTGCAGGCAAGTTGCGCAAGAAAACGGGCGGCTTGAGTTCGCAAGATGCAAAGCTCTCCAGAACAAGCTGGCTCGTGTGTTCGAATACGTGCCTTAGTTTGAAATGCAAATAGTGGAGAACCCAGAACAAGAGAAAAGAAACAAAGGAAACCAAGGAATTCTTACGCCATTATTGCAGCGTCAGCTGTTCGCCTCTGTCGCATGACTGGCGTACATTCGAAAATTAGGTTTTAAACCAGTCAGCTTTTCTATAGATTATGATAGTTGATGAAGGACTGCACATCCGTTCGCACATTGCCTAGCTTTAATGAAAAGGTTTGCCGTGTTGCGACAGTACATCGAGTGTTGCGCAAATACTTGAAGCTCGTTCGCGCTGAGGTATTTTGCATACTTGACGGCGTATTTCGCGGTGTTCCATAACAAAACTGTGGTGCTGCGTCGCCCGTTTCTTAGAGGTGTAAGAATGCACGTGAGCAGTGAGAAGTAATGCAACGCATCGAGAAATAATTAAACTAGATAAACTTGTTTCAAGACGTTACCCTGCCTGAACACCCATGCCCCGCCAAGACAATGTTCAACGAAAAAAAAAACTGCGTTGCAAGATTTCAACGCGTTTGGTTCGTATTCACGCAGTATGCGAGTAAAACGTAGAAAACACTTTGGTGTGATACGCATGTCTGATTCCGTCTTATATTGCCCATCAATGCGCGCTTGGCCATAGATACAGTATTTCAGTACATTGAGGAAAGAGAGCTCTCTGTGGTACCTGTATGGACCATTGAAATAACGCGTTGTCATTCGTGATTTGAACCGAGTCGACGCAGACTGCTCTGGAGGTCTGGACAGCGTGTTTTGACGGTCTTGACGATGACGCAAGGCTTCGAACTACAAAGCCCACTGCTTTGGTTAGACGAGGATTTAGAGAATTTAGGGCTGACAGTATATATGTAAATAAATAAATAAATAAATAAGTAAATAAATAAATAAATAAATAAATAAATAAATAAATAAATAAATAAATAGGACAGCTAACTGGGAGCGCGGGAGAAACAAAAAGCAAAGAGGAGACACACAGCACGAGCGCTCGTGTGCCTCCTCTTTGCTTTTTGTCTGTGTTCCTCCCGCGCTCCCAGTTAGCTGAACAATTATGAATAACCAACTAGCCCACCTTTCCGTGCTATTGAAATAAATAGAATCCTGCACAGCTTCCAGGACTTACGGGCGCGTGAGAAGCACGTTCCGGCCGAAAGCACTCGTACTTGGTCGCGCTTAGTTACCTCTGTGGTTTATCATGACGTCTGAAAGCCGCAGCGCACCTTTCTTGACAAACGCGAAGTGCTGCTTTCCGTGACCGCTTCGTATTTGAACGAAGCCACACATGCGTGCTCGTGTCGCACACGCGAAGGCCTTCCTTCTCCCGCTACCACATGTTCGCTGTGCTCATTGACGCACGCCGAGCGTTGATGCGTTACGTATCTACCGTTCTCTGTGAACATCCGGGCAACGACAGTGCCATTCATGTTATATACCGTATAGCATTCCTACGGCTTTCGTTTCGGCGTTACGCATTGTCATGGCTTCCTCCGGCACTGGAAGTGTCTTCTAGCCGAAAGATAGCAAATAGGATTCATTGTGGTTTCTTCATATACGCGATCTGTTTATAGTCTATGGTTAGTATACACTGAATGAAAGAAGGGGAATGAATCAAAGGCTCATTTTTTTTTGTTCGTTAGGTACTATCTAACGAAACAATGAATACAAGGACAGTATAAATGACATTATGTGCAGCCTTTCACTGCATGCAGTGTAGTAATGATATTGTTGTGTATACTTAGAAGGAAAACGAAGAGACGTAAACGTGCCTGCGGCACAGAGCTGCAGCGAGAGAGAGGACGACGACGACGCTGCGATAATCAACCTGTTGGCCGCTCCTGTACCCCTTCGTGACCTAATAAACGGCCCCTTCAGCCGTGTACGTCCTAGTCTTCTTCGTGTGTAACAATATAAATGTAAAGAATGTAAAGTGGATGAAAAGCTGACTTGCCGCCGGTGGCAACCGTACTTAGGACTATGCGATCGATGCTCTACCTATTGTGGTCGTCCACCTGTCCACGTATTGGCTATTTCGTGTAAACCTATAGGAGTGTTCTAGCCCCGCTCGTAACCATGACGGTGAGTGGGGAACACCCGGTTAACCAGTTTGTGGCGCGTAGCCGTGATAGTTTCTTCGAACTGGCAGGATGCAAACGGACCTTCGCCTATTCTACCGGAAGGCGGAATGGTCTGTGCGGAACGGTACCCTTGCTGTGAATGAACTAAAGAAGTAAATTTATAAGGGACTCATTTTTATTTGTTATAGTGAGGCATGGATTTAGGCGACTGCTTCACGGGAGAAATTAGGAAAAAGCAGGCACCGCACTCCTGCATCGTCCATGCTTCGATGAGGCAACGTCCCGGAGATTTCATGTCGCTGCCGTCCGGGCCGCCGCAAGACTGCACGTGCGACGGCAGTTTGCGTGAGGCGGAACTTCCGCGGCACGTCTTATCGGCGTCAAGAAAGGGCTCGCAGCTCTTGCTGTTTTGCCTCTGTGGTGGAGGCTGGGTTTCCGTACGTTTTTTACCAATCTGTCAACCTTGGTTTTTACTCGTTGGTGGTGGGTCATATGCAAATGTTTTACTAATCAGTTTCTTCCATCAGCTTGGTCATTCACTCCAATAAACTCCGTCGTGTCCTGTACTCACTATGCGTAGATTTTGGTGAGCGTTGCTATTAGTTACGTTGAATAATAATAATAATAATAATAATAATAATAATAATAATAATAATAATAATAATAATAATAATAATAATAATAATAATAGTAATAATAATAAACGCCATTTCGTTACAATTTTGGTTGTTAAACGACTGCATTTGTTCTGTGCACGATAACTCGTGGAACCAATGCTTGATAAAACCTCGACAGTTATTTCAGTCAAGCGCTAAACGTAAAATTGACAAGACTAGGAGTAAATTCAAGTGCTGGAAATGAAAGCAATCAAATAAATATCGATGAGTCTCAGACAGTTCAATATATAGCGTGTGAGTCCGTCCATCGCTTTGCTTTCACACACGTCAATGCACTTGCCTTAAACCCCCCTTTTTTTCACAGAAATAAGTAGCATTATTATAACACGAGGCTACCCATAGGAGGGAATAAGACAAATAATCTGGTAAATTAACCCGCACACCCTAACATCCAGCCGGCTTAGCGCAGGATGTTACAGGTTAGGTCAGCACAAAAGCACGTGACTTGCGCTTCCCAGACAAATTGTCTGGACCACTGAACGAGCAGGCGGAGTGCTAAATTTAAGGCCAGAACAATAAACTGCATTCATTCACCATACTCGAATATACTGGATTCCCAACGAAATGAAGTAAATGAAAGAGGCTGCAGGAAGAGGTGCGACGCATACTGCACAGGTGATTCTGCTTTGCTGTCCTTCTCAGTCCTTGTTTTGAGCTGCAATCGCCTTGTCATGGTGCCCTACCTACTTGCTTAAGTTTCAACCTTGCTATAGACTGAACCTCTGTTCGTCTAGCGCACTTCGACGGAATAGCGTGGGCTTTGTTCATTCGACTGTGTTATAGGTATAACGTCGCTCTTTTTTATAAGTGTTTCTTTCACGCCCGGATGATTGCTTGTACTTCAAGTCCAGTGTCCCGTCTTCACCTTATGAGTCTCATAAAGCTTATCTGCAAGCATTTACAACCATTCGGGGCCATTCCCCGAGTGTACATTATATCGCATCTCTGTAGCGCTGGCACCAAGTACGGTTCTGCCTGCGTCACCTTAACAATGTGCGGTACTACGATGAGCATACACACTCTTGATTTCTATACTCTGACCCTGTTGTGCGACAGCTCTTCTCGAACGCACCTACCCCAGTGGCCAGTCTTGGGGAATGTGCTAACTTTAAAATCCCCCTGCACACACACACACGCTCGCAAACAAATCACCATTTATTCTTGAACTGAGTGGCAGCCATGCGTAGCGAATTTTCCTAATCGACTTTCCAACCGCACTTTTCTGGTCGTCCCCCGAAGCACGGTTTGTGCCGCACTCCGCCCCACAATCTGTTCATCGCACGACGTTGCACAATTCTGGCGTCGGGGCGGCTTTCTCGGTGGCTTCTGTGAGCAGTCGGGGCTGAGTGTTCGCAGCCCCGACCGAGCTCGCTTTCCTGCCGGGGCCCGCGCACGTTTTCGCCGGGCGTCTCTCTGTCACTCGATGAGAGGGGAGGGGACGCACTTAAGAAGCGGCCCCCCTTGTTGCGTTCCCGACCCCGTGCGCGACCCAGCGCTCCTCCCATGGCGCCTCTCGGGTGTCGACGACACGCCGGCGAAAGAGTGAAGAGGGGGATGGGTTCCTGGGGTGCCCTCTCGAAGGAAGGCATCGTCGACTCATCGCTGTTTCCATCGGTGCCTGTCCCCATCGGAAGAGTTGGGTGCAGTGCTTGTAGTGCCTGCCATCCGATGCCCTCGTGCAAATATACGCCCGGTCTCTTGACTAACAGACCCTGCCTGGACTAACAATACCGGTTATTGTATTTAGCTGGGCTAGTTCGGTACTGTTCGAATGTCTTATAACACTCGCAAATCTGCACGAACACTACGCAGAAGAAACACCAACAGTCGTTCTATAGGGCGTTCTGTATGTAATCTAACCTAAACAAGCATAACTAGTGTAACTGAACTTATCTACAACTTTAGAACGCGTCACTTCGCCCGAAAGGTAGGACACTACATTCAGATATTGCAGTACGACTTGTACGATTGCACAGAAGGTCGTGGGATCGAATCCCGGTCGCGACGGCCGCATTTTTGATGGAGACATGAATGCTAGAAGCTCGTGTATTGAATTTACGTGTACGTTAAAAAAATCAAGTGGTCGAAATTTCCGGACTCTTCCACTACGTCGTCAATCGTAATCATAATGTGGTTTTAGGATTCAAAATCCCGACAAATGCGTTTTCGCTTATACAGAATCAAAGTGAATTTTCGGCGAAACGTGCTCGCATAGCTCGCGTTCAAGCGCTGCAACAATGAGTGCACAAGAATAGACAGGTGTGTCAGGATCGCTCGTAGGTCGGGGCGGCTCCGTTGCCAGCGCTCGCAGGTGCAGCTTGTGATTTGGCAAAGCGCCGTTCGCAAATACAGTGCGTCGGCTCCGCGATGGTTGAAAGAGAGGCACGTCGCCTCGCCGTCGCTCTTGCACACGCTCTGTCGATTTCGAGATGGTGATTTCGGGTTAGGAGGAAAAAGTCATCGTCGGAGAAACGTCGTTGCCGCCCCACGGGAATGCCCCGAGGGTGCATTTGTATACATTCTCTCCACGTCTCGGTGTGTCGGGTTCGTTGAAAGGGGAACGCGAACATTGGAGCTGACTCCGGAATATGGAAATTTGTTCGCCCGAACTGACGTTTCGCTGGAAATTGCCGCTCAGCGCGTGCAATGAACCAACGCAGTTAAGTTCGCTCGGATCATTGCACGCTGGGTTTTGAGCGATTTCTTGGGGAAGAGTTTACCTCGCCGATTGCATGTTGCGTTTCTTTCGTCGGCCTTCTCGAATGCAGTTGTGATGTGACCTTGAATGAAGATGTCACCTCGATGCATATTGAGCGCATGGAATAAGTGCACGTCGTCAGCGGAAAACCGCCGTGTCCACAGTTTCAACGATAAAAGAAAAGTTGATTGATTGATATGTGGGGTTTAACGTCCCAAAACCACTATATGATTATGAGAGACGCCGTAGTGGAGGGCTCCGGAAATTTAGACCACCTGGGGTTCTTTAACGTGCACCCAAATCTGAGCACACGGGCCTACAACAGATAAAAGAAAAGTGATTGGTTACTTCGCGCTTTCGTAATGAGTTTTAGTAGAACACATACCAAGGATATTTGAGAGCTTATGGGATTTTACTGTGGTGCAGAACGTTAAGGCCGAGTTATGTGTGATACCAGTAATATGGCACTATTATGATGCAGCCACTGTAGTTTACAGTTTTGGGTTGCAAACTTGCGGAGCTATGTCGTCGAAGTGTCACTACCTCACATTTTGACCGAGAATTCAATACTTTGGCCATACGTCATCAAAACTGATGGAAGTTCTAATGATTATTGCTTAGCATTGGTAATCGATGTGTTTGGTTGGCTGCGAGACTGCAGAATTATTTCACAAAGGTTTGTGCCCAACTTCCAACTTCCCCAATAATGATGATGATGGCCCTGCGGCAGGTTGTAGTCATATTTTTTTTCAGAAGAGGCAGGGCGTTCAACTGCCTTATATGCATGCATGTGCATCTCCTATAGGGATGCAAGATAAAAAAAAAAACGGGGGAGGGAACCTCCACAACTCCCTCCCCCCGTCTATGGCTGAACCAATGCGCTGTTGGTTATGTTCGCAAATAAAGAATAGTATTTAAATTCTGGGGTTAATTTTGTGAGGTGCTTCTACTACCGCGATTTATGTTGACAGTATACACGAGCACTCGAAATTTCTTGTGGAAGTAACCGTGCCGCGGAATATTCACAAACACAGCCGGAGTGCAAAGGAGAGAGAGAGAGGGAGGATAGAGAAAAAGCAATCCGCGCTGTTCGGGCTCGCTTTCGGTGCCTCGCACATTTCCATGCTCATACTATTGTTCTTTAGAGCAGCTGCTTTTATTTTGTTGAGGCGCCAAGTACAGCGCGAAACTGG
This sequence comes from Rhipicephalus annulatus, assembly GCA_013436015.1. NCBI lineage: Eukaryota > Metazoa > Arthropoda > Arachnida > Ixodida > Ixodidae > Rhipicephalus > Rhipicephalus annulatus. The sequence continues at coordinate 289,488 of WOVY01003815.1, forward strand.
TATATTTTTCGCTTCTTGCTTGCAAAGTACGGCAAGAAATGCGCAATCTTAGTTTTTTTTTTGTGCATTACTTTTGGCCGCATTTGCGCTGCATGCCCAAGGATGTTGCTCGTTGTTTATGAAACCTATTGGGTGCTCGGGTACTTTGTAATCGGTTTCTAGAATAGCCATATTCAAATCGGCAGTGTAGCCGCTGTGTTCAGAACATTCAGAGGGAAAAACTTGACGGTGTTTCTGCGTACTTCGCTGGCAAAGGGCGTCTAAACACGATAGAAAATATGCGTAATATTTGTTTTTTTATTGATAATGTGAACACGTACGAACGGGAAAACCACATAAAGATGACTGGTCGCTTTGGCAGGAGTTAAACTTTCGCCACTCTATTGAATCTGGTACCAGAAGCAGCTAAACAGACTCACACACAGATAAACAGAGAGACCGAAATTTCTGCGTTGAAGTATCCTAAGACAGACTATCGTCTTTTAAACATTTACACTCCTACCATGTCCAAGATTAAGCTAGACAATACGGCCCAATTTACTGCAATTCTTACAGTACAAATATTTCTGTTATGTTAAATAATGTACAGCTTGAATCTGGTGACCGGTTGTCATTTGAAAATAAACTAATGAACCTTTATTTCCGTATCACAAGTATATATTGTCTGCAATAACTTAGTTGCTGCACCGAAAGACCATTTATACTCACACAAAGAAAACTGATGCCGAATTCAGCGGTCTGTTGAAGGCCACCTTTCGCTTAATTCCAATGTCTTCATGTCACGGGAAACATGTAGCAAAAGCTGTCTTGTTCGTAACTTCCTAAGCTGCTTGAAGCAAAAGATTAATTTCTTGAAGCGGCTAATTCTAACTCTATGCATGAGCAGTTACACTCAAGAAGTATATATATTCAATGTTGGGGAGTGTAACAGAGATAGTAAGGAAACGGTGCAGCAGAAGGAAATTTAGACTTCCACCACACAAACACGGTGCTTTTGTTCGTGAGGCAAATGTTTACCCTTTTTTCTATGTAATGTTGTTCTCTTAATAATGCATCCATACCAACTCACCCAACGGTCAGTCTAATACTTGAAGGAAACACGAATTTCATGGATAGTGAGCTGCTTGAAGCTGTACGAGAGAATATTTATATTTGTAGTGTTGTCACGTGGATTCCTGGTCATGAAAGTGGGCGCGAATGCCTGACTTGTGGTGTTCTCAAGGCGTGATCTGCAGATTGTCGGTACATTATTTGCATCTTCCAGTACCACAACGAGTATAGGCTAAAACTTGATATATGAGGAGGTTTCAGAATATACTGTGTACCATGCTCGACGAATTGAAAGCGAAAAATTATAGCATTTATGTTGGAGTAGGAAGATGACAGCGAATGTTGGATGAGAAAGGCATGCAATATTTTAGTTCTAGTTGCATTGTTGAAATGAAATTGAAGCAGTGCAGTTGAACAGTCTGCACGTTGCTTGTATAAACTTGAGAAAAAATAAATTTTCCACGAAAAAAAAGGTGTAGAAATAATTTTGAAGGAAAGTAACTGCACTAACTTTTAGGAGAAACACCTCAACTGTGGTCTGTTACAACGATTTAATGGGTCTCACGAAGAGCGAACCGAAGTGTACATGACATATTGGCACAGCTTCTTATTACTCTAAAGCAAACATTGTCCTTTCTTGTGAGAAAAAATGACAAAGCTTGAAGTAAGCCGCGGAAGCCTTTAAACAGTGAGGCTAGATAATTCTGAAGAATAACCTGGTTGCTTCTAGGTTGTTTACCTTAGCTAGGTGAGGAAGGGTGTTTTCAGGTCGTTGCTAGGCTTTATCTGAGTGATGTTAGGCTGTTTCTGTGTGTGTTTAGAAAAAGTTGTTAACGATTTACAGTACTTGGTACTCTACTATGGGAGAGCTGAAAGCCGTCTCGAGTGGTGTAGTTTACTCGACCTTATACAGACGAAGTACTGTTCTGTTTTCCGTTTCTACCTTGATTTTCAGTGCAGATGTTCGAGTTATACCGCAGACAGTCACAGACACGGCACGGGCCCGTAATATACTCTCAGACCTTCCAACGCTTCGGGGTTTTCTCGCAGCCGCAACTCTTCCCGTTCCTCTCTGGTTGTACGGTCTTCGCCTTCGCTTCGCAGTTATTTGTTGGGCCAACTGTTACCTTCTTCCTGTTGACTGGAAGTTGTGAGAAGTGAACCTTATGTTGAATTCCAATATGACAGAGTTGGAGTGGCCCACAGACTCTGCGAGTGACCACTCGACTCCGGTGTAGCAAACACCTCCAGAACACGTGCTTCCGCTGGAGCAAGGCGGAAGCGGAAGGTCCATCTTTTGAGGGCACGATTTGCTAAAAGTACCGTACATACAGTTATTCCATTCGGCTGTCAAATTCGGTTCTAATCCCCGCTGGTGAGCAGCAGTTTCAGCGCGTCGCCGTCACTGTTCGATGAATCACCGGTGCAGGAACGTCCGACTCAAAGGTGTCGCTGTCGAACAGCGGAAACAATGCTGCGCCATTTGCCTACTACTCCATGTCGTGCGCCATTACCACCGAAACAAAGGACTACTGGCAGCACCGCCAAGCAGGCCTACGTTACGCTGTAGTACGCCGAGTACTGGTACGCACCACCGATTTTTGCGGAGCATCCCTGCTCCACGGAATGACTCTCGATCTGAATCAACTTCGACTCTCCTGTTGCAAGGCCGCTGGATTAAAAAAAAGCGCTTTTTCATCCAGCGGCCGTGCCTGTTGGAATTTGCAACTATCACCGTCACCCTGTCATTTGAACACACTTGCTCCAAAGCTAGCAGAAAACTTGCTGCAACTCCGCCATTGGAACTGAACATTGCACGATTTCTTTGGTAGATATTCGTTTATGGATCGTGATAAGGCATACAACTTACGGCTATCTTAAAAAGCTTCTCTGTTACTAGTTAATTGTCATAAACAGTGCTCCGGCATTTATTGCAGCACAATAAAATACACGCATATTACCGGGGGGTAAGCAGAATCTACTTGGCTTATGCGCTGAGTGATGTGCTATGGTGGAAAAAATACGCGACTTCTTGATAAGTCATGGTTACTCCGTCATTGTCTTGTGGGAGTGCCCTTTTCCTCCGTCTCTGTAGGCCTCACTATTTTCTAAACCAATCACAATCGCTGCCTTCCCCGGACAGATGGAGTCGAGTCAAGGGGCCTCAAATGCGGTTGATCATTTATTTAACCTCTGCACTGTCTTGAATTCTAAATATTAGCGCGACGCCTCACAGAGACTTTCAATTAAGGTGCCTAGCTTTTTTCAAGCTTATAAGCATAGGGCAGTACAGGGGCGTATCGATGAAAGGGGGGGGGGGGGTTAAAGTTAATCTTTCGACATTTTTCAGGTTCGCATGTGCATTGGCACACACACATACACACACATACACGCACACATGCAGACATAAAGTATGATTGAAACTCCTCCTCCTCTTCTCCCCCCCCCCCCCCATCTTCACTCGGAAAAGGTTTCTGGCTGCGTCCTTGCTGCAGAAATATAAAAGTGCGAAGGGCAAAATATCGTAAGTATATGAGAGCTCTGAGACTACTCTCGCGACACCAGCTTCCGCTCGCTCGGCCAATTAGCGAGCTGCGAAAGCGATATGCCCCAAGATGAAGGGTGGAGAATTGGGCGCCACAGCGAGCTAACAGCGAGGCCGTCGGTGCGGTGTGGAAAGTGCACCGAAATAAGCACCACGGGGGATCGAGTGGTCGAGCACCGACGTCTTCCCTTCACAAAGGCGTCGCACTCTTTGAGCGACGACAGAACGGCCGCTTCAATTCGCGCGTGACGTAACACGGCCATGTGCGCACTCGCTTGCTTGTTTGCTCCGAGAGGCGCCTCTGCCGCGCGAATGCCCTTCTCCCCCCTTTTCATACGGCGTTTATGTGGAACCACGTCTTCGTGCAGCGCGAGTGCGTTTTCTAGGGGGCGCGTGCTTTTGGCAGGCCCTTTCTTTTTCTTTAACAGGCGAGAGAGCGTCAGCCTTTGTAATTTGTGAATGGCGAACGGCGAGCGGTGATGTCCTGGTGTACCGTATCTATACGCTTGCTACCCGCCCTGGTTGGCAGCGGCGTACATTGGCTTCAGATCGCTAAAGCATGGCTAATGTCAGCAAGTGATTGCCAATGTATAATCAATAATGGTTAATACATGACACATGCGGTTCATCATCATCAGCCTGGCTACGTCCACTGCGGGACAAAGGCCTCTCCCATGTTCCGCCAGTTAACTCGGTCATGTGCTTGCTGCTGCCAATTTATACCCGCAAACTTCTTAATCTCATCTGCCCACCTAACCTTCTGTTTCCCCCTAACCTACTTGCCTTCTCTCAGGATCCAGTTAGTTACCCTTAATGACCAGCGGTAATCCTGTCTACGGGCTACATGCCTGGCCCATGTCCATTTCCTCTGCTTGATTTCAACTATGATATCGTTAACCACCGTTTGTTCCCTAATCCACTCTGCTCTCTTCTTGTCTCTTAATGTTACACCAACCATTCTTCTTTCCATTGCTCGCTGCGTCGTCCTCAACTTAAGCTCAACCCTCTTTGTAAGTCTCCAGGTTTCTGCTCCGTAGCCAAGTACTGGCAAGATACAGCTGTTATATACCTTCCTCTTGAGGGATAGTGGCAATCTACCTGTCATGATTCGAGAGTGCTTGCCAAATGTGCTCCACCCCATTCTTATTCTTCTAGTTACTTTAATCTCGTGGTTAGGCTCTGCGGTTATTACCTGCCCTAAGTAGACATAGTCTTTTACAACTTCAAGTGCACTATTACCTATCTCGAAGCGCTGCTCTCTTCCGAGGTGGTTGTACTTACTTTTTTTTCTGCAGATTAATTTTAAGACCCACCTTACTGCTCTCATTGTCTGATTCCGTAATCATGCGTTGCGATTCGTCCCCTGAGTTACTCAGCAATGCAATGTCATCGGCGAAGCGCTGGTTACTAAGGTACTCTCCATTAACTCTTATCCCTAACTGTTCCCATTCTAGGCCTCTGAAAACCTCCTGTAAACACGCGGTGAATAGCATTGGGGAGATTGTGTCCCCCTGCCTTACACCCTTCTTGATTGATATTCTGTTGCTTTCTTTATGAAGCACTATGGTAGCAGTTGATCCCCTGTAGATTCCTTCCAGGATGTTTATATATACTTCATCTACGCCCTGATTCCGCAGTGTCTGCATGACGGCTGATATTTCTACTGAATCAATCGGCTTCTCGTAATCTATGAATGCTATGTATAGTGGTTGGCTATATTCTAAGTATTTCTCTATAACCTGATTGGTAGTATGAATGTGGTCAATTTTTGAGTACCCTGTTCGAAATCCTGCTTGTTCCTTTGGTTGATTGAACTCTAATGTTTTCTTAACTCTGTTAGCAATTACTTTTGTAAATAGCTTGTATACTACAGAGAGCAAGCTAATCGGCCTGTAATTCTTCAAGTCCTTGTCATCTCCTTTCTTATGCATTAGGATGATGTTAGCGTTCTTCCAAGACTCTGGTACTCTTCCCGTCAGGAGACAACTCGTAACAGGGTGGCTAGTTTTTCTAACACAATCTGTCCTCCATCTTTCAGCAGATCTGATGTTACCTGATCCTCACCAGCAGCTTTGCCTCTTTGCATGCTCTCCAAAGCTTTTCTGACTTCTTCTATCATTACTGGTGGGGTGTCATCTGGGTTACTGCTAGTTCTTATAGTATTAAAGTCGTGGTTGTCCCGGCTACTGTACAGATCTATGTAAAACTCCTCCGCTATTTTAACTATCCTATCCATATTGGTAGTTATTTTGCCTTCTTTGTCCCTTAGTGCATACATCCGATTTTTGCCTATCCCAAGTTTCCTCTTCGCTGCTTTGACGCGTCCTCTGTTTGTATAGCGTGCCTTATAATAATGTCGTTGGATTGACCCTTATTATGCTATACTTTTGTCATTTTTTTACGTCTTCAAAAGCTGCCTATCATATTGAAAGCAACCTACGAGACGTCTTGTTTGCAGGTAGCAATACCATAATGGTGACAATATTTCTCGAACGTCGAGTCTCCGAGGCCTGAAGTTTCTCCAGAGAGTGTGCAAGAAAGTCTCATATTAAGAGACCTGGGGTGCGGCCTCACCGGTGACCACCACAGGTCACCGGCGACCACCCTGGTCGGTGCACCAGGGTGGCCAATCCTTCTCTGGTAACGCACTCCCTTACCAGAGAAGGATTGGCCACCCTGGTGCAGTATCTGGCCACTACCTCCCACACGCATACGTCAATTGACACATATGGTTAAATAATGTTGGGAATTCAAGGAAGTGACACATCTCGTGACAATTTCCAAAAACGCCCCGCCGCGGTAGTATAGTGGCTGAGGTACTCGGCTGCTGACCCGCAGGCCGTGGGATTGAATCCCGGCTGCGGCGACTGCATTTAGGATGGAGGCGGGAATGTTGTAGCCCCGTCTGCTCAGATTTGGGTGCCCGTTAAAGAACCTCAGGTGGCCGAAATTTACGGAGCCCTCCACTACGGTGTCTCTCATAATCATATGGTGGTTTTGGGATGTTAAACCCCCCATATCGATCAATAAATTTTCCAAAAACAGCATGGGCTATCAGTTCAGGCACTATGTAATCATGAGATACCGATTTCAGTTGAAAGTTTATGCAATAACTTTCGTATTCTTGGTAATGACTTACTTTTTCACGACGCAGTGCTGGGCATGCTCCGATAGGCAAGTTCAACTTACCAAAATGTTATAATTTACACGGTGAAAGAGCAATTGTTGTCAGTAGCATAAAAATCAAATAGTTTGCGCCCCACATGTTAAAGTTGCACGTGATTGATGATATGTGGGTTTTAACGTCCCAAAACCACCATATGATTATGAGAGACGCCGTAGTGGAGGGCTCCAGAAATTTCGACCACCTCGGTTTTTTTGACGTGCACCCAAATCTGAGCAAACGGGCCTACAACGTTTCCATCTTCATCGGAAATGCGGCCGCCGCATCCGGGATCCGATCCCGCGACCTGCGGGTCAGCAGCCGAGTACGTTAGCCACTAGACCACCGCGGTGGGGCAAAATCGCAAGTGACTTCAAACATTGTGGTAAACACTTTTTTTTTCTTGAGAACTAGGATCTCTGACTTACGTACATTAAGTGTACTTTATGAAGTTTTCTGTTGGATATGAATCATGACATGTAATAGAGGACAAAATCTGCACATGACCTGTAGATTTCATTAATACTGGACCGGGAACGAGCATTCCCTGGCGATCGTTTCTTATATATGTATATATTGTTGCTAAAGAAAACAAATAAACTACCTAAACTCCACTACCGGACAGGTAACAGAAAAGATGGAGGCTAGACGAGATGATAAAGGATCGCTGGTACCAACGCTTCAAGTCGTATACTATTAAGTTCTACAAGGCAACGACTGTCTTACCTTAGCGTGTGTATATGTGTACACTTCGTAGGCGGTCCTCCAACCGCAAAGCTAGAGGAGGAGAAGGCAAGTGCGAGAACTGTAAGGGGATTGGGGGAGAGGAGGTGGAGAAGTAAATACGAGGGTATATATTGAGATAAGTTGACCTGCCGACTTGGATGAGTAAAGGGGAAGCACTAATGTGGGTTTAATATGCACAAATGTCAGGCAGCGTTGCTGCATCTCAGTTGAATTATGACATTTACTGGGTTAAGATTTGGTGACCGGCGTTGTTTGATGTTGGTCATCTTTTATCAGCAACCTGATTTCATTGTACCTTTTTTTTTGCGCGTGTCTATTTTTAGCACTTCTCGCCACTCTCTTGCGAATTTAGATGTTTACTACGCTGCTTTTAATATTTTCGCCAATTATCCCGCCTTTGTGATACAGTTTCTTTCGTCTTCGATGTTAGTGCTCCCATTCACGGGGATCCAAAAGTCGAACGTCGTTCCCCTCCGCATCGTGGGAGCCTCTCTTTAAGATCACCTCGGAGGCCTGCTTCCGCTAGCTCAAGTCGTCACGACAATTAGCTCTATCACTGTGATTTTGTAACAACAGATGGTCGCTGCAGAGTTCGACGGTCGACAGGTTCGCTACTAATCACGCCTGGCACGATCCGACTCGTTGGTACGGGATCTGCGTGCCCCATTTCCCACGGTGCCTAGCCTTCTCGTTTGGTGGAGAGGCGACCTGCTGTGATCGGGTCGACGAGCTGCATCGGCTGCTCACTCCACGTGTTTCAGTGTAAGCGTTCTCTCTATAGTTTAGAGTTATAAATGATTACCCGCGCTGTGTTGTTCGATTATCCGCCGTGGCGATAGTCTTTCGGTGTTGGTGTATAGCAGATACGCTTGTTATTTACCATGGTGCCCGTTAAATGCTCCCAGGTTGCCGAAATAAAATCAAGCGTGTCTGCCATGTGCAGTATTGCACAGTGCCGTAGCCATAGGTACTAGGGCTTATGCTTCATAAATAGATTCTATTTTGACGATGAGAAGGATCCTCTGGTAATGTAGTTTACTGAGGCTTCGACGAACTATATACTCTGGGGCTTTATGTAGCGCTTTGAATCTCTTTAAATTTAGATACAAGATATATATGCTGGAGGCCCGCGTACTATGCGATGTCAGAGCGCCTTAAAGGGACGCTAAAAAGAATGTCAATTTTTTTCGGATATTTGTAAAGTACGATTACACAATCCTGAAAACATCACTCAGATACCGCGAGGCGATTCTCGGTATGCGAGCCATTTCGCGAAAAGAAAATGTGGGTAAAGACAGCACTTTGAATTTTCCGCACCAAACACCGTGACGTAGAAACTTTTGACGGCGTCTGCTGGGTCCCATGCAGTTCCTAATCGGTAAAAACGAAGTGAACTGTCGTCTGCGGGTGCCATAAACCTAACGTACGAAGTTTCAAAAAAAAAAAACTTTATCCAACCAGTGTCGTGAGAGTACGACAAATACACTTTCAGATCAGTGACGTCACCTGCGGAGATTTCATCGCGACATTTAGACACGAAACTTCAACCTTGATTTTCTCATCAAGTAATGAACTTATCAAGGTGAAAGTTGAGACATTAGAGTTCCCAGAGTTCACTTTATCAATCTAAATCGACCCGCTGTTTCACTTTAGTGTACCTTTAAAAAACACCAGGTGGTCGAAATTCCCGGAATTATACGGCATGCGTCACGCTCTTATTGTAGTTTTGTCAACTACAGCCCTATAATAGAATTCTCTTTACGGAGCCTGTACTCTTGCATATTAAGCGCAACGTGCTGCTCAGAAATCAACTGAAATAAAACGCACTTATTTTTGCCAATGGGTCAATCTGAACCACAGCGATATGGCACCTTCTATCAGCTCTACTGGAACAATCACTCTGTCTCGGCTTGCTGTCATAGTGATCACTCATAGCTGGCTCCAAGAAGACATCTTACGCTAGTTTTTTCTCATTAAATCAGGAGGCAGTCACTTGTAATATTGAGCATATTGCTAACTTATATTCTTGGCCAATGCAAATAGCTTTTTGCAAATAGCTTTCCGATTTCAGCCCCTGATATGTCTTAGAATTGGCAGCAGGGGTTAGAGGTGGTTTGTTTAAGGGTCAGGAATGTATGTATGCCTACATTTGCATGTCTGTTCGCGTAGTGGATGCGGGGTTAGGAATTGAGGAATTACGTTACCTAAATTGATTGGTGAGTTCGTCGCTTAAACTTGAAGTCAATGTTTTTAATTATCTTGCACTAAGCACATGCGACTACTTCCTGGTTCATTCGAAGAACTAAAATCAGTTATTACTTTGTTCTGAGTGTCAACAAATACCGGTGAGGTTTCACATCGCAAATGGTCGTGAAGCATCACATAGGCTATCAAGCACAAGGTAGTAGGCAGGGCTCAGAACTTATCAACTGCATTTTTCTCTATTGCACGCTCACATTCATTCTAACCTTGTCAAACTAGTGGGTTCATGTTCGTTAAAAGAACAAAATAGAAACAGAGCCACCACGGCTAGTGCGCTGAACTTAATTACAGATTCCGAGAAGGGAGACATATCAGGCTCAGAGAACCTTCGCGACTTGTGATAGCGGACCCCAATACCTTTATTGAATGACACGTTGCAGGTTTTATTTTTAATTTTAAATCCTCACTTCTCAGGAGGAATGGCTTAGATGGCTCTATGACGCACGTGCGTTTGCATTGAGGTGTGTGTTTTGTGTCAAGGAAACCATCGAAATTAACGGCTGGCACTAACAAACTACTATACACACCTGACACTGTCACCGAACATCCGCAGCCCGGCTGCCGTTTCGCCACTTACTCGCCACTTGCTCGAGCGTAAAACATTTTGGACGCTTGTCAACGTACAGCGAGTTTTGTAACAAGGTGATACAGCGTGGGCCAGGTGAGGGGAGCGGGTATGGGTGCACGTGGGCCAGTTCCCGGAGCGTATATCTCTTCTTCTCTGCTGCGGGGGCGTCGCTTAAGCCCATCGAGTCGAAAAAGCGTTGCTTCCTAAGCGGAAACATATGCTGTCCAGCCTCAAGCCAAAACACGTTCTCCAGCGACAACTTTGACATTTTATAAAGTGCGACCGCGCCAGCGGGGCACAATTTATGGCTGCTGCTGCCGAACGAAGGCTATTTTCGAACTCGCGTGGTTGTTCTGTCGGCAGGCAACGCCTCAGTTAACTACGAACGCTTTCCTATATGGGCACTATAATTTTCACCCGCTGACAAGGCGCTGTCGTAGAGTGTGTGTATGTGTTAAAGCGGAGGGACCAGAAATGTGCTGCCAAGTCGGTGACTCCAGAAAGCTTTATCTTTTCTCTTTCTAACGCCGTTGATTCTGGAATCGCCGGCTCAGTGTTGGAAGTTTGGCGTCATTACGACTGCAAAGAAAGCGAATTCTCGTGGAGGTGCTCCGAAGTTACGTTTTTGCTAACAAAAGATACGTTTACTTCGTAGGGCTCTTAATGAAACTATTTACTGCAGCTTTCACAGCAGTAAACTTGAAGCACAACTCATCGTCTGTTATTTATGTTATATATTTACTTATACAATGCTGCTAGCCTCCAGCTGATGCTGTAGGCAGAAGTCATTGTAACAAGTACAAAACAAAGTGAACAAATCTATAACAACGATCGTGTCACAACGACAAGGAAAAGAAAAAAGAAAGCAAAGAACGCTTCGGAAAATCGAAATTCGAACCACATACGCAGCCCCTCAAGCACTGACATGTGCAAACAGACTGCAGAACGACAGGAGAGTACTTATCGCATAAAAATAAACAGGTAGATAAATAAAAATAATAAAGCGATTTAAGAAAACGAGACAAGTTAGTTTGACACATATTGTGAGCGTTCGAACCTATAATGGTCGTAAATGAAAACGCGAATGAAATCCTAAATTATTAATAATGAATCATCGCTAGACCTGTTATGAAAGGCTGTCTTAGTGACTTGGTATAGGCACTTCATGCTTTTGTTTCTATTAGTTGTGTGCCCTTGAGATGACTGATTTATCTCCTGTTATCTGTGTATTCTTGTTTAATTTGATTTGCTGCAGCATTGTCTTATTGATTTCTACTTCAATCAACTTTAAACAAATATTTAACTAAATATGCTTCTTCCGCAGCAGTCGTAGACTTTGAGGTTCTTATTATGTATGTGCAATATGTGGGCCTAATGAGGGTAACGTTGTTTCAGCAACGTAAAACCATTTAATTTGCGATTTTTTTAGCATAGCATGTCCGCATTACGATTTAGAGCCGCATAAAGTGACTGTGAAACTGAAGACAGCGCTATAGGTCAACTGGTTTGTATAAAAGTCTAAAAAATAGCTTGACTTTCAGAACGGCGAACACCATTGTAATCGCGCACCTGTGTTCATAACAATGTAAATCGGCTGCTTGTGCAGGCAGTGATGTTCGCGAGCTGCGAACTTAAGTTGCAGCTGCATGCGGGTACGGTAATTGATGGTTTTGGTCAAATGTGCATTCTTCGCTATTTTAGTGTGGCGCACTGTTCTAAAAAGTGAAATCGCGGACACATTTAACTTGAATATTTCGACTCTTTCGCGTTTTATTCACGTTTTGTTACTATTGTGCCGAAATTTCGCGGTTTTAGAGCGTTGAAGACTATGACGCGTTAGATGTTGCTGATGACTCCAGACAGTGCACAGAAGTTGACAGAACTGACCTTCAGCCGTTTAAAGCCACACATGGAAATTAGACATGAAAATGTTATGGAATATCGAGTAGCAATAATTAGGGATAAGTTCCAGGAACACTTCGTCAGCGGAATTCTCTCAGGACGAAAAAAAAAGTCAGCAAAAAGAAATTGTCTTTCTGAGTTTCCTTACTGCAGTTCCCATATAAAGTAGTCTTTCCCCGTAGAGTTGTGGAAAATACGTGAACAATGTCAGGTTGTTTTCACAGCGAAAAAGATACAGTAATAGATCGACTTTCCAAAAACAGGGATGACGACCGTGGTATTATGCCCGTAGGTTCCAAGAAATTTGCTATAGCCGTGACTTTTTTTCTGGACAAGCATGGAGGTACGTTACTTTCTAGACGTTGTGCACAAAATGCACAGGCAGTCAATATTCATTGTCCCCTACAAAGAACTGTTATCGGGCGTTGTTGTTGAGCTCAAGCTCTCGATTGTGTCTAATACATTTTATTTCAGATATTCAGATAGCAATCTTTTTGAATGCGGGTGGTACGGGAACATTTATCCAACCCTTCATATGCCTTTTTCTGCGCCTGAATTGAACGAGCAGTGAGAGTCACTCTGACTTAACGTGCTTACTGATGCTTGCCTGTGCGTCAGGTTGACCTTATTCCTGCGTAAACTTAACGCACTCCTCTCGTGTTATCAAATGCGGCTGCATGTTTTGTGTACATTAACTGCTAAATCATTCATAATGCACGGGTTCTATCAATGTCCGGTGTGTTTTGCTTATGGGTGGAGAGAGGTGAACGGTGAGCCCCTTCTCCCCCTAGCTTTTAGCACCTCACCACTTTTTCCCTTTTTTAGCGGTCATGTCTCCTCCGTATTACTGCATTCCCGCAGTGGAAGGGTGTGTGTAGGAAGGGGGTATTAGGAAGGTACTCCCCCCCCCCCCGTTTCGTCCTCCGCTTTCTTCTGTGGAACCCTCCAGCCACACGCATAGACAGTTGAGAGTGTCAGTGTTTCTGCACTTGCCACTTCATTGCCATCTTCGGGACAACAGCTCCGCTTGCTTTCTCTTAGCCTCTCTTAATGCGTCAACACTAAATTTCAAAGAAGTGCGCACCATACTTTGTCAGAACAGTCTTTTTTTATTCTTACTGAGAACGGAGTCGTACCGTGTTCAGGCTTGTTTACTTATTTTATTTATTTTGTAATACAAGTTTGGCCAAAAACGATATGGAGGAGCATAGCGCTTGTGTATGCGGTCAGTAATCGACACTAAAACACTTGCGGATAAAATGTCAGCGACGTTAGTAAGAGCTGCGTTTCTTAAAGCATGTAAACGAGCAACAAAACCGGCCACGTTTTATTAGAAAATGTTTAAAGTGACATGAAACAGTTTGATTCTGATACCACATGGGCAAAGGCAAATTTTGTGGTGGAATATGTGATCGACCATCTTGGTGCACCCGGGGCTTTGACAACTTCTTTTTTGTTGTTTAAAAACGTTGTCTCTTGCTTTGTATGCATGACACACGACGCATGAAAGGCGCGAGTTTTTCGCCGCATGCACTTGTGCATATATACAAAGCACCAGGGCGAAACATTCGTGCTTGGCCTTTCTTCTTCGTGATTTTTCTCGTTATGCTGAGCCACAGTTACTCACGTCTCTCCGATACGACCGGCGTAAGGTATGTTCGAAAAATTTTCAAGCAAATAATTTTTTATATAGTTCGGCCTTTCTGAAAACCACGTTAGAACGTCCTATATATAGGCGTGCACGTATGCATAGAAGACACGAGATTGCCGTACTTTGTCTGACGGTGTCATTAGTTTTCCTTTTTTTATTTCTTTTCTCGCGCGGATGTTTTCAGGCTCCAAGCGTTGATATGGTCGCCGGTTAGTATTCATGCGACGTTCTTCGAGAGTCGCATAAGTTGAGGTGAAAATGGACGCGGATGTGAGGAAAAGCCCATGCATTCTACCATCGCACATTGCACTTCAGACAGAAATTTCCTCGTTCTTTAACAGTTTTTTTCTCGTGGTGCTTAGATTGAGGTTTTTTTTGGCGTTTATGATAAATGATAGCGCCGCAGTATGCTGAAAACGTTCAGTCAACTTTCAGTCGTGCCGCGTGGCTGTGTTTGTCCGTGAAAAGCACCGGTGGCAAGTGAATTTCATTTGCTAAGGCCAATAATCTAACGTGTCAGTAAACGAAAGTCCTCGTCAGAAGTCGTGTCACGGCGTCGTGCGCCGTGCATTGTGGTGAAGTGGTGCACCGCTTCACAAAGGATGTACGCACAACAATCATAGTGAAAATAACTTTTTTTCTTTAAATGGGGAATTGGTGCTACCAAGACCACGGCGTGGTGAATTAGGCTGGTGGCTTTACTATTAGCATTCAATCAATCAATCAATCAATCAATCAATCAATCAATCAATCAATCAATGAATGAATCAATCAATCAATCAATCAATCAATTATTCGGTCGGTCAATCAATCAATCAATCAATCGATTGGTAGGTAAATCAGTAAGTATTAAGCGATTACGTAAAATATTGGTCAATTTTATCAGTCGAGCAAGCTGTCAGCGTACTGATGAAATTGTTTAGCGACTGCCTAAACTATCTCCAATTGGTAATTTGATTTATTGGCCATCAAGCCCTAAGGCGTCTTTTAAATGTACAGGGTAACTATAATCCACTTCCTCTAATCGTCGCAATAATCACCGATGATAAATATGCCTAAGTTGCATGATCTCCTCGTGGTTTCCAGAACGTGGTCATGCGTATACCTACGCGCACATAAAGGTTTCTTTCCGGTTCGCAGAAATGGACGAGGCGTCTACAGATTTCGTGTTGCTCGCACCATGAAACATCTTGGCGCAATGTCGGAGCAAGTTGCTTTCGCGTCGTATGTGGCTCGTCCCTTGGCTGCAGGACCCTCTCCCCAATCGTCGGTGGAGGCCGCATATGTTGGCCAATAAACAGAAGCGTGCAGCAAAGGCATGCTCGATTGCCCCTGCGGTCCGGCGCGACATGCGGATCGCCGCTGACCATCGCAAAGAAAGCTCACTGCTTTTTCCTCGCTTTCTCAAAACTGGTTTCGCCGTGCGTGAGCGAACGTGGCTCGTCTAGTTGGCTTCACCAGGTGATCGACGGCATCGCAGATGCCAAAGGAGGGATTTCTGTTTAGACTGGCCTCCGTGACGCCCGGTTTCCTGCACAATGCCTGTTCGTTTTGTACGTTCGGGCGTTAGTTACGATACTATTTATGCTCCTTGTTGAAACCACGGCTGCAATGTCACTCTGCTGGCTGCAAAACACAATTATCGCGTTGTGCCATTGCTCGAAATAACGTATGACCTAGAAATGTTCTGATAGTATGAACGCTATTTACGGAGGAGTGTCGGCTTTCTTTATGTCGTCGCTTATAACACTTCATCGGTGCTCCGGTTTCCTTGCGAAGTCAGCTTTTCTCATAGGTTCACTGCATGACAAGTGAGAATGAGGGAGTACACAAACCTGTATTGATATTTGTGAGACCCCTGCAGGACGTAAGCGCTTTACTTTCGACGTGAACGGCTTTTGCGTTCAAATATTTGGTTATTGGTGGTACTTTCACAGTTTTCCGTAGTCTTTTGTACAAAAATGTCTAACGGTTATTATCATTTTTTAACGACAATGACGATGAATTAATAGCTATTGAATCTTCACCTTAAGCTATATATTTCTTACAATAACCTTCGCTACGGCCACAAATCTATTACTTTGCAAAGAAAGCATTGTCCTGTTAGTGGCTTAAGCTACGTGTATTTCACTGAACCTTGAGCACATACAGTTTGTCGCGTTATGTAAGCTATAAGAGTAGTCAAAAGCGCGTTAGGCGTACCAAGATGTAAAACCAGTGGCACATCGATCATGTAAGGTTGATTGTGCAACTCAAGCAACCATGATTTTAAACGACACTTATATTATTTGGACGCCGCATTTTTTAGGGAAAAATTAACTTGCGTTGCTTATAATGTAGCTTCATTGTATTACAGGAAACACTAGCTGCTCTAGTCCTACCCCACGATTCGCTGTCGCTTAGCCTATAACAAAGTCGCGCATTGAAACTTTCGTTACGAATGCTTTGTTATCGAAAATGGCCATGCTATAGAACCTCACTACGTGTAATTTCTATTCGTGCGAAAAGCGTCACTGCTGCTGCAAGCACTCGATGCTATTATATGCTAATGATTATTGTTTTCTTTTTTATTAAAAGATGTTGCACCGGGGCAGTGCAATACAGTTCCTTGCTAACTTAATGTAATTTTATTGCTAGAAATCACCTTATCGTTTAATTCGTGCCAACTGAGACACCGGTGCTCCAATTGTCAAGTGGTTCAAGAACGTCTGTGTTATTTACCAACTTATTCGAACTCACAACGGTTCATCACTTAGCCGTGATAAATACAATTCCTTTTGGCCGGGAATGATTGTTTTTGTTAGGATTCTCTAAGGAATTACATAATGAAGTGAGCTGAGTCAGTAGCTTTAAACAGTAGCTCCCCCTTTTTTTTCTCTCTTTTTCCTTCTCGCTAATAAGAACGTTCCCTCGTTCGCTTTGTTGTCAGTGGCACGTATACGTTATTCAAATTAAGAAAATATATAGGTGTGTTGTTATAGCTTTTACTTTCTCAACTTTCTCAACTTTTACTTCTCAACTTTCTCAAACTGACGTTATTAACATATCTCCTTTACTGTTCTACCGTCAGAAAAATATTTAAGTGCATTGTATTTTATTCGTTATTGTATTAAATAGACTGACCAAAACCACTGACGGGATTTCATTTTGCGTAGTGTGGTATTGCAGTTAGAGACACTCATTGCCACAGTGAACGGATATCTGTATAGTATGATCGAATCATATTGAGGGAGCATCAGTTTCAGCACAGGTGCATATAAACTGATCAAACGGGCTAATGTACGTACAGTGCTTCGGATATGAGTCCAATGTTGGCCTTTCTAAATACATAATACGAGCAAATTTCAATATCTAAGTATTAAGCGAGTGAATGCGCGTGTGAGAAATTGAAATGCATTAAAAAATGCTTGTGTTTAAACTTCATACGCAACGGAAGTGTCATAACACCTCGTGTCATATGCGAACGTGACCATACATTAGACCCGGAGATGGCAGTACATTACACATTATCGCGTGGCGTACACCATCTGAACGACTGAGGAAAAACCAGTGGCTTTAGTGATGGTCACCTTGAAAAGCTGCCGGATGGCGTTTGTAGGTGTCAGACGTTTCACGCGGCAATCGTCGGCCGTAAGCGTGCCGGCAATTATCATTAGGGCTCCGCGTCGCAGCGCCGCGTTTATATATAAAGAAAACAGTGTCGCATGTGGCGACTAATGGAGGACTGAGTTATGCAACTGAATATGTCGACTAGAGAGATTCATGCAAATGGGTTCTGATTCAAAGAGTAAGTATCCCCTCTATTACCCATCAAAACTTATACAAGCTTGGGGATTTCGTTCGTTTGCTCACTTCGCTGTCAACCACGCTGAAGTGCATGTGACGCTGAGCATCGCTCCTTACGTCACAGATGCTATTTTGGCGCAACATTCGCGCGTTTCACTGAAAGCACTGGTGCCTATCGGCGGAAGCTAAAACGATTTGTGTTCTTTTGTAGCGTAATGGCTGCAGCGGCCGAGGTTGAGCAGCTTCGCGTGGCTTACGGTGAGCAGTTCAGTGCAAGCGCGAGCACCTGTGACGTCACATGGCGCACAGATGGCGCTCTGCAAGCCTGCAAGCTCCACGTGTCACTAGTGGGCTGGCATTTGACTCGCGTGAGGTTGCTCCCTTGCTAGTTTGTCCATCCGTTGGTCGGTTCGTCTGTCTTTCCGTCCGTCTGTCCATCCATCCGTGGTTCATCCGTCCATACGAGCTCACGCTACTTATATTCGGCCGTAGCCGAGTTAAGCCACTGCGATTTTTTTTTATGTAGATGTGAAGCATCTTATGACGGAGGCTGTGTTCCCCTCGTCCCTCAGTCCTGCGGCGTCTACCCTCACACTGAGCATGCGTGTCCCTTCCTCCTCTCCCGCCTCGCCACGGCAACGCAGGCAGCGTCTGCTAGCGAGTTTCTTGACTGAAAAACTGACTGCTCGGACGGCACGACCATTCAGTGGGCGCCCCCGTATATACAGGCACTGGATCTTGACCTCCTAGGTATAATGCCGGTGGGAGGTTTCTCCTGTGCGTTGTTGAACAATAAAAAAATTGCCCGCAGCTTCCCTCGGGGGAACACTGAGGAGGATGCGGAGCATATAATTGGTTAACGGGGTGTTAAAGTGCGACTTACTTGGGTCGATGGCTAAATTGGTTAACGTGGTTGTGAAATGGGGTGTTAAATTGCGACTTACTTGGGTCGATGGCTAAATTGGTTAACGTGGTTGTAGGAGGGGGTGTTAAATGAGTGAACACGTACACACGTATGCGAAAGGGCGGCGCTGGTCGAAGGGACGTCGATCATTGTGTTTGTGGATTCGTTGGAATTCATTTCACCGCGACCTTGGACGTCGGCGCGCCGTACAAACCAACCGACGAGCGGCAACTGAGCGAGCGAGCGCCGACCTTGAGTATATATACAGCGCGACGGCGCATGCACTGTCAGCTGTCGAATGTTCGAGAAGGGGGAGAAGCGCAACGGCGCATGCGCGCGCGTCAGCTGCCGATGTTCTCGAAGCGTGACGGCGCATGCGCGCTACATTATACAGCTAGCGAATGTTCGTGAAGAGGAGAAGCGCACGCGGTGTGTAGAGGAGGAAGGGTGCACAGATGGTGGAGGAGTGAAGCACGCGCGGTGTGTAGAGGAGGAAGGGATGCACAGATGGTGGAAGAAGGAGGAGGAAGCTTGCGGACGGCGCCGCACTACAAGCCTCGAGTATTAGATGCTCCGCATCTAAAATTGGCAGCGTGCGTGTTAATTATAAGTTTAGTGCAGGTATATGTGTCCAATCGCAATAATATGTCTTTCAATGATCATTAGCAGCGACTGACATGTTCCAGTAGGAAACACCGGTCCATCACTGCCGACTGCGTGCTTTGCGCCTCCCAGGCTTCTATCCTGCGCTGCGCCGCAATGAACGCCAGCGTCAAAGCCGCCGCCGGTGTCAGTGTTAGCATTAGAACAAGCTCTCAATAAAGTAAACCGTCTCCCGCTCAAGGGAATCATCTTCCCGCCGCTTCGCATCCACACATGGTTCCGTTTAGCGCCAGATGGCGTACTTTTCATTTTGCTCGGGGTTTTCCAGAATACCTATAGCTTCCGCAGTGTCATCAGCACAAAACGTCCATTTATTTCGCCGATTAGGACGCTTTGCTGCCGGGTGCGTGTTTGCGTGTGTGATTCCCGGCTGCCGGGACCGCGTTCCATTGTAGTTTAATTACGATGGTGCGCCCAGCATTAAGCGCGAGTTGTCAGAACAAAGAGGCCACACTGGCTCCCTGGTCCTTACATTTTGACCACGCTGGATTCTTTAACTCACAGCATGCTAGTGTACAGCAAGGTGGAAACGTGGACGAGTTGGATTCGATGCATCTTGAACAAAGTCGGCGTAAAAGGACGGAGCACGATAAAAAATGACACAGTATGAGCACTGTGTAACGACTGGAGTTTAATGAAACAAGAATGACCACAATGAAAACCAACGCATGCAAAAAGAAATGAGGTGATGTCAAAGGAATGCTTCAGCTTGCGTACCTCGCAATTTTTCGGCCCATTGTAGATCATGTGGATGCAAACCATTTTTGAGTAACACTGTCAATATGCTGAGCGATAAAGAGAAAAGGGTTCTTGAACTTGTTGAAGCGTTCTTCATTAGAAACGAGGGTATTCATTGTCTATCTGAACCGAACCGTCTGTTCGTCTACTAGATTGTGAGGTACGCAAAGTGCACTTTATATATATATATATATATATATATATATATATACTGTGTGTGTGTGCGTGCACCTTTCAACTGCTTCTTGAGACCAGCTATAGATTTTAAACACATAAATAATTATATATAAATGCACAGCGCGAAAAGAAAAAGAGTAGCCGAAGAGAGAGAAGATGCAATGCAAGACTCGCAAAATCTTTCACGTTGATAGACTGACCACAATGACGAATGCAAACATATAGGTGGCTTGCAGATTCAATTGGCCTGACGGTTCGCGCTAGAAATTACGTGTACACTACTTTTCGGTTATGTCATGTTCAAAACGTTCAATGCTGCAAGACAAAGCCTCCCATCGTTGCAAGAGCAATTACAGAACGGGAAGATGGAAAACTGAGCAAGTTGGAGCAGCTTCATTATGGTTAACAGCGTCACAAAAACACCGAGTAGAAGGGGGCATGGCACAGCGGTATCGCTCAGTACACATTCCTTTGTGTACAGATGGGTACGCAAAGCGGACTACTCATCTACAACGTCTTGTTGGCGTACATCGCAAGATATGGTGCAGAGCCAGATCTATCCTGAGTCAGGCCCATGAATACTGATAGGCACGCGATGTTTTGTTTAGTTTAGCTGCATGCCTCTCTCCGCAGCTTCATTCGCGCGCAACAGCAAGCGCGAAGCGGCTGTTCTATCGCCGATTCTCTCATTGGGTTCATCTGTCTCTTGCTTTCCTGTACTCAGCGGGCGAACCAGGTCATCAAGCCCATTTCGTACGTATGGCGAGACCATAGAACGTTTTCATTTGTTTTTCCTTGGCCACGAAACAACAGGTTGACCGAGGAAAGGCAGAGGGAAGACTGAGCGAATATGCACGAAAGCGTACGCAGCGTTGTACATACATCGAGCTAGATAGTTCGCTATGTCTGTACTTTTTTTTGTTGGCTGGCGGGAACTACACAGTCACTCTGTACGCCGCGTTCGAACACTTGGCCGTTTGGTGAAGAAACTGTTTCAGCGGTTGGGTGGCGGCGGCCAACAGAGAGTTCATTTGCATACAATCACGGCGCGCGCTGTTAGCGCTGCTTTCGTTTTGTTCGTGTTGCGCCGTGGTGTCTCTTGCGCGTAAAGCTATAATTGCGCATACATGGCGCGGCGGGAATAGCCTGCGTCGAGTCTATAGGGCCCTGTTGGCTTCTGCGAGTGGCAGTGAAGAATAAACAAAACTGCGATGTGGGGATCACGAAAAGCGCTCGAAACTCGTTCGGGCGGTGTGATGTGGCTATTAGTCGTCGAATGGGAGCCCTGGCGAATACCTGGCGTGAATGACGGTCGAATGCAGGCGCCAGCAAAATAAGAAACACAGCACAGGTCGGCTCCCGGCACTTGCATGCACACGGAAGTCGAGAGAGACAAAAGGGAACTGTTCGCAGTGGCATAACGCTTTTACTTTGCGTACTTGCCGATTGGGGTTTTTTTTTTTTGGTCAATTGAAAGACATGATGCAGGCCAGGGATAAACGTTAATTTTATTATATCTTTCTCCCCTCTCTCTCTCTCTCTCTGTGTGTGTGTGTGTGTGTGTGTGTGTGTGTGTGTGTGTGTGTGTGCGTGTGCGTGTGCGTGCGTGCTTGCAATGCGTTACGGTGACCAGTAGCAGAAAGAAAGGGTATCAGATCTGTTCGGTGATAGAACGCTTTATCGACTCTACTAGCAGGCTAACTATATATACAGATAACAAGAATCTACCATACGCAAGAGGTCGCATGTTTGGCTCCTGGACGTCCTAGTGTTTTCGCCACTGCGTTGTGACAGTGATGGAGTGCGAAAATGCCTCTGCGCCTTAATTCACAAGAGGTTGTTGGCAGCATGAGGTCGGAATTCGACTGTCGTATCCACCAGCGTTTAAGATTAACGAATTTAATACACCACAGGACAAACAAAACTCGTGCGAGTAATGATGCATGAGTTAAGTTGGTACAGAACAGCCGCCACAGCCTTGCTGTATGAAAGAGAAAGACAACGACGGTTGCTGGATGTTGTGGGGCTGCTGCCATCTTTTTCACCCAGTACTCCAATCATGTATATAACCTACCCGTAACATTATTGGTGGAGGTCGACGACTCCAGTACCTCAATGGAGACGCGCAGTGGTCGCAACGTCGGGGACCCATCGGCTATACTCCGACTATAACCTACCAATAACGTAAATAACCTACCCGTAACAATGTAATTGATATATATGTAACACTAGAACTAATTAGACGTTTAACAGTACGTTGTTTTGGGTCAGTTGGTGCGTCGTTACTTGATAGACGCGGCGCAAGCTTAAGAATTTATAACAACAAAGATAAGACAAAGACCGCCAACTCAAAATTAGACGCTGGCGAGATGTCTTGCTTCCGTACTCGAGTTCGCGGGTTAGCTTCTCGGTCACAGCGGCTGCATTTCAATGTGGATTAGACACAAAAAGCAGCCGAGGGATTAGCTCTATATTGGCGCTCGTTAAAGAAGCTCAAGCCGTCGAAATCAATCCGGGATCCCTATACTGCTGCTTGCCTTTTTGTCAAATTCCGGTTTCCTCATGTAAAGCCTCAACAACAACAACAACAACAACAACAACAACAACAACAACAACAATAACAATAACAACAACAACAATAATAATAATAATAATAATAATAATAATAATAATAATAATAATAATAATAATAATAATAATAATAATAATAATAATAATAATAATAATAATTGTATTATTATTATTTGTAGTAGTAGTAGTAATGGTAATAGTAGTAGTAGTAGTTATTTATTTATTGCTCAAACTGCGCAGAGTGCGAGCTTTCGGACAGCTTGACAGCTTTTGATTTGCATTTCAATTCGAGCGATCTGTTACGTGACTTCCGTTATACCAGCGTTAAACAGAAAAATTGCGAAAAACCTTCGTATCCGACGATCTCGCGCAAAAGAGGCGCACACTACGCACGTTTAATGGCGTGAATCAGCCCGAGTAGGCAAGATAGCAGTCTTAAATCTGACACTTCTGGCAAGGATATCTCGCCGAGAGGACGCTCTTTCTGAGCAATATCGCATTTGCAGGGCCGTAAGGAGCGGTGTCAAGCGATAACTATAGTATGGGATTGTGTAATTTTTCTATATAGCGCTTTCGAGGCTTCACGCGAATCGCCATGTATAATTTTTTTTTCGCACAAGCAAAATATTGGCCGCACGTGGCGTTCGCCCCGCAGCACTCCACGGACAGACCCAAAAGCCGCACCGCTGTAGCGCTTCTCGAGCTCTCTTACTCGAGGGCCCAAGTCATTTTTTTAAACAAGCCAAGATGAAGTCACGCGTGCAAAGAGTCGGCTTTTAGTATACCCCAGCACAGAAAATAACTGAATATACGAACAGCACAACCTAAAAGTAGTTACAGTGTAACTATAAAAAGCAAAGATACAAGAATAGAAAAGAGCGCTGACTTTCAACTATGATTTAATCGCGGAGTGGTGTACATATATAGGCGAAAAAAGAAAGAAAGAAAGGGCATGCGTATAGAAGGCTGCTACACGAATTAAACAGCTTCATCGTAATATGAAAAGTTAAACTGTAGTCGTAACAAAATTATGCACGTATACAAGCTGGATCATGGGGAGATGGTTGGCGTTAGCCCCAGTGCCAGATCAACCTTCACAGACACTTGCAGAGAGGACTGAGAAAATGAATGATCCTTTTTGACGCTCCTGTTAGTATATATATATATATATATATATATATATATATATATATATATATATATATATATATATATATATATATATATATATATATATATTACAGGTATAGATCCCTAGCGATTTTGATTAATGAAAGCTCACCGGAGACCAGAAACAATTCGCCGAGCCGCGCTCATTATCCCACGGTCAATGCAGCGGAGTTCTCAGCCGAACCCTCGGGACCTGCCGGCGCCAAGGCGGCGCGAATAATTCAAATTAATTGCCGCGCTCTCTCAACAAAGCGCCGCATAATATAAGCCGCTGGCAGTGACGATGGCGCAAATAAAAGATTGGGTATGTGACTGTGAAACAATCTCGTAGGAGCCTCAGTGTATAGAACCGACAGTGCAGGAGAAGGGGCGGGGTGCATGTAAAGCGGACGGTGCTGAGAAAACTAAATGACATGGGCGTAATAAATTGAGTGTTGGCGTGTTTCATTAGGACGGCATAGAAAGAAAAGCGCTGAATGGGGGCAAAGATATACGTGCCCAAGCAATTCCTACGTGCAAGAATGTTCAGTTAAACTTTTCGTGAAGATGGACATTGTCATTTGTTTTGGTTTTTCTGTTTCAGTTCACCTTTAGGTGAAGCTTTATACTTGAAGGCGACACTGTGTACGGAAGGATCTTAACTACTTATAGACCTTGTTTTCCTTCTTTTTTTTCGTCTTTGTAATGTGTCAAGTTGTCGCAGCCCTTTCAATATGAAACCTAGAAAAAAAAAAACAGGTACACATATACTTCTCCGGTTTTACCCTGTGCGTGAAAACATCCTCAGAGAGAGCTTATATATTTTGCAGCATTGTGATCAAGCTCCCTGAGTGATTATCAATGACGCAGTCTGTATTATCGTTCCTTTTTTTTATTGCTTAGCATTTGATCAGTTACAAGTTCGCATTCAGTGTTCCAAAAGCGCGTTTATAGAAAAGGCAAGGTAGCCTACGTATTTTGAAGGAAGACGCAAGTTCTATTGTTCTTCTCAAGTGTGCCTCTGGTAGAGTGTGTTGCATGAGCATCCAAGGGGAGTAGATGAAAGGGGTGGCATGCCGACCGTGCATGAATTATGGAGCAGTTTCGCGAGACTTTTGGTTCTTTGCGTAAATTATAGTTACTTCCCAAATGCTTACCCGTCTCGCCACGGTATATAGCGTTTTCTTTTTCCGACTACAACCTTGTGGTTTCAATTTTCAGCTACGTTTAGATGTGGACGAACTGCGAAAGACTTCATAAGGAGCTTACCAACATGATACTCTTGAATTTAAGGCCGAATTTTTCAATAAAAAGTGTACCTAAAAGGTTATGTGTTTACTTCGAGCACTAAAATCAATCAATGAATTAATCATTCATTTAATCAATTAATCGTGCAAAAATGATTGTAAATTTGACGAATTAATCCACTCAATCGCCTATTGTGTCGGCACATTACGCGCCACGAAGCAATTTTCTCGCAAAAAAAAAGTCATGACAAAGAATGAAAAATTTGTTCTGCAATCGCAAAATTCGTGAGCTAGTGAGAATACATCTATTATTCAGTGTAGCATTCAGTCTAGTGTGTCTAGTATTCAGTTCTGGCAGAGAGATTTGCCGGTTTGGATTAACTCCATTCCGCCTTTGAATTCAGGTCGGTTTAGATAAAGCGTATAGAAAAACAAGTGCAAGGACGGTCTCGATGTTTGAGAATTTCGCGCCGCTCAGTGATTCAGCCCCAATCTCGAAAAACATTTTCAATGTAAACGCCGGGTCTCAAGACTACCGTGCTGCTCGATCATTCAAGTTAACGCTCGCTGAAGTGGCGTTATTGAATTAGTCGGGAAGAGGGTTTGTGGTCGCTACCTTCTATGCAGGAGGTGGTTTCTTGTCCAATCAATGGCGCTAATTATAACTCCTTACGACGAATGAACCAGAGCACCGGTAGCGGCCGCTTCTAATTTCGAAGCCACGCCGCTCCCTTGCAGTATCCTCTGTATCCAGGTCACAGCTGTATGGAAGGCTCCCCATCTTTCCAGAGTGTTTTTTAGATACCTTGGGTGCATTGGATCAACGCATGCGCTGCACCATATGTAGTAATATTATCTAAAATGAGATACGCCGCGGTGGAGGGCTTCGAAAATTTCAGCAATCTGGTGCTCCTTGACGTACACTAACATCTCATAGTACACGACTCTCTACTGTTTTGCCTGCTCCGAAATGCGACTGCCATGGCTGGGACCTAAGCCCCAACTTTCGAATCCGCAGCCGAGCATTATGCATGTCTGCTGCAGTGCAGTTGACATGCACCCTATATGAAAATGTGGCTACAATAAACCGCGAAGTTAAGGATAGCTATATACTACTATTGTCGTTAACACGAAAGTTTAAATATGTAGGTGTCAGAGAGAACATAATGCGGTTAAACGTAAACTGTTACGATACCGATGCATAGAAACATAAAGTTATGTTCTTTATGGATTAGTAACTATGATTTGGAAATAGCAAATGTATGCATCGTAAGCTAACAAAAAATCAAATTTGAAAGACGAGGGACGTTCTTGGGTTCCATGGTGTTTATTCTTGTTAACTATTTGTCGACAATATATTATGTCGTTTAGAATTAGCAACCAGATGCCGACAGCGACATTTGAAATGTGTGTTTCATAATGTAGAGCCAATAACAATAAATCTGTCTGTGCACAGGCTGGACCAGAACAATGATCAGAAAGAGAGCTCTGGGAGACTTCAGGTGCACTTGTGCTGATATATTAGCGTGCTTGACTTCTGGAACGTGAATAATCATCAGTGGTTTGTAGAGGCTATATCGTTGCAACTCAGAATGGAGCGCACGCACCTAACTAAAGCTTTTTTTTTTACTTCCTAATCGGAACGACCACCACGCGACAAATACTAATACCCGTTATTAAAAGCACATACCTTAATTACACGTTCTCGTATCGCAACTTTCTGTGAACTGCGCATACTGTTGCACCACGTTTGAATTCTGTATAAGATGACTGACTTGGTATCCGCTGTCTAGCCTGCTCAGTTATTAAATAAAATTAGCTCATTTAGCAAGCTTTTTTCTACTATAGTTATCAAATTATTTATGGGTCATGACATAGACTTCGTCGTTTTCGCGCAATTGAAATCCGATTAAACTCGCAAGACGTAATTCTCACGGATATTTCGCTCGCAGTCAGACTTCGCTAAAAGTTTAACGGCCAATTGACGCATCTCCTTAAAAACTCTCAAAACCATTTACCGCGTATTCGTTCACTCGAAGGAACGTGCATGTTTTCCGTGGCCTTATTTCTTTGTGCACTATATATATACGAAACATGGTTGCATTTTACCGAAATCCTATTACGAATCATGATTGCTGCCAACGTAATGCAAACACGGAAATGGTGTCGCGACACCGACGCCAAGGAAAACGCACCGACAGAAACCACCGAGCGGACGACTGGCAAAAAGAACAAAATCGGCACGTGTTTTCTGGCGGCTGTTCAAGTATGATCGCGCACTATTGCAGACTCCACTTCCGCATTGCTCATACATTGGTGCAAGTATTGCTCGCGGACTCGGTGGCGTTTGAACTATACAACTGCAGCAGAAATATCGCCCTTTGTGAAAGTGAATTTTTGTTTTTTTATGCCTATTAAAACCTCGCGCAACTTGCAGCGTTGAATTCAATCAAATATAGCGTACTAAACACGTATAGATATTTAAATAATTGAAATCATGGCTCTGCAACTTACGAGACCACGCGAGATTGTAAAAGTGGACTTCTTTTCAAAGATTGTTTTCATATGCATGCGTACCTTATTTTGTTGTTGTTAGGGTTAGAACCTTTGTGTGAAACCACCACATGGGTGTAGTGGTTAGGGCACTTGGACCCCAAAGTTTGCCAGATCAGATTCCAGCCGCGGTGGCCTGATTTCGATGAGGGCGTCTTGCCCGTGTGCTAAGATTTCTTTATCATCAGCTTGAGAGCGCCCACTGCAGGCAAAGGCCTCTCCTTTGATTCGCCAATTAGCCTGGTCTTGTGCTTTCTGCTACCACGTTGTACCTGCGAACTTTCTAATCTCATCGGCCCACCTAAATCTCTATCTTTCCTTAGTGTGTTTGCCTTTTTTGGGAATCCAATTAGTTAAATGACCAGTGATTATCCTGCCTATACGTGCTACGTGCCTGGCCCATGTCCATTTCTTCTTCTTGATTTCAACTAATATGCTTAACTCCAGTTTGTTCCCTGACCCATTCTGCTCTCTTGTCGTATCTTAAGGCTACGCCTATCATTTTCCATTCAATCACTCGCTGTGTTCTCAACTTATGCAGAACCCTCTTTGTAAGCCTCCAGCGTTGTGCTCCGTAGGTAAGTATACCGGCAAGATGCAGTTGCTATGTATACTTTCCTGTTGAGGGTTAGTGGTGGATTACTATTCATTATTTGAGAATTCTTGCCGAATGTAATCCACCCCATCCTTATTCCTCTAGTTAATTCACTGTCATGGCTCGGTGCCGCGGTTACTACCTGTCCTATAAGTAGACATATTCCTTCACATCTTCCAGCGTCTCTACACCTATCGCAAAATGCTCTTTTCTGTCGAGACTGTTGCACATTACTTTAGTTTTGTGTATATCATTTTTCAGACCTACTATTCTGCTTTGCGTGTCCAGTTCAGTAAGCATGATGTGTAATTCGTCCCCTGAGTTACTCAAGGCAGTGTCATCAGCGAACTGCAGGTTACTAGGATACTCTCCGTTAACTCTTATGTTTAACTATTCCCAATATAGGACCCTGAAAACCTCCTGTATGCACCTGGTGGATAGCTTTGGAGATATCGTGTCTCCCTACCTTACACTCTTCTTTATTGGGATTTCGTCGCTTTCTTTATGGAGAACTACGGTATCTATGGATCCGCTGTAGATATCTTCCAGTATGTTTATGTAGGGTTTGTCGATGCCCTGATTCCGTAGTGCTTGCATCACTGCTGATGTCTCGACTGAGTCAAAACACCTCCTCGTAAACTATAGATGAAGGCTATGTATAGGGGTTGGTTGTATTTCATGCATTTCTCTATCACCTGATTGGTAGTCTAAATATGGTCTATTGTGGAGTAGCCTGTAAGAAACCCTGCTTGGTCCTTTGGTTGATTGAACTATAACTTCGCCTTAATTCTGTTAGCTATTATTTTTGTAAATAGTTTCTAGAGAACGGACAGTAAGCTGGTTGGCCTGTAATTTTTCAAGTCCCTGACGTCTCCTTTCATATGGTATAAGGTGATAATTATCCGACGTAGCGCGTTAGAATCATAGGAAGGGACAGAAGGGAGCGCTTTATACTCTCTAGTCAATTACCTTACTATAAGGTGATGTTGACGTTTTTCTAAGATTCTGGTACGCTTCCCATTAAAAGACACTTAGTATATAAAATCGACAGTTTTGAAACACTATTTCTCCGCCATCTTTTTGTAGCTCCGTTGCTATCTTATCCTCACCCGTAGTTCTGCCTTTTTGCATTATTTTTAGGGCTTTCCCTATACTTCCCCTGTCGTTACCGGTAGGATTTCGAATTCGTCTGGGTTGTTATCTTCTTACGATACCATCCTGGTTATTTCGGCTTCCGTTCAACTCTCTGTAGAACTCCACCGCCACGTCAACTATCTTATTTATATTGGTTATGACTTTGCCTTCCTTGTATTCTTAATGTACGCACCTGATTTTTACCTATGCACAAATTTGACTTCACAGCTTTAAGGCTTCTGCCGCTTTTTATAGCCTGCTCGATTCTCTTCATATTATATCTTCCGATGTCGGCTAATTACGCCTATTGATTAACTACGAAAGTTCCACTAGTTACATTTTTTCGCTAAGATTTAGGCGCGCGTTTAAGAACACCAGATAACCAAAATTTCAGCCCTCCACTACAGCATCCCCCATAATCATATCGTAATTGCGGTACGTAAAATTGTTATTATTATTATTATTATTATTATTATTATTATTATTATTATTATTATTATTATTATTATTATTATTATTATTATTATTATTATTATTATTATTATTATTATTATATTATTATTATTATTATTGATATTATTATTATTATTATTATTATTATTATTATTATTGTTGTTGTTGTTGTTGTTGTTGTTGTTGTTGTTCTTCTTCTTGTTGTTGAAAATATTTGTAATCGTATGAAGTGGCTTAGCCTTTCGGTAACTGAATATAAGGTGTGTAAGTACAGTCACTTATACTTGACCTTCAAGCGCAATGTTTATGTAATACAATGGCAATATTAGTCATTTAGAAGAACCAGAAATAAGTTATTCGCTAAACTACGCGTATCCCATTACATTCCGGCTGGTCTCACATCGCCCCGTCATGAAAGCCTTCAAAGCTGTCGGCTCGCTTGAATAAGAGAGGAGCGAGGGCGCGGTTTCGGGCCTCAGCGGCAGCCGCGCACCGCGATCCCGCATTGATGACGGCCGCAGCAGCATGTCGTCCCATATCCACGCACTCAGATGAATGAGCAAAGGTGGCCAACCAACCACTCGCGAGTGCTTCGTCGGTGGTGAAGCATTCAGAGCGACCCCGAAAAGCGCGAGATGGCGCGTAGAGCCTCGTGAAAGCTTAATGCTCGCGCGCAAATGGCGTTAAAAAGCAAGCGCGAAGCAGCGCGTGCTCCCAATTTTCCATTCACGTTCATTTAATCTTGTTTTCTATTCCATTTGCCCCGCCACGGTGGTCTAGTGGCTAAGTATACCCGGCTGCTAACCCGCAGGTAGTGGGATCGAATCCCGGCTGCGGCGGCTGGATTTCCGATGTAGGCGGGAATGTTGTAGGCCCGTGTGCTCAGATTTGGATGCACGTTAAAGAACACCAGGTGGTCGAAATTTCCGGAGTCCTCCACTACGGCGTCTGTCATAATCATATGGTGGTTTTGGGACGTTAAACCCCACACATCAATCGTTTTCTCTCCTTTTGACTGCGTAAACACCAGCCGTGCTATCCTTCGTACGTGCTAATAGACATTAAATAGAAGGGGAAAAAATGCTGCAGTGCAACCTCTCTCAGTATCGTTTGAAAGTATATCGCTCGTGGTATTAGTGGGATTTTGTGGAATTATTAGCTCGAAGGATGAACTTAAAGCTCCTCATACGTCATTCGAAACGACTCTGTGACAACGAAGAGAAAGATATAACTTAATTTCAGTCGAGTGTCCAATTGTCTGTCACGTGCTAACTGAATTAGCTGGCATTTCAGTCCGTGGGTGATTAGCGCGGGGAAGTTAAGCCTTATTCTATAGTTTTCTATATGATGCTGAATGAGCTCAACACCAAGTAGGAAGGTAGTTTCCACTTCACTCTCGCAAACATGGCGAAAGCTTTCCCGATCGGATGGGTAATAGCAGGCTTGTCGGCAATGCGCACATGTTTTGGGTTCTGTAGTGCATTCCATGACGTCGTCCTAAGTTGGTGTTCCTATCTGGAGCGACCCTTGGTCACGTTGATCATGTTTAACATCCGCCGCGGTGGCCTAGTAATTTTGGTGTTCCACTTCTGATCCGTGTACGTCGCGGTATGAAATCGCGGCGGCGTCAGCCGCGTTTTCAGTTGAGGCGAGAATGCTTGAGGCCGATGTGCTTAACATTAGCTGCACGTTAAAGAATCCCACAAGATCGAAATTTCCGGAGCGTCTGTCATAATTTTATCGTGGTCCTAGAATGTTGAACTCCAACAATCATTATATTATTGATCAAGATAAAGGCAAGCGATCACAAATACTTCTCTCACTTATACGGCGTAAATAATTTAGTGCCGTCAGGAATACAATAAGGCTTGGAATGAAAAAAAATAGCATTTCATGAATCCTTCGTGGAAGCGTACTATGTACTGCAACATTTTTGAAACAGTTCTGGAAACGAAATCGAAGGAAGGAAGGAAGGAAGGAAGGAAGGAAAATAGAGGAAAAAGAAAGGCAAGGAGGTTAACCAGCCTATAGGCAGCCGGTTTGCTACCCTGCGCATGGGAGAGGGATGGGGGAGATGAAAGAGAGCAGAGAGGGAAGATAGAAACAGCACATTCGGCAGCACAGAAGCGAAATCGAGGGCCTCAATGTGTTAGTAGTGTTACCGTATAGGCTGATTTCGAAATCGAGGGCCTCAATGTGTTAGTAGTGTTACCGTATAGGCTGATTTCACTTCCTGTAGAGTTGTTATTTGAGTCGAACTACACATTTTTGTCGGTCCACAAATGTGAGAAAATATCGCCCATAGAATCCGCATATACGGGCTGTTTCAAGAAATCTGTACGATATGCTTTAAAAGTCGACAAAAGGCGCTATTTGCTCGCTGTCTTCACAGTTGCCTTTTCTGCAGCGGCAGGCATCTTAAGCGGTTTGAAGAGATCATTTGGGACAGTAATTTGGAATTTAAAATAATTAACTTTTTAACTAATAGAGCTAGGCAGTTAAGTCAAATGGGAGAATTGAAGTCATTCACGCGAACAACCCACTACTGTTATGAGATTTCGAAAAAGTGGCCTCTAGTAATACCTGCGAAATAATGAAGTTCTCCTGAATTCTGCAGCGAAACCGAAACCAAAGAACCGATGAGCGCAGCAATCAGGTGACTACAGTGACGCCACTGTTCAAAACAGCGGTTACAGGGCGACAGTTCTTCCCCTTTCGTTAACGTATGCGCGTAATGCATGCTGTAACTTTTTGCAAGCACGGCACACACACCCGCACTACGAATTCGGTTAATGGTTGATATAATAACGCTCCTTCATTTCGGACGTCTCAAAATAATATGCAATGTCGCGCTCTTTCGCGTTTCGGGGTTTCATTTGACGCTGATAGTACGTGAAGAATAAAAGGGGGAACAGCGTGGGCAGTATGACGGGGATATGTAAGCGTCAGGGATGATTAAAAACATGCGATTTGTTTCAGAGTACGGTAGTTCGTTATAATGAGAAACTGATGAAATATTGAGAGGATGGCGACGTGACGATATACTTTGGTGTCTGCGATAATATTCTCTTTATGCATTTTTACCCAATGTTTCACGTCGAGCACGATTTTCTTTATTATTTGGATTAGACATTATGGTGAAGCTGGTTTAAAGAATATTTTTTTTCCTTAGCCACGGACCACGCATATTGTACGCCACGGCTTGTAGCCAGAATCGTTCGTGACACGTAGCACCCGATGCTTATGACTTTTTGACTGCACGCGTGAGCGGTGACAGGATATCGGTCCAGCATCTGAAGAGAGTGCCACCAATTGCGCGCATTGTTTATATAGGACTCTGCAGCCATCAATGTGTTAAAGGGCGAGAATACGTCGTCGGGTGGCTCTTTTTGTATACCGTGCAAGATCAATGTGCAAGAAGAGAGAGAGAGAGAAACCAATGTTAGCCACTGTATCAATGCTGACTTAACTGACTAGTCACACTTTTATCTCTGGTTTCGCGTTGGTATGCACGAATAGAAAACGTACACTATCCGCTGCTGTGGTTTAATGGTCATGAAACTTTAGTGCTAACGTGAAGGAGGTCGCGGAATTGAATCTCGACCGTGACAGGCGCATTTAGATAGAGGCGAAATGCTATAGACCTGTGTACTTAGATTAAGCGGCGCGTTGAAGGACCTCAGGCGGTCTAAATTTCTCGAGACCTCTACTATGCATGGCGTTTCTGATAAACATACCGCGTTTTGGACGCAAAGCTCTCCAAAATGTTATTTAAAAGTGTATTTGGAATTGATACCTGCATTATAAGAAAAGTCATATGAATGTTTTTTTGAGAGTTCCTACTTGCCACATACATGACTCTCTTTCAAGAAGCATATCAAAATGTCTTTGGAGGTCTTCATTATACTCTCTCCTGAGAGTCGTGTGACTCACAAAAGAGTGAACGCGCCTCTTTAAAGAGAGTCGTATACGTGGATATTCAGGACTACCCAAAATGAATCACACATACTTTAAAATAGAGTGTGCCTATAAGCCGGCAGCTAAACAGTTACACGTGGCACTTTAATGTAATTATGCATGGTATGTGCACATCGTAGTGTTGACATTTCACTATTTGAGCATCCCATTTCACATTCGTTGTCAAGTACTGTTCTTCTGCGTTCTTATTTCTCAATCGTTTCATGTTTACTAATCTCATCACACGTAGGGAATATAAAAAATTGCACCATCTCTCGCTAGAGGAAACTATGTGTAGATGCGAAGAAGTGGGCGGTAACGCTTACACAGACGGTGGCGTTGACGCTTTCGCTCATCGCGGTGTTGCGCAGTAGAGAAACCTGGTGAGGTGCAGAGCACGCAGTGATAGACCGATGCTTGCTACTTTAACACGCCAATCACTGCTAATGGGCAATTCGAGGCAACAGACTCCGATTGGACGTAGAAACTCATTTCACAGTCTGCTTTTAGTTAACACGCACGCTGCGAATTTTTATTGTTCAACAACGCGCAGCAGAAATCTCCCATTGGCACTACCTTGGAAGCCAAAATCTAGTGGCTCATCCACAGGGTGGTCCGTGAACGGTTGTGTAGCGCGAGCAGTAGGGTTGCGTGCTCCAAAGTGAGCATGCGCAGAATGCTAAAATAGCCCAAACCCTTGCATACGAACGCTATTTTTTGCATGGCGTTCAACTCTAACGCACTCGAAAGATCCCGCACGTATAGGTAGGATGGCCGCGCCTGTCGAAGCGAGAGCCGTCTACTTCGAATCTTTATAGTCGTCGACCTGCATTGTCAAAGTCCTACACTTCTAAATACTGGCCGTACTTCATTTATATATGAGCAATGAGGCTTCTCTAGCTGTACACTGTCAATTAAAGAACTACGTTTTTTGAGATACACACTAGATTTGGGGTGAAGAAGTCTTTACAAAAATGTTCACAAGGTTTGCTCATGTTTTCGGCAGCAGTGCAGAGATGGCGATGTTGTACTAATTACTCTGTTTTCAAGAGAAGGCAAATGCGGCCACAAGTCAAGTTGAGCCAGGTAAGAGGAGTCTTGAGGAATACTCGATTACGACATATGTCGAAAGAAAACGATGTGTTTCGGGGCGTCAGACGCAACACTGAACCGAAAGTGGCACGGAGGCACAGCAATCGTACTTTAGGTTTACTAGATTGAACTTGTGGCGCAATAGAGGTTTTCAAAGTGCATATAGTGTTTTGATAACTATAGATGTCACTGTAGGTGCTTGTGTTTGCGTTACCGGGAGTGCCTTCCGTTGTACTAAGGGACCAGAGCGTTTCGGAGGCAGAGGAGGCAGAGCGTTTCGTTTTAGCGTTAGCGCTTAGACGCATGCTGAAGCTAACGTAAGTGTCTTCCGATATGCTGAAACACTCCAATGCTGTTTCAGACGTGTCTCCATACCGGTGTTTCATTCTCCGCAGGTGGCTGGCGACGACACAGTTCCAAGCGACGGACGCCCGCCGGGCGTTCCCTTGTTTCGACGAACCGGCCATGAAGGCCACCTTCGCCGTCACCATCGTTCGACCGACAAACATGAAGGCACTATCCAACATGCCTATCAATTCCACCACAAACAGGTGAGACAGATTTCTAGTGGCACTACAGCACCGAGTCGTATACTCTTGTTTCTTATCCAAACACTTCCGGTCTAGCATTTACTTCCGGTTCACCGAATATTTGAAAAAAAAAAAAATTCTTTTAAACAATGCGAATCGATAGTTCCGGTTGAAGTAGGGAGTTATATCCGATACCTATAATATTGAAGCACATAGCACTTAAAGTGAGAGACAATTAGTTGCCAGGGTAATTAATGAATAATGATTTACTGAGTTCACTTGAAGGGCCTTCCGCAGCCTGCGTCGTTGCGGGACCTGGTGGAGATGATCTCAAGCATGAGCTTTCTTCTGTGTGGCCTCTGAGATCCGCTTTTTTATTACGCGAAACACAACGTTAACCTGAGCAGTACAACGGGGCACACGAACGCTTACGTGCGAGTGCCATTAGCCTATACGTCAATGATAGCGGTCACTTTTCGTCGCTACTTGTATATCGTTGGCCGATTAAATGGCTATATAAAATATGTGCGAAAAAAGCTAATAGTAAAGTTTGTAGTCCCAGAGTTAACTCTTAATAAGTATTCGGGGCTGTAAGAACATTTTGCACACAACAGTAGGCTCAATAATAATGACAAGGTCGTTATTCAAAATCTGACATGAGAAGTCAGTAGCGACACCTATTAAAATAATTGCAATTTCTTCAGTAGTCTTATTGCAGCCACCATTCTTATTATTTGTACAAAGTTATGCAAAAGCAAGGAAGTTGTATGTGTGTCTACCTGCGGTTCGCTTTTACCGCTTAAAGGCGAGGATGTTATAGTCATCGGACAGCCAAACCCTCCTTTTCACTCGTGAAGGTGCAAAAAATATTCAGTGTATGCGTGTGCGCAAGTGTCGCAGAAAGGACCCAGTGGCATACCCCGATTTAAAATGAGATGACTTGAGCTTTTTGTATTCAATAAAAACACACTCTTGAGCAACGCCTTTAAAGCCCACAAAGCTAACGTTTAATGATTTTGTTTGGCGGGCCCCCGAAGTGGGCGCAGGAAATTTACATACAGGACGTGTTTTGCAAAATAGGGCGAAGCCGAGTCTCGGACTCGCTGTTGTTGAGCTACGATTTCGTGTGATGATTTTGACGCAATGCACGATTTTGACACGTACGGATAAGTGCTTATCAATACTGATTAGTATGAACTTTTGTAGCGATAGTGAGTAAGCCAATTTTGCTTTCCCGTGTCGTTTGTTGTGCGCATCCATTGATGTCCCACGAATTTCGGACGGCCACCATTTTTTCTCGCAGGCCTAACGGTCTACAGGCGGATGCTTTCCAGACTACTGTGCGTATGTCTACTTACTTGCTGGCGTTCGTGGTGAGCGACTTCGAGTCTCGGGGCGACGACAAGGTCGGTGTCACGTTGCTTCATTCGTGCACCTCACTTTTCATTGTGTGCGTATCACTGGGCTTAGCTATAGAACGCTCCGCAACGTAGCCTGAACTACTAGTTTGACTGATGGCAGCCGCGAAGCGCTGGGCTCTGTTGACGAGATGAAATTCGCGGATAGTGTGTCCGCATGCGTGGGTAACATTTTGGCAAAAAGACTGAGAGCTACGCGGCGCTGGCGTAACTAGAACTGTTTCAGGACACGCTGCAGGTGGGTTGGAGTTAAGGTTGCTGACGACTCTACATGCTTGCATTAGCCTCAGTGAAATCTTTCAAACACACAATACGTGGACATTTGCTTCTGTATTCATGCAAGAAGAAGCGTGCATTATATATAAAAAGAAATTGTGCTTACTGGCGCCCACGTGCCGTTTCGTATCTCCAAACTATAGTACTTCTCTGAAAAATATTTTTGCAATTGATACCTGTTTCTTTAGCTGTCCGGAAATGTAATTTATTTTCAACTTTTTTTTCCACTATTCACATTTTGTCACGTCACGCTTCATTTTTTTTTTCCAGTTCAGAGTATGGGCCCGGCCAAACGCCATCTCGGCCGTGGACTATTCGTTATCAATTGGTCCGAAGATCTTGGAATTCTACGAAAAGTACTTCTCGGAAAAGTATCCACTCCCAAAGACTGGTGAGTGGTATAGGCTCCATCTGCAAGCCGCAGAATGCGCGTGGACGAAGATTTAGTACTCTGCTCAATCTTTTAATTATTATTCCCAATTACACGGTATCTGTTAACGAAGGCCTTCAGCAAAAGCGTATTGACTAAAGAGGGGAAACTAAGTTATGTACTTGAAACTAGTCCCATAGCTTAAGGGAGCTAGGAGGGTTGGGGGTGAGGGGGAAGGTGGCCTATAGAGTTTCGGTATTCTACTCCCGAAATTTGAGTAGAGGGGGTGTTTTACCTAGAAAAAATAATCTTCAAGGCTTTCAACAAGTGTACCCCCCTCCCCCCGGAAAAAATTTCCTAGCTACGGGCCTGCTTAGAACTTAGGGAATTAATCATTCCGCAAAAGCCGACAGTGATGACGTGCACCGCCGAAGTGTTTTTTTGTGTGTTTTGTTCCATACTACAACTCTGTCGGTTCACTACCTTTTATTTACGGCACTTCGACTGCTCGTCTATAAAGTATACGGATGGAAGAATTCGCGGTGGTGGGTCCGCCTACATACGGTCTTGCAACCAAAAAAGAAAAAAGCACACTTCTGTGCAGTCGAACCTCTGAATAAATAGATCTTCGCGTGAAACATAATGTAGAACGTGTTATTCGTATCTTCAGGCGCCACTCTTTTGGTATCTTACGAGATCATTGAGTTGCGTTGCCTTCTCCATCTTTAACTGTGTATGATAGTTTGTGAACTGGCGCCGTGATGTTTCCAGCTTTGCGACGTGTGTATGATACTTTATCAGTTCGAGCTTTCCTACAAAAATCCATGTTCAACACGCACCGCTTTTCTTCGAGACTGAGAGCCCTACCGCGTAGCTTCGCAATGTACCTATATCAGGAGAACGTTCGCGGATAAGACTATAATGACTCGGATGGCAGGCAGCATGCACACGTACGTGCTTACGCCGAAGTGGCTTTGAAAAGAGGAAAAAGGAAGAAAAAAATTCCGCCATATCCACGAAGTGAATGATGATGAGTGGGCGAAGCTCCGGAGGTAAACCTGGTAAACCATGAATCCTCTGTACATTTTGCCCACTCGATTTTATTACATCGCTCCCCCTAGCGTACGTCGCCGCACTAAATCGAACGATTGCCTTCAACCAATGACACGCGCCATATGTGACATCATTCCTATTTTATAAGATCTCGCGTCTTTCATCAACTACAAGTACCGCTTTCTAGTTTATAACGTCTTGCATCTTTTCATCATCAGCTGCAAGTACCACCATCTAGCAAACACTACAAGAACTAAACGAGAGGTGGCTACATACAGGAGACGGTACCGCCATCTAGTGAACACTGCAAGAACTAAACTAGAGGTGGCTACATACAGGGGACGGTACCGCCATCTAGTGAACACTGCAAGAACTAAACTAGAGGTGGCTACATACAGGCTACAGGGGACGCACAGCCCACGCCCTAAGGAGCTTCGCCCCTAAAAAAGCGCATTTCCGTTACTGCCTCTCTCAATGGAGGGCACCTCCACAGTTATGCGCAGGGCCGCACCGATGTAAATGCTTGTCCTTTTGGGTTTTCAGACATGGTGGCACTGCCGGACTTTAATGCTGGCGCCATGGAGAATTGGGGACTGGTCACCTTCCGAGAGACGGCCCTGCTCTTCAACCCGAACGAGTCGTCGGCCGGAAACAAGCAGCGCGTCGCCGTCGTCGTATCACATGAACTCGCACATCAGGTACGCGTGGCAGTGACGCGGGTGTAGGTGGCATCGAAGTCGCATTTGCGTGGGTCGACAGCTGTCTGGTGGTAACGGATGCCGATCTCGAAGTTCGTGTTTCTGTGTAATACAAGTGCCGGTAACTATCACAGGAGTGGGATACGTTTCGTTACTTTGATATCAAACATGTGCCTCCTTAGGACCTGCCTAAGGCCGACATCGGCTGCGAATACTTTTGCTGTTTTCTTCAGTGTTATTCCCCGTGACAAGCTTACAGTACTCGGATTTTAATGTAGTCATGGCAAACCCGCACACAATAAAAAAATAGCAGAAGTGGTGGCATCACTGTAGTTACTTTTAATAATTATTAGGATTTTACGTCCTGAAACCACAATATGATTGAGAAACGCCGTAAAGAAGGGCTCCGGAAATTTCGATCATGTGGATTTATTTAACGCGCACCTAAACCTTAGTACACGGACTTCGAGCCTTTTCGCTTTCATCGAAAACGCGGCCACTATACTATGGGTGCAATTTCTGTCATATCACGAAGTTTGGACATGTGTTGGAATTGCAGTTTCATGTTTCGTGGCGTATTAGGTGCAAAAAAACAGGCGCAGGAAACGCTTCGGTCTACATTATTTCCTATCTCTTAATACAGTCATGCTTTAACAAAGCTTACTATTGGAACCTGTTGATGGTTCGTTGGTATGCAGATGACGTTGTGCATTCTGAAAAAATAACCGAGCTATAGAGCTCAGATACAAGCTTGGTGCTAGCGCGTTGTGTGCATCATTCGTTTTACTCTGTCTATATTATCCGTAATGGGACAGGGTGAATGTGGCCATGTCTTGACCATGAAGCGTTTTAATATGATAACCATAACTTATAGTCAATTGTCGTTCGTGTGATTAGCAGATGTGATGAAATATTTCGTCTACGATTTAGATATAGCGTGTTAGCTCACCCGGATCTAGACAAAGTTTTTTTTTCAGTGTGGGGGGGGGGGGGAGGACTTGTGGTCGGATGTCGTTGTGGGCTCTGTATGGATACGGTAAAAAAATCGAAAGAGGGTGTGGTGTGCTACGCCATGGCCTCAAGCTGT
Organism: Rhipicephalus annulatus; assembly: GCA_013436015.1. Taxonomy (NCBI): domain Eukaryota; kingdom Metazoa; phylum Arthropoda; class Arachnida; order Ixodida; family Ixodidae; genus Rhipicephalus; species Rhipicephalus annulatus. The sequence goes on from WOVY01003815.1 coordinate 329,827, forward strand.
TGTACGTAACTTGTTTCGATAAGATACCTATTAAGCTTTGTAATATTTCACGCAACATGTCAATTGTCTTGTCCATTGCTTTTTCAGTGGTTTGGAAACCTAGTTACCATGGAGTGGTGGGACGACCTGTGGCTCAATGAAGGATTCGCCACCTACGTTGAGTACCTGGGCGTGGATTTTGTTCACAAGGACTGGGAGATGGTGAGTGATGCTATTTTTATGCATTGGTGTCATGGCCATGAAACACCTCAGTGTGGTTGCCATAGCTCATAGCCGTAGTGCCAATCGAGTCATCAGTTGTGATTGGATTTTTAAATGTAGGCTAAACAAGCCACGTGGGCAGGGGTGTGTTTGTACATATATAGTCCATCGCTGTTGCGTCCTCGCGTAGTAGTATTTTTGACATGGAGCGCTCGTACTACGCTTTATGTTTCTGTGATACTTGTTGGCTATATGTGCACAAACAGAAACTCGACCTATACGCAAGAGGTTTCGCCAGTATGTTTGCGTCGTACGCAAGGGTATAGCGCCGCTCCCTCATTCATGCCACGTTGTCGGATTGAAGGAGGCGTGTGTCAGGTGAAAGCGTGCTCATAAACCTTTTGGTATGTTTCTAGCTTGCTAGCGTCAACCACCGCACCAAACGTGGTCGACATGAGAAAATGTTTGCTAGGGGAGGTAAAAGTGTAAACATGTTTGCTGTTAAAAGCGCCTTCAAAATATCTAGTTTTCACAGAGATCTCTCTGAACTCAAACGTCTAAAACGTCTTGTGCGTAAAAGCTTCAACCCATATATGCGTAACAGAAGCCAATGTGGCCACTGAGTGCGTCTTTTTCTTTTCACAGGCACAACAGTTCATCGCCGAAGAACTACAACCAGTGATGGAGCTCGACTCCCTGAAGTCGTCGCACCCTGTCTCGGTTCCGGTCTACAACCCCGACGAAATCATCGAAAACTTTGACAAGATATCGTACGGAAAGGTATAGAATCTCAACTAACGGCCAACATATGCGCGGACACAAATTTTAGATGCGGAGCATCTAATACTCGAGGCTTGTAGTGCGGCGCCGTCCGCAAGCTTCCTCCTCCTTCTTCCACCATCTGTGCATCCCTTCCTCCTCTACACACCGCGCGCGCTTCACTCCTCCACCATCTGTGCACCCTTCCTCCTCTACACACCGCGTGCGCTTCTCCTCTTCACGAACATTCGCTAGCTGTATAATGTAGCGCGCATGCGCCGTCACGCTTCGAGAACATCGGCAGCTGACGTGCGCGCATGCGCCGTCGCGCTTCGAGAACATCGGCAGCTGACGCGCGCGCATGCGCCGTTGCGCTTCTCCCCCTTCTCGAACATTCGACAGCTGACGCGCGCATGCACCATCACCCACCATCTGTGCCGCACGCGCTTCTCCCCTTCGAGAACATTCTACAATTCTCCTGATTCTCCAGTGGACGCGCATGCGCCGTCGCGCTTCGAGAACATTCAACAGCTGACAGTGCATGCGCCGTCGCGCTGTATATATACTCAAGGTCGGCGCTCGCTCGCTCAGTTGCCGCTCGTCGGTTGGTTTGTACGGCGCGTCGACGTCCAAGGTCGCGGTGAAATGAATTCCAACGAATCCACAAACACAATGATCGACGTCCCTTCGACCAGCGCCGCCCTTTCGCATACGTGTGTACGTGTTCACTCATTTAACACCCCCTCCTACAACCACGTTAACCAATTTAGCCATCGACCCAAGTAAGTCGCAATTTAACACCCCATTTCATAACCACGTTAACCAATTTAGCCATCGACCCAAGTAAGTCGCACTTTAACACCCCGTTAACCAATTATATGCTCCGCATCCTCCTCAGTATTCCCCCGAGGGAAGCTGCGGGCAATTTTTTTTGTTCTTTACGATGATACTCCCAGATGATAGTTTAGCGCAGGATAGAGCTTTTTTGCAAGTGGCTCCATAGTCACCGTTCCATTACCAGATATCTTTACGTCGCGCCGATGTGTGGTTTTAGTGGCAATAACTGAATGGTAGCCCCATATGCACACTCACGCGGTGCATACTGCGCGAACAACAGCAAAGCCGGATGTCGGCATCAGTGATTAGACGCCTGTGCCCGTTGCTATGTAATGATGTAACGCTTAGCCAACTGTAAGAACGTGAAGGTGTTTCGAAATTACAGAAGGGTCGTGAAATTATTGCGATTTGTGCAGCAAGCTGACGAGGCTTATTGACAAGTATTTGCGTAACGGATGATTTTCGCGACTTTGCGATAGCGCTCAAATCCTAGATACTACACACTTGCCCGTTATGCATTACGTTTATCATGAATTTGCGAGAAGCGGCCAATAGCAGCGCGACAGTTGTAGACAGTTGTAGCCCTGCAGAGCAGTTCCGGTCTTCTGGAATAAACCCCTCTCCCCGCAAACCGCAATCGCTTTGTTAACATTTGATCTTTTGTTTTCTTCCTTCATCTTTTCAGGGGGCGTCCATAATTCGTATGATGAACTTCTTCCTCACAGAACCGGTCTTCAGGAAAGGTGTCTCGGTAAGATTTCGAGAAATTCGTGCAAATCACGATACGATTTAGTTGCTGACATATCGCGTGTCGGCGCGTAGGGCATCATATAGTCGCACAATGACTAAATGTTCGCTCTTTTTTTTTTCTAGAACTACCTGAAGAAACGTTCTTTCAGCAATGCCCGGCAGGATGATCTTTGGGCGGAGCTCACGATGGTGAGATTTACTCTGTACAATTGGGAAAAGTCAGGTAACAATAGTAAAAAAAAAAGATAATCACTGAAACATTTGCAAGACACGGTTGATATGGCAGAAAGCCCGATGTATTGGGTGCCCTATTGATAGCGTATCTGCATGACCTTCGCGACCTGGGTGTGCCATTTACAAATATGTTGCGTAATTCGTTGCACAAAGAGCGGGCTTTATTTATTTATTTCGTAAATATCCGGTAGCGTTTCAAGTAAAAACAAGGCACAAGCTGCCTGGCGTACCGGTGAAAAAGCAAAAAAATCTGGGAAGGCAGGCGTCCAGCTGTACCCTGTAACTCAAAATGATACAATGCTAACAGACTGTGTAAAACGCGTATAAAAATAAGCATAAGTGACAGTTTGTACATGCAAGTCACTTGTGTATAACAGAAACCTAATAGATCACAGGGTTAGCCCAGGCAGTGACATCAAGAAGTAAATGCATGTGTTTAAAAATTGTCAAAAGGAGTAGGCATGTTCTGCATCATCATCATCATCAGCCTGTCTACGTCCACTGCAGGACAAAGGCCTCTCCCATGTTCCGCCAGTTAACCCGGTCCTGTGCTTGCTGTTGCCAATTTATACCCGCAAACTTCTTAATCTCATCTGCCCACCTAACCTTCTGTCTCCCCCTACCCCGCTTCCCTTCTCTGGGAATCCAGTTGGTGACCCTTAATGACCAGCGGTTATCCTGTCTACGTGCTACATGCCCGGCCCATGTCCATTTCCTCTTCTTTATTGCAGCTATGATATCCTTAACTCCCGTTTGTCCCCTAATCCACTCTGCTCTCTTCTTGTCTCTTAAGGTTACACCTACCATTTTTCTTTCCATTGCTCGCTGCGTCGTCCTCAATTTAAGTTGAACCCTCTTTGTGAGTCTCCAGGTTTCTGCTCCGTAGCTAAGTACCGGCAAGATACAGCTGTTATATACCTTCCTCTTGAGGGACAGTGGCAATCTACTTGTCATAATTTGAGAGTGCCTGCCGAATGTGCTCCACCCCATTCTTATTCTTCTAGTTACTTCAAGCTCGTGGTTAGGCTCTGCGGTTATTACCTGCCCTAAGTAGACATAGTCTTTTACAACTTCAAGTGCACTATTACCTATCGCAAAGCGCTGCTCCTTTTCGAGGTTGTTGTACATTACTTTCGTTTTCTGCAGATTAATTTTAAGACCCACCTTTCTGCTCTCCTTGTCTAACTCCGTAATCATGAGTTGCAATTCGTCCCCTGAGTTACTCAGCAATGCAATGTCATCGGCGAAGCGCAGGTTACTGAGGTACTCTCCATTAACTCTTATCCCTAACTGTTCCCATTCTAGGCTTCTGAAAACGTCCTGTAAGCACGCAGTGAATAGCATTGGGGAGATTGTGTCCCCCTGCCTTACACCCTTCTTTATTGGTATTCTGTTGCTTTTTTATGAAGCACTATGGTAGCAGTTGATCCCCTGTAGATTTCTTCCAGAATGTTTATATATATTTCATCTACGCCCTGATTCCGCAGTGTCTGCATGACGGCTGATATTTCTACTGAATCAAACGCCTTCTCGTAATCTATGAAGGCTATGTATAGTGGTTGGTTATACTCTGAGCATTTCTCTATTACCTGATTGATAGTATGAATGTGGTCAATTGTTGAGTAGCCTGTTCTAAATCCTGCTTGTTCCTTTGGTTGATTGAATTCTAATGTTTTCTTTACTCTGCTAGCAATTACCTTTGTAAATAGCTTGTATACTACAGAGAGCAAGCTGATCGGCCTGTAATTCTTCAAGTCCTTGTCATCTCCTTTCTTATGTATTAAGATGATGTTAGCGTTCTTCCAAGACTCTGGTACTTTTCCCGTAAGGAGACACCTCGTAAATAGAGTGGCTAGTTTTTCTAACACAATCTGTCCTCCATCTTTCAGCAGATCTGATGTTACTTGATCCTCACCAGCAGCTTTGCCTCTGTGCATGCTCTCCAAAGCTTTTCTGACTTCTTCTATCATTACCGGTGGGGTGTCGTCTGGGTTACTGCTAGTTCTTATAGTATTAAGGTCGTGGTTGTCTCGGCTACTGTACAGATCTCTGTAAAACTCCTCCGCTATTTTAACTATCCTATCCATATTGGTAGTTAATTTGCCTTCTTTGTCCCTTAGTGCATACATCCGCCTTTTGCCTATCCCAAGTTTCCTCTTCACTGCTTTGACGCTTCCTCCGTTTTTCAGAGCGTGCTCAATTCTCTCCATGTTATACCTTCTTACATCGCATACTTCACGTCTATTAATCAGCTTCGAAAGCTCTGCCAGTTCTATTTTGTCTGTTGTACTTGACACTTTCATGATTTGACGCTTCTTAATTAGGTTCTTCGTTTCCTGGGAAAGCTTGCCGGTGTCCTGTCTAGCTACCCTGCCTCCAACTTCCACTGCACACTCCGTGATGATACTCGTCAGATTATCATTCATTGTATCTACGCTAAGGTTGGTTTCCTCGTTAAGAGCAGAGTACCTGTTCTGAAGTGACACTCTGAATTCCTGTACTTTCCCTCTCAGTGCTAGCTCATTGATTTGCTTCTTGCGTATCAGTTTCTGTCGTTCCTTCTTCAAGTCTAGGCGGATTCGAGCCCGTACCATTCTATGGTCACTGCATCTTACCTTGCCAACCACTTCCACATCCTGCACGACTCCTGGGTGTGCAGTCATTATAAAGTCTATTTCGTTCTTATTTACGCCATTAGGGCTCCTCCATGTCCACTTGCGGTTTTCTCGTTTTCGGTAGAAGGTATTCAAAATACGCAGATTATTGCGTTCTGCGAATTCTACTAGTAGCTCTCCTCTGGCGTTTCTAGTGCCGATGCCATAATCTCCTACTGCCTGGTCTCCAGCCTGCTTCTTCCCTACCTTTGCATTAAAGTCGCCCATTACTGTATAGTATATGTTCTGCACATCCTTCTAAAAAATATTGAGCCATAGAAACGCTTACCGAGGGACCTCATAATTATATATTGTAAGAATATATTGTAAGAATTATTTTATTGGACGCAGGCTCAAAACGAAAGCAACCGTGTGGACGTCAAGACTGTGATGGATTCTTGGACTCTCCAGACTGGCTACCCGGTCATCACCGTAAACAGGTCGTACGAGAGTGGCTCGGCAAACATATCGCAAGAGCGCTTCCTGGTCGACGGCACCAAGGACAACACGTGAGACGGCATTGTACTTTTATTGTATTTTTTCTTGAAAATACAGCTGCAACACTTCCTGCCGATTAGTATGCTAAGAACGTTACAGCATTTTGTAACGTATTGTTTACAATTTACTTGCTTCTTGCGGGCTAGAATTCCTGTATGAGACGGGTAATACTGTTTTTGCATGGTAGAAACTGTCAAGGTATCTAACGGCAGTCATCAGTCAGTTGACTTGGACTGCTATTGCCTTGTAGCAATAATAGTCTCAATGACAATATTAGTGGTGATATTGACAAGATTCATAATTTGTAGCCTATATGCGTAAGATACTCGTTAAGCAGGGAATTACTAGCAGGTGGTGCAAATAGAAAACAAATTTTGCTAGTGGATACACCTTCTTGGCACATACTTCCTTTATTATTTTACCATGATGTCACTGACAAGTTGAAAGGCCACAATGGCACTTGTACAGAGGTTTCCTATAGTGAAATGTTTCTTTGAATTAGAGACAAAGGTGCTTTTTGCGCACATCTTAAACTTGTTCAGTCAATGTGACAACAAAACTGTTCGAGCTATATACTCGCATTAACGGCACATTATTTCGCGCCATTTTTTTTTAGGACGCTGTGGAAAGTACCTTTCACCTACACCGATGCCAGGAGCCCCAACTGGAATGCGACAGAACCCAAGCTGTGGTTTAATAACAAGACAGGTGAGGTTTGAAAGGGGGCAAGCCAGCATCTTCCCTTTTTTAGAAAAATAGAGCGCAAACATGTGGCACATTCACACGCCCATACACCCAGGCACCACGGTGCTCAAACCATTTGTTTAATGAGCAACCAAATAGACCAACAAGTTATTTTGTAGCCTCTTCTTTTCCTCCACCTCCCCGAACCACCAAATAACAAAACTATCTCATTGTTATGCGGCTATGTCTCATTCTTATGAATAGCTATAGCTTTCGACGCTTCGCTGTTTAACGCACTATACTATCTGCTACCGCTCACAAGCAGGCAGTTTAAAAGCAATGACTCAGTGGGTTTTCAATCGTGAATATGTGTGCTGCTCCAAAGCAGTGCAGATCATGACGGAACCATTACCACTTTCAATATTAAAACATTGTCATGGTTTGGTCGGGTCGTCTCGTGGCAATTAAAACGTCAAGTCGCCTTTGTCATTTCAGCAATGCTTTGGTAAATTTGCCTCACGTAGGCTTTCATTGGCTTAGAAAGATGATGGTTTGAAGGATTCAAACCTCCTCTCTCAAAACTTTTATTTTCTATGTATATCTATTTATGTACACGTACACTTACAAACACGTGCGAGCATGTGCGATGGGGATCAACAATGTTGGAACCCCCCCACTCCCCCATCCGCCCTGAATGTCTAGCTAGCGTCAGTGTTCATAATTATTTGTGGAATTTGTTCATGAGTGCGAGCTAATCGCTCCAAATTTTTCTTTACGCAGCCGTTATCACGGATCTGCCTACATCAAGATCCGATTGGTTCATTGCGAACGTGCAAGAAGTGGGATTCTACAAGGTCAACTATGACGAGCTAAACTGGAAGCTTCTGATTAAGCAGCTCATGGAAAAACATACGGTATGCGGTAACGTCTGCATTTCAAACATCGCGAGGCTGTTTATCGGTTCGAGGAAGATTTTATTTTTTTTCATTCAATCACCCGAATGATCGCGTACGACTTACTGAGAAACGTGATTTACATTAGTAGCTAACAAGTAATGATCTGTCTAGTTGATAGCAATAAAAAATGTAACAACAGAAAAAAAAAATGTGCGAGTGCATTTCATGAAATAGTCCCGAAGGGACATGTAGGGAAGGGTGTTTCAACTCCACTAATGTAAAGAGGGTATGAAAGAAGCATGCTGTGTGTACCAATGTTTGCCACAGCAAAAATGTGTACTCTTGCTTCTTTACTCGCCACCAGTCTACTATCGTATCATTAATTTGCAAGTAGGTTCTAAGAAGTGGTGTTTCTATTCGACACTATACTGTAGATGCACGTTTGTGTCCTTGGTTTTAGACTTAAAATAAAAAAAAACTTATGTGCATTGGTAAATTTTTTCAGGAATTGTGACACCACTGCCTAGCCTAACGAAATGTTTTCGCCAGTAACGATGAACCTGTCACTCATGAAACGCATAGTGTGGTCGGATGTCAAGTAGTGGGTTTTACCCAATTTTCGTGGTGCATGCTCGTCTATAATGAACAGTGACCATGACGTGGCACGCCGACTGATTGATTGATATGTGGGGTTTAACGTCACAAAACCATCATATGGTTATGAGAGACGCCGTAGCGGAGGGCTCCGGAAATTTCGACCACCTGGGGTTCTTTAACGTGCACCCAAATCTGAGCACACGGGCCTACAACATTTCCGCCTCCGTCGGAAATGCAGCCGCCGCAAACGGGATTCGATCCCGTGACCTTCGGGTGTGGCACACCGACTAGCCGACAAGCCAAGGACCTGCGGTGCTTCGCCCCTGAAGCTTTACCGTGCGCATCGTGAATGGGGCGACATGAGATTGTTTTATTCACTCCTAGCATGTGAAAAAGATTTTCATTAAAAAAAAAGCGAAACGAAGAAAACAGCATTGGTCAGAGATTGGTGCTACGTGGAACGTAGTTGCTGGTGATAAAAGCCGATTGTTTGACGTGGTAGTATCATACATTTGGTGAAGATGATGATTGATAAATACAAAGTTTCTTATCATATGCCGAACGTGTTCCGTTTCTACAGCCTTTTGTTTTTTCGGCAATACTCAATTTGTTGCTTTAGCTTCAGAAACTTTGTGATAATGGTTCTCGTCAGTGAGGATTGTTGAAGCACCCAGATTACCAATAAGCCTCAGTCAGATGTGGCTGTGGAAGCAGCATTTTGAACACCTTGCCGCGAAGCAAAAGGAGGTCGCCAATTTGATTCTTTTGTGTGTGTTTCAGGACATTCACGTCATTAACAGGGCTCAACTACTGGACGACATTCTGGATCTGGCAAGGTTCGTTGCTTCAAGCAGGGCTGATCCACTGCTTCATTGTATGTGCTGTTTCGGGGATACTGCTGACCCCATGTACATATGACACTAAGGCATGTAGATGATGACCATCTACAGCTGTGTATAGCGCGTGCGCACGACTAGTAAAGCTGCAGTGCGCATGTGCATATATAGCCAGAAATATTTGCTTGCATAATCGTTAATACTGTAGTTGCCCATTATCAATATTAGTTGCTCATTTCTCTTAGGTGGCTGCGTAATACCGTACACGAAGTCTCATTCGTAAATATTTTCGCGTCCGTGGATCTTTCCGAAGTACTAGTGGGGCTGCGAACATGGCGAGCAGCCTATAGGGGTCTTTTTTTTTCTTTTTTTCACAAACCCCGCTGTCTGCACTTTGTACGGAGGGAATAGATTTTATTTTATTTGTTTTGAGTTATCTTTCATCTTCATAACCGAGGGCCGGTAAATTTTTTCTCATTATAAAGAAACTTAGTAAAACAGCTTGTAGTTATTTTGGTAAATAATACGCGCGATTCGGGGTCTCTTCGAGTGGCCGTAAAATTTTCTTCTGCATTCGCTGCGTGAAACGGAGCCCGTGTGGCGTATCCCGCTGACACAAGAAATGGGAAGCCTATGGCATCGTAATATATATATATATATATATATATATATATATATATATATATATATATATATATATATATATATATATATATATATATATATATATATATATATATATATATATATATATACTGCATCGTTTTTCGGCTGCCGTAGTTTAAGGATAACACTAAATTATCGAATTGTTACGCATACACAGTGACAAATTGCGCCCTTGAAATATTTTAAGACTGCGTGGTCACGAAAAAAGCGTGACGTATTAGCGCTGGAAGTGCCAGTTACGGACGCAATGTTCGTGTTGTATTCAATTTGTCATAACAATAACGACGTTGCGTTAGTGTTTATTTTTACGTCAGACACATAATTGTCAAAGTGATTGGCGTAGAGGTCACGTAGCACTCGGTGGAGAAAAGAAATCGTGCAATGTGGTACAATATTAAGGCTTGTTTGAATGCATTTTGTTGCTTCAGCTCCATTATATTTGTTTAGTAATAATAGTCATGAAAGGGCACAGAGTTATTTCGCAGGTTTCATGTTTCTTATATGGCATTTTCTTTTGAATGAACAAGACTTCAAAATGATCAGCGATTCCCTCTCGCTTTGTATCTTTATCGGCGTTACTAGAGTGGTCAGCGGGTTTTTGCAAAATTGTACGTAGCGTTCCGGCCATGTTGGTTCGTTATAAGCAATCAATGAAACTCATGCTTTAGGTGAGGGTGACTTGGTCTTGCTGGTTTTATTGATTTTGTTATCATGCTATCATTCTCTAGCTTGTTAACTTTAGTCTGTGCCTTCTTTTGTTTTGTTTTTCACTGTATTCTTTATTTGCTTCTGAGAGCGACGGGCTTGTCTTGATCTCGAAGCTCTTCTTTTGCCACGCTTCTATGTCGCAGGGCTGGCACCGTCGACTATGGCTTGGCTTTGGACGCGACGCAATACCTGGCAAAGGAAGAGTCGTACATCGCCTGGAGCCCCATCGCCGGGAATCTAAATTTTATCAGCCGCATGCTGGAAACTACTGAAGTTTACGGAAAGTGGAAGGTTGGTGCGGCGATATTTTAACCGATTTTACACTTCATGATCCGCAGTTTACTCTACGCGGTTAAGTGAGCTTTTCTTCGTGTTTGTGTGTGTGATTTTTTCTCCATTGAAAACCCGGCATGGACGTTCGAAAAAAAAAGTTACGAAGGCTGGGTGCACATGGTGTTTGACAAAACCACCTAGCACGAACAAATTAACGATGACGTTGCTTTTCTTGAAAATAAGTCGAATTTCAATTTCAACAGCATATCTTAAATTGGGGTGCTTGCTTAAAACTCGCACTGTTTCTTGCGCTTTATAAATCGGCTCGCTGGTTTTTTACCAGAATATTGTGCAAGCGAGCTTAACGTGAATGTGTAGAGGAAATTTTTTTCATGTCAATTGAAGTATGCTGCTTTTTCTTAAATTATGTCGTCGTGTTGGCGTTCGCCTAAAACTTCATTGCTGCAGTAAAGCAAAGTTTTAGCCACAAAACTTGCGACGTGTGCATGTACATTAGAACGTTTCAGTAAATGCCATGACATGCTCTTTTTTCATTTTCTTACAGAAATACATGCTCAGCCTTGTGAAGCCGAACTACGACCGCCTCACTTGGATCGAGGAAGAAGGAGAATCCATCCTCACTACGTGAGACACGTTTCTGGTTGCTTTATTCTCCGCTTATACGCCTGCACGACGTAACCCTCGTGGTAGTCACTGCCTGGATTTTCGCTGTCGCCGAAATGTTCTGCTGTCTTCATCTGTCTCTCTGAATCTCATAAAATTTATGGGTGCCATAATGCAAGTTACCGCAGTATATTTAGCGTGAGATTTTGTTTCTTTTCGATGGATCAATCTCGTACAGCATAATTTCGCTATTTCGGTGTAGTGCGCGGCATGCACCGTCTAACAGCATGAACAGTTTGAGGAACACGTGTAAGTTGGAGGCCCAATCTCACTCTACACCGGCTGATTAACTTTGAAGTAGCAAAGGCCTGTTTTGTAGCTAACATGAAATTCTTGGTCACATATAGCACTTTCAGTATCCTTTATCCGCAGCCGGCGTCGAGAATTTGCGGGGCCCATTGAACATGTACGAGAAACCCTTAAACACTGCGATTATCTTCAAACTGAACCTTAGATTCAATTTCAATAAAATGTGTATGAGGCGAACATTGAATCTGTGTTGCCTTGGATTGTCAGTGCAATACACCTTTCGTGGAACGAAAGGTGAAATTTCAGTACAACGTCTTCTTTGACGTTATGTCACCGCTTCATTGCTATAGCTTTCATCACCCTCGTTGAAAAACGACCTTGCCATTGAATAGCGGCAATTCAACAGCCCCTCTATTAAGAATGGCGCTAATATCGAGAGTCGGACGGATTGGGCTGCCTCTTTTGTCTGCGATAAGTGTTCACTGCATCGCACCACAGACCGCACCACTTCCGCTTCCGCAGGTTCCTGCGCAGCGAAATGTACGCGACGGCGTGCGAGTTGGACCACGAGGACTGCGTCAAGGAGGCGCTCAACTACTTCCGCACCTGGAAGGAGAGCAAGGCGGAGAAAAGCCCGTAAGTGTTTTGTGCCGGTTATATCGCTTGGTTTTGGCACGAATACTCATTTCACAAGGATTGTCCGCTCGGCAAATCAACATGTCATGAATCGATTGATTGATTGGTTGATTGATTGATAAGTTCTTCGAAGCTACAAATAAATTATGAATGCACTTCTGTGTACGGTGACTACAGAGAGGACTTCATGCAAGGAGCGCACAAATTACAAACTACCTAATAGCACTACTAAATTGTTTCAAATGCGGTGGTTGATCTCTGCATCCAATGGCATCTTTTGCCACAATAGAACAAGTTGTGGACGTATCGTAAACACGGCCCCGTCGCGGTTCTAGTGGCTAAGGGACTCGGCTGCTGACCCGCAGGTCGCGGGTTCGAATCCCGGCTGCGGCGGCTGCATTTCCGATGGAGGCGGAAATGTTGTAGGCCCGTGTGCTCAAATTTTGGTGCACGTTAAAGAACCCCAGGTGGTCGAAATTACCGGAGCCCTCCACTACGGCGTCTCTCATAATCATGTGGTGGTTTTGGGACGTTAAACCCCACATATCAATCAATCATCAATATCGTAAAGACGAGATTTTCTATTGGTGGGTGTTGGCGCAGATGAACGTAGTCTGTTTCTTGGAAGCAGATATGTGCGTACAACGCTCAAGGGGCGCCTTCCGATTGCAGGGCACATCGTGGCTATTTCTCGGGAGTGCTAGCCCGCTTGCCTACCGATGACTGAATTGTTGTTGTGTTTCAACTCTTGTCGCAGCATCAAACCCAACTTCCGCTCCTTTGTGTACTGCACGGCGATCGCGAACGGCAACTACGATGACTGGCTGTTCATGTGGGACATGTACAACAAGACCTCCGTGGCCTCGGAGAAAGTGAAGCAGCTGCAAAGCTTGGCCTGTTCCAGGGAACCATGGGTCCTCAACAGGTGTGTGTCTTCTCTGTCAGCATTGGAGCATGGTCCACCAGGGCTGCTATAGACTCTCAGGCTGCGCTCCAGGTGAAAAAGACGCGCTGACTGCGGAACCGGTGGGAATTCTTGCTCCGCAGTCTTGGCCCGCAGCCACAGCTGCCAGTCGATGCATTTTTCACAAAATACCGGGGTCACATGGTGTAAGGCTGATCGCGATAAATCAGGATAGGCTTAAAGCTTTTTAACAGTGATTGGCTCACTTTTGCAGCTTGCGTGAAAGAGCCAATCACGATAAAGAAATTCAATCCAGATCAGGCTCAATCGCGATTAGAAGTGACCGTGTGACCGCAGTGCAATCCAGCAATTCCTATGCTCACCCGTGTCTGTTTACTTACTGATGTAATAATGTAACGGATATATGCCGACTTCGCAATCGTCGTTATCGTAACCATTTGTAGCTTAAAGGGGTCGTGAAACGGCTGCTTTACAACGACAATTCGGCACCATCGGCAGCTACATGCGCGAACTGTGTCATCAGCCCGAGTGGACCTGCATAGACGCTTTGCTTATCGAGGAACGCGGAACTCTATGGCATCTCAAGCACGCGCAAGAGGCGCTCATCGGCGCCTGCCATAAGCGATCCGCGTCCCACAAGGACGCTGCTTGATATGACGTCAGAGTTCAAGTTAGCGCCGATTGCGTATGACAAAGACGCCGATGAGTGTCCCAGTTGCACGCACACGCAAGTACCGAAGAGTTCCGCGTTCATCGATAGGCAAAGTATTACTTATGGTGACGTCACCTAGTTAGTGCGTGTGGATGCCGGTTGCTTTGCATTGTCGCTTTAGAGCGATCTTTTCACGACCCCTTTAAGTTCTGCAGCCAACTCGAACAGTTGGGTGCCTAAGACTTGAAGTTTTGCGAACAGCAGCACTAAGGAGTAGCTTGAATTCATTCGGCCACGTTTTTCTTTCTTTCTTTCTTTCATTTATTTCTGCGTACTCTAATACTGTTGGGTTGGCTATAAACGTTTGTATGCAGTACCTAAGTTACTGACAGGGATCGTGAAACGGTCGCTCCTCAAACGACACTGCATAACCGCCGGCAGTCACACACACTGACTAGGTGACGTTTTAGGTGACGTTTTAGGTGACGTCAGCGCAAGAAAAGTAGGCCTTCGTGAATGATTATCGTGGCAGGCAAAGCGTCCATGCAGGCCTAAAAATTGAGTGCAATGAGATGAACTGCAGCTAACGCAGTGAGGTTAACCGGAGAGCAAGTATCGGGTTTGATACCCTTCACTCGTGATGGGGTAAATGGAAACGGAAAAGTAAGAAAAATAGGAATGAGAGAAGGAGGGAACGATTGTGACACACACTGGAATGGCACAATCCGTCGACCGAGGTGGGTCGCTCGCAGCAACTTAAACAGCGCCTTCGTCATCACCTATTCAGCGCGTAAGGCTGCCGGTGGTTCTGCGCTGCTGTTTTAGGAGCGAGCTTTTCACGACTCCTTTAATCAACCATACCAAATTGCTTTCTTGTTTTTTTCGCAAGCTGTTGCGATCTCGCGCACACTTGGTTCCCACAATTCCTCGGCTGTGCGAAATGGCACCAATGCCAAGAGTAATTTGCTGATGCACTTTGGCTAGCTCCTTAGTACAACCGGTGTGAAAAGGTGTCGTGATAACGTTATCGTGATAATCGTTATCATGCGTGCGTACAGTGACTGAAAGGTAAAAGCCGCAATGCTGCGTAATATCTTTGCAGATTTGATTGCTTGGTTTTGGCCTTATCGGACGATCAACATTTATAGCAATGATGCGGTAACTGAAAACGTCCTTATATGCATAAATGTTACCACTATAACTCTGCCACGCTGACACGTACAGTGACGCTGCCGACCACGTTGTTATATGTATAGTCGAGCATGCTCTTGTGCCCTGAGCACTGCTATATTTTCCTTACAAATATATAGATAGGCCAATTTGCGGTGTTTACCTTTTCGAATGAATTTTCCTGCCATTCGCAGCAGTACGTGATAATAAATGGGCCCGGTTTTCGCAAAAGCGCTGATCGTATAACCAGGAGTGTGGCTCTGCATGTGATGCGGGGACAACAACAATAACAAAAAAAAAATCATGACCGACTCACGAAAGCCATGGTTATGCGTCCTTCGGTCAGCATCTGTTATCGCTTCGCCGGCTGCTCTGCGATTGCCGACCAATTATAGTGAAGTTAGAACAATTCTTCGCAGTGTGCAGTTGACGCAGATCGTATACCGCTGGTCTGTTGCTTGAGCGAAATCGAGTCATCCGCATGGGGGATTTCGCGCCCTCTTCCATCGAGAGAAAGGCTTAACCTTGATTTTTCCTTCCGGTGAGATCGCAGTTAAAAATACGTCTCTATGAAAGAAGCACCGGAGGAAAAAAATCTTCGGGCAGCATTTACTTCGCGGTGGGGTGTCAGAAACAACAGTCGTCCTGGCTCGCCGGGGGCTATTGGGTTCCCCAGAAGAAACTCGGCGCGTTCCATTAAACTTGAGGTGGCCCACTCGCCCATATTTCACGCGGTGGAAATGTTTTAAGAAAACAAATTCGCGCCTTTATCCAGCGCCCCTTCCCTCCTACCTCGCCGCTTCCTAGGCAACACGAGGACGGTGCTTCGATGGTGCGAAAGGTAAGCCGTCCTCGCATTTAGAGCCGAAAGCTGTTTGCACCTGCATTCCCTTTCACCGAAGAGAATGAGAGCAGTGAATCTGCGATCAAAAGACATTTTAAAAGGCGGAAAGCTGTTCTGCAAATTGCAGTAGCGAGTTTCCCCCCGAATTAACGTGGAGGTACAGCGGATCAGGCTAACGAGGTTGGGGAAATAACTTAGAGGCGCTTTATTCATAGCATGAACGAGTGTGCGCGTTATCGACCGCGAACGGTTGGAAGGCGTGTCTAAGTTGAAAGTCACCGGCTCGTTCCGCAATGCCGCTTTTTTTTCTCGTTTTGTGGCACTTTGCGCGCTACACCTGAAACCTGTCGCCGTATTGCGAATTGCATGTAGGAAAATGCGTTTTTAATTACAGGTGTGCATATATACGTACACTTGGAGCACGGAAGCCGCTGAATGAAGGCTTATCACATGTCGTATTCAAGTTTAGCGCATTGTTTAGTGTAGGTCGTGACACGAGTAGCCGGCGAGTGGCGTGGGGTACCTGTGATTTCCAGCACTTTTGGCAAGAGAGCATTCTGCAAGTTCTGCCCGCGGTGCAAGTCCAAATATGTTCTCTGTGGTCACTTTAGAACAAACTGTCTCGTCGCGGCAAGAGTATAGTGATTTTGTTATTGTCAACGCGTAATTTACTATTGCTGATATGAGAAAGAAATGTCTAGCGTCCCTTTAACAGCTTTAACGAGTAATGACGCTGTGTCTTCTCTCAGTTTCCTGATGAAGACGATCACGCCCGACTCCGGCGTTCGCCGGCAGGACGGCGCGGCGGTCATCAGCGCAGTCGCTTCCACTGTCTTCGGTCGCAGCCTCCTCTTCAACTTCTTGCTCGAGAACTGGGAAGCCATCTACAAGACGTGAGTGGCTTGTGAAACTTTAGTAACGCCTAAAACGTGGTGACCACGTGACAAATATGTGCATTCAATATTAGATCGTTATAAGCGTCACGGAGCTCTTCCGAGAGAAGCAGTAATGGCGGTACACAGTAAGTTCTTCACGCATGTGCATTCTACATGCTCAGCAACCAGGGTGCGGGCGCGCCCAATGCCGTAAGCTGACAATCTCTGTTTAGAACATAGCGTGGTGCGACCACCATTACCAACGGCCTTCAATATCGCGCAATGATTACACGGGCGCTTACTGTGTGGCTTGATCGCCTGCACAGTGTTTGTGTCCGCTCATATCTTGTTGCATATAGCGTATATTTTAAAAAAAGGTGCTCGCATTGGTGTGCATACTAAGCATGTATGTATACCTAACGCAGAAGCACGTCATACGGCCTAAAATTGCAGTGATCCGGTATTTAACTCTCTCAAAAGATAAAAGGAAATGTGCGGACCTGCGTGATCGGAAGTTAACAGAGCAATGGTCGAAAAGGTAACAGAGCAATTAATGGTCGAAACGGCAATCGCCACAATATGTGTCCTTTTTTTTTCTCTTCTTTCCGCTGCTGCAGCTATTCCGCCGGCGCATTCTCTCTTCCTCGCATCTTCGGTGCAGCCAGTGGCTCGATACATTCACGCTTCCAGCTGGAGATGGTAAGTCTCTTTTCTCCAAGTGCATGCATCACAAGATTAGAGACTGGTAAGGGTATACTTTCAAGGTGTACACCTTAAAGCTGTTACCATGTGTATAACTCGGAGAACGGCTAACACACCTCTAAGTTTTATTTTTAAGAAATTGTCCTACACTTTCCGGGGATTGCGCAGAACTGGCATGTGACTGATTTAGTGTACGTGATATAAAGGAATTATTCTTATTACTTGCGGTTCGTACGTGATATAGAAGAATTAGGCAGTGTACGTCTGTAGTTTCGAGTCGCTTCGAATTATTCTTATTACTTGCGGTTCGTTTTATTTATTCACTTAGGTAGGTTTCTTAACATGACACGCAGGTGATCATATTGCTCTGTATCTTTATACGAAACCTCCCGGCAACGCCGACGGCAAAAATGCGTTTGGACTGTTCATATAGTTGCCATCACTATATAATCTTGAAAATCGTTTCCATGATCCAAGTCGTTAATAGCACGCGTTGAGAAGCGCTTTTCATCATCACTACGTGGTTCTTTCTTTCTCGTGCTCTGAGGAACGCCGAGGAAATGGTAAATAGTTTGTGGCATTGTACTGTTACGTTGCACTTTCAGAACCCTGTTTACAGAGCGTTCTCTTCGTACTATATGTTATGCGACGAGCTGTATTCAGACTTCGTTAATATATTCAGCGCCAGTAACGGTACAATTTTTTACTTACGGAACGTAAGAGAGAACTTGACCAATGCTGATGTGTGAGACGTTGGAGAACAGTGGTTGCATTCATAGGCGTACGCTTAAGGGGGGCAGGCGCAGGGGGAAGAGAGGGGGGCGAAAAAAAGTTGACCCCATACATTGGCATGATATAGATGGGGTTTGACAAACCCTCGCCCCCCCCCCCCCGTAGGGCAACCCTGCGCACGCTTATAGTTGAATTCTGGTTTCGCCATATACACCGGCTGTTTTTATTTGTTTTTTTCACCCTCGTGTAGCTCGGCGTGTTCTACGAGAAGCACAAGGCGAGTGTGTCGGCGGTGGGCCGGACCTACAAGCAGACCGTCGAGAAGGCCGAGTCCAACATTCGCTGGAAGGAGAAGAACTACGCCCGGATACGGGACTGGCTGAACGAGAAAATAAAGTAGCCGCCCAGCCTCGCTTAGGCATCCTAGGTTATACCAAATTGATAAAACTGAGATGCGCTTTCTTTTTTTCTTCATTTGATGCCGTAGACATCCATTCGTCCGGCCGAATTGTATGCAGCTAAACGGAGTTCTTATATTGAAGACTATGTCTGCTGCCCTTCAGTCCTCTGTACATTACTTGAATTGCCCACAAAAAATTCCTACGGTGGCGTTCCTCGGTTCTGGTTTGCAGTTGAGGATTGTGCCGGGTGCGTTGAGCGATTGTGCACATTGTTCCGCAAGTAGTGCTGCCCGAACGCTCCTCGTATTTTCCTTTTTTTCCCCATCTGTGCGCATGCTGACCAATAGAAAACACGACCTTGTGATTGTCCTGCACTTGATGAAAAAAAAAAGCGTTTTAATCTGATTTTATTCCCGTTGACTATGCGCGGTAAGCTGTTAATGCATTTTATTGCACTTTTTATTATATGTGCGTTACGTATACGTGTCATTTCGATAGTGCCGATTGGATTTTTTTTACCTATGTGGAGGGACAAGTACGTGCTGCGACTTATTGCACTTGTTTTCACGCCCTCACAATTTCCTGGAAATGCTGCCTCGAATCAAAGTGGACGGTCGTAGCTGTTTCAGATAGACTTGCTGTAAATGTCAGTTCATGGTTCCTCCCCTTTGGTTTTAACTAAGGCGCCTTTGGTTTAAACTAAGGTCAAGTGACAGTCGCGGGTGACGTATTAGTAGCCTCACGGTCAAGGACGGCTCCAGGATTTTCTTACTGGGGGGTGTGGGGGGGGGCACTGACGACTAGCAGGTTTCGTCAGGGGAGCACGTAGACCGAGCAGCTATGCGTTGTGTTTGGACTCTGGTCTGTTGTTTTTTTTTTGGGGGGGGGAGGGAGAAGGAGCAAATGGGGGCCGGCGAAAATTTTAGGGGACTCCAGTACCCTCGTGTCCCCTGCCCCTCCGGGCTGCTCGTGGTGGTCGGAATGGCTGCACGAGGTGCAATCGCATCATTGTCACTTGTGTTTGCATATGTGTTTTGTTTTTGACAACATGGTTACACTTTTTTTCACACTTTGATGGTATTTCTTAGCACTGCACTTCGCTTGTTGATGACAATTTTATTTTAGAATTAATGTAAGCACACTGTATGCATATTCAGGTGTACACTTATTTTTCATTGTGGAGCTACAATACACAAGTTCTGTTTTTGCAGAGTTGTCGCAAGTTTTCCAGTCCGTGGTATGCACCATTGTTTGTGTTTTTTTTAAAAAGAAATAGTAAATCATTGACCCGTCTTAAAAAGGTTGTCAGGTTCGCATGAATATGTATGTACACTTTAAAACATTGCGCGTGGTATGCGAATGAATGCGCCACAAGCTTCCCAATGGCAGTCGTGCTTTTTCTATGGCGACAAAGTTGTACAAAAGTTGTGTAACATAACTGGCTTGCGTGTTCTTGGCGTAAGCTGAATGAATGCTGCGCGATTAACTACAACCGGGCACCAGTGTGAAAACGCGCGCAGTGCTACTTCGTTTAGTGTCGGCGCACATCTCCTTGCAAATGCCTTGCAGTTAACAGGAAATACGCCATACCGGGTTACTGCGCAGTGTCGGATTAGCAGGCTTGCACAACGATGGCATCTTTGCGCTGGTGTTGCTTCTGCCAGGTTCCCGGTGACAGCAATCACATTTTGTGCAAGCCATGCGTAGGTTCCACTCTGCGCGCACTACGCTTGTAAATCCTTTATATTGTTTAATTCATAGTTGTTTTGAGTGTGTATAATTCCTTAAGCTACGAAATATACATCTCGAACCACTACACATATCGCTGTTGGAGAAAGAATTTTGAGTGCACCGACTTTCGTGATTTTACCTCTGCTCTTGAGTGTACTTTATTGAATAGACTTGTTGATTCGTGGTACTTTCACGGCTTCGGCGGCGAAAGATGAGAACGAAAGTGAGTCATATTTCACCAACAGGGGTCGCTACTTGTCATCTGTATCATCCCACATTTTTGTCCTGTAAACTTATTGTAAATAAAGGCGATGAGCGTACATCATCTCGTGATTTCGATCATGTACTTTTTGATCGCGTACTTTTCGATGCGCGATAATTGAGACATGAACTGAAACTTAAGACGTCTAACGGTTGGTGCTAGGACCTGACAAGTTCTTTTTGTTTTCTGGTTATACCTTTAATTGGAAGGGTGACGGGGGGTAGGTGGGAATTTGCCGGGACATGCGGACCTCCTCTCTGGATATATATAATCAGGGGAGCCTACTCATACAGAGGGGAATAAGAATGAGATGGAGTACTTGCAGTATACACACGAACTTGTGACGGTTAATTCGACTGTCATTTTCGTTAAACCGGAAAGAGTATACAACCATTTATGGTGTTTTGCAAGTGCTAACTTCAAGGCAGAAACGTGGACGATGAAAAGATGAGAACATACCGATAGCCGATGGTCATTTAGAGTTGGAATGGGTGCCAAGAGATGGAGCGTAGACTAGGTCGGCTAACGGTTATGCAGAGCGACGAATTTAAGAAATTCACCGGCATCAAATGAGTTCCTACTAACAGCGCTCCTCTTTATCCCTTGCCTTGTCCGGTGTCTCACTTACTTTTTACATGCTACGTTATCAGTTATGGCTTACTGCGACAGGGTTCGATGTTTCGAGATCACTGGGAAAAGGACTTCAGCACAGATAGGCCAACGATGCATGGCAGGCCCGTAGCCAGCAATTTTTTTTTCTCTGAGAGGGCGTACTTGTGGATGACTTTGACTAGTTTAGAAAAACGCATATTTTTATTACTTATTTTGGACACCCCCCCCCCCTAATCGTATGGTGGTTTTTGGACGTTAAACCCCACATATCGATCATTATTTCAGACACCCCCTTTCATTTGAATTTCGAGAGGGGTGCAGAACGTGGTAGGCGCTGAATGCATAAGTGGGCGTCAAAGTGAAGCACGTTTATTTTGCGACGAAATTTGCGCTCCAGGACGTCATGTGCGGCATTCTTTTTTTTTTCTATTTCGTAGAGACATTTGTCGTACAGCCAACATGTTGTGCGGCTTTGGGTTTGGTGACCGTTTTCTGTCTACCGACTCTTTGAATTGGTAAAGTGACCTGGTTACAATTTAAAGGAACAGTAAAGAGAAATTTTTTTTACTGTCTTTTGCGAACAACCAAGTTACAGTTTCACAATGCCGCAAACACCGCTCGGAAGATCCTTGGTAACCGAAAAAACGAACGAAAAGAAAAGGCAGGTATGGCGACACCACCTTGAAACTATCGCGCCAAACAGCGTGACGTCATGGATTTTGGCGGCCTTTACGAGGCTAGAGCACGAGGCCGCACGTAGTTCCTAACGGCAAAAATGAAGTGCGTTGTCCTTGCAGTCGGCCTTATAGACTTAATATACTAAATTTCTAGACGTTAGTACAGTGGCTAGAATAGGGTTCTAGCCACTGTAACGTTAGGCTCTGCCCAGATGGCGCTGCGAAAAACGCTGCCACCAGCGCTCTCATCGCCGCGGTGGCCGTAATCGGGTAGTGCAAAAAGACCCGTCCGCAAACTAGCGCGCATAGGTGCTCCTTTATTTCTTTTTTTTTTCGTTTGTGTTGAGGCGTGGTTTCCTGAAAATCAAGAACCTGGCAAGCTTGTGTCCGTCCAACATCGCTTCAGAAAAGTGGGAAGCTCATCAAAGCGAACTGCGGTACGTACAATGCAAAAGATCGGGTAACACGGTCACGGAAAGTATGCGGTAGCATGGTAACGTAAGAAGCACGGTAACGTACAAGCTAAACGCCCCCAATGCCGGTCATGATTAAACTGAAGTCGGCGCGGGCACTGCGCCATCGTGCATGTAAAGTTGGCTTCGCCGTGTAAATTTGAACATTTGGCGTCACTTTGAACCACGTGACAGCACTCGCCGAATAGTGGCGTGAGCGGCGGTAGGAAAAGGTATAGACGTCAAGCCACGTGCGTCAAGATTTGCTCAGGCGTCACTGCGAAAAACGCTACCATCGGCGCCCTCATCGCCACGCCGGCCATAAATGGGTAGTGCATAGAGAGCCGTCCGCAAGCGAACGTGCATAGGCCCTCCTCATTCGTAGGTGTTGAGGCGCGGTTTTCAGAAGATCAAGGACCTGGCAAGCTTCTTCCTTCAATCCAACCTCGCTTCATAAAAGTAGGCAGCTCACCAGAACGAAAAGCGGGCACAATGCAAACTATGTTTCATTTATTTCGGCGTACTGCAACTGGCAAGTTAAGTGCAAGAGAGCATCGCATCGCAAGAGAGACAAGCACTCCAACGGGCGTTTTGTAGCGCCCAAATGCGTTAAACTTGGGCGCACACATGATGCCAAAGCAATGAAGTGCATACACGAGCAATCTATGCGGTCAGTGGTGCGATGCTCGCTTTATCCGGCACGAATGGCTTTGGTGACTTTCGCTTTGCAATTGCATTCTCCATCGATTTCTCGCTTCCTGTGCATTGAACTGTTTTATTACGCACGCTCGAATGTCCTGTTGACGGTTGTCTTCCGTTCTCCCGTTTGTATATACTCCAAACGGAGATACATGCGTGTCGACACTTTCAGTGTACAACAAAAGTCAAAACCGATGCCTCCGAGATCGCTCCGGTAATCGCGGAGACCAACGGCAATAAAAACTGCATAATTGTGGTCGCGATCATTTTGAGATTTACGTGTATGACGCACGTGTTCGCATTTTCTAGTTAAGCCGGGACTTAAAGCCCTCAAAGCCCTACGTGCGTTAATGCTGTGTGGTGGCGACAACTTCAGATTATCGGTGGTCGCGGCGTGTGCGATGTTTATCCAGGGCGTCACCTGTCTACTGTTGCACGTCATGCACCGCGGTCAGAGGGTCTGTCAAGCTTCATAATCAAAGTTACCACGGCCCTCCGTCAAGTCTACTCAAAACAATAACAGGAGACCTACATTATAGCACCTACTTAAACGAACGGCTGTGGAGAACGCGAGTAATATCGCTTACCCAACACGTTCGCAATGGCCTGTATTTAGTGCTCTCGCCCTTCTGCTTTGCGAAAGCTGCAGAAATCAGTAAAACTGAAGTCAGTTACGTCATCGGCAATACACAAGACAACAGTAGCGCAGACTGAGATCTTTTTTCGTAGAGCGCGGAGTGGTTGCGCCTGCTATAGTTTTCACCTTCGTTCAGGCGGGTGAACCAGCAAGCACTTCACGACGGTACGGTGATGCGTCCGACTAGCGGAGGGAAATTCGTAGCTCTTTTCTGAGGGTTCAATGAGCTAAAACACCTAATATTTAGCTCAACCGTTGTTTCGTATGCTGTAGTTGCACCTGATTGCGCAGCAAACTGTGCAAGGTAGTGGGGCTGTGCACTACTCAAAACTGCGTCGACAGGTTGCGCGGCATGTCCGCAAAACTCCAGAGTCTGACGTCCCATACTCTGCTATCTAGGTCTCTCTGCTGCTACCTAAAGCATACCTAAGGTAGAATATGCAATAACCCTGGTAGGTGTTTTGTGCAGTAACTCTAATGTGCGAAACTCTATGACGCCAATTTGAGCTGGTTTCGGTTCTGAATTTAATTTATTTCAGAAAAAACTTTTAAATTACCTTAAATTATTTAAGGAAAAACTATTTTGTTTTTAAAATAATTTTGAGTTCAAAATAATTAACGCGTTGGTTTTTAGCACTTTTCAATTAGCCAAAAACGTTTTTCTGCCTGGCAACCACCATGACCTACTACACTCCTGACCTGTTCAGATAGCGGGGTTCCTATGGGAGCGCGTGTCCCCGCTCTCGTTCAACCGCTCACCATTGGTGGCGCTACCTATAACCTGTTCGTCTGTTTCTTTACGGTTGTTTTGTAGGCGCTGGTATAAGAATGCCTGCATTCTGCAGTGAACTGGCGGCATATATGTGACTATTTCTTCCCATACATTGCTGGTTAAGCAAGGTGTTCAGAGCGCTTGAGTATTTATAGCACACTGGTTGACAAACGTGGGAACCCGTAGATTTACACGATGTAGGGCAGCCTATGCGTGGTCGCGTGCATTTTATTGCAAAAAAATTCTGAATGTCTTTTAGTATTATTATTTCTGAATAATTCTAAATTTTGGATCATAAATACGCACTACGAGTGCTTTGTTGGTCAAAATTTGACCACAAAGAGTGAAGATGACGTCAGCGAGCAGGTGCTGACTAGCGCCACGCCGCTCGTAGGTGACGGCCCTAGCGGCAGAAGGTATGAACTAGAACGTGGGCGCTGGAAGAGGTGCTCTCTGGGCAGGTCAGGAGTGTAGTAGGTCATGGCAACCACAACTTTAGTTGCGTTGATCGACGAGTAGTGGCGCTAGCGCGCAGACGCGAAGACACTTTTCGTTTGTTTTTTGATTTCGTTATCGCTGGGGGCCCTTTCAACTGACGTGTACCGGTTAGGTGTATGTGGCGGCGGTAGCGCTCTTCGGTGCGGTTTGGGTTAGCAGTGCACATACGGATTTTTCTGTTTATCAGGGTCTTAGGGACCCACGACATTGTTAGCCAAACATGCTCGGCATGCTAGATGACCTCAAACGCATGAATAAACGGCAGGTAAGCACAGCGTTGCATTTTCACGCATGCTCCCGATGTGCGCTTATTGCGGTGACGACTTGTTCACCTGTGTAAATACAGTATACATGAACTTTCTGCCTGCTCGTTTAATGTTATGGAAGCGGAATGAGCTACCCTTAGCATTCTACGCTTTTGTTCTTGGTGTGAAGTGCTTCTTTTGGTTTGAGTTTCACCAAAGTGGCCCCAGTGGGGGAAGCCGGGCACTGCCAGATGTTTTTCGCTGCGAATGTCAGCAATTGCGCGGTCGTACACCCTGTTTCAATAATATTACGTGGCACTACAGCACTCTATGTAGTCAATACTTTTCTTCTGGTTATCTTACTGTCTCGTTACTGTTTTTAAGTGCATATTTTAATATCGTGCATCTACGAAGGCACGAAATAGCCTGAAGGCTACATTCGACACCCAATATTCGCATTCTCTCACTTTCGTTCGTGCAGTGTGGACAAGCGTACCAAGTGAAATTCAACCATACCGTTTCCACTTTTTTTTTTTTTTTTGACGGATTGCTTTGCTGGCTTCTTGCGCTTTATCGGTGCCTTCGCTTGCAACCATCTCCCGCTTTTCTGCGCCTTAATTATAACTGTGTCAACGTGCCAACCTGTTTGATTGGGCTAGTTATTTTTGCCTGACCTTCACATTTTTGTCCGCAGCTTGTATACCAGTTTTTAAACTTTGGTATGATCGTGTCGTCTGCCCTGATGATATGGAAAGGTCTCATGGTCGTCACCGGCAGCGGCAGCCCCATCGTAGTCGTGCTCAGGTAAGCGCCAGCATTGGACGGGTTCATATTAATATGCCATATCGACAATATAAAAACAAGAACTGTAGAAGTGTTGGACACGCACCACGGGACTGGAAACCAATGCACTAACTTTCAGGTGTGGCAGCGTAGCCGACTGCTTTTGTACGAAGCCCTGCAATGGAGGCGTAACATATGTAACCAAACCACATTCATGGGAAAAAGCATAACCTGTGCATGTATTGTCATGGGCCCACCACTTTTACATGCTTAAAGTTACAGCACATCAAACACATTCTAGCCTACATGCTTCAGTTCATGATTTTGCTTTTTTTTTTCCCAAGGTTCCTCGAAGTTTTATGTTATTGCTTTTACACAAGTTGCCTTGTCTGTCCTACTGCATTTCTACCGTGCAAAGTTGCTAGCCGCTGCACAGCTCTGCTGACACTTTATTGATAAAGTACTACGTTAGTACCTACCCTACTGAAAACTTGTTAGTTTGTTACATTAAAAAAATGTTACAAAAGAGCATTTCTGTGGTGGCACAAAAACATAGAATACTATGTTAATATATATCTTGGTTGGCAAAATGCATAGCGAAGAGAAGCACAGCAATCGCCAGGAAAGAAAAAAACAGGTTGTCTGGTTTCTGGTCTAAAAATTTGGTTATGTTGATACTTGTGCAATCCTCAAATATTGCATGAACATACCAATTTATGCTTCACAAATGATGATTCGCTGAAAATAGTTCACCCAATTCGTTCTGGAGTATGGCTTTTCAGTAGAGAAAGTCTGCCTCCCCCTAGCCGTTGGCCGGAATCCCTTGATAAAAGGCAGCAGCTATGGTTTCACTGATGATGCCTTGCTGAACGCTGGGGTCTGAACTGCAGAGCAGGGTTTCCTAGAATTCTACTGTGTGTGAGCTGTCATACATATCAAAACCATCCAGACTAAATTTGCTGCCTTGTCACAAGATTTGCACTATGACTTGAATACTTTTTGGTTCCACTTGCTGTATAGCATGGAGTTCGGGAAGGCCCCAGTTTGTAATTTTCACTGCATAACCTTCTCTTTATTACTACACGATCCGGTCGCTTCTGGGTATACTTGCCGATTTAGCCTGTAGTGGACTGTGATTTCTTCCGTTTGTAGTTTCAGGTACTTGGAATGCCCCGCCGCGGTGGTCTAGTGGCTAAGGTACTCGGCTGCTGACCCGCAGGGCGCGGGTTCGAATCCCGGCTGCGGCGGCTGCATTTCTGATGGAGGCGGAAATGTTGTAGGCCCGTGTGCTCAGATTTGGGTGCACGTTAAAGAACCCCAGGTGGTCTAAATTTCCGGAGCTCTCCACTACGGCGTCTCTCATAATCATATAGTGGTTTTGGGACGTTAAACCCCACATATCAATCAATCAGGTACTTGGAAGGTTTCGGGGGTCAACTGGTGAGATGTGAGGTCATCGAATCAACCTTCTCTTACCCTCTAAGTCTCTAAAGAACTTTGCAGTGTTATGTAATGACTGTTAAAAAGTATTCAGATTTTACCATAAAGTGAAGTAGCAAGAAATGGAATGCTATAATAAGTTTAAAGTTAGTCCATTCTTGGCCTGACTGAAACTACTGCCGAGCTAAAGCATTCTCAATAGACAAACTTTCTAAAATAATGTGTTCAACACTGCATGCTTTGCAATTTGTGAACCACACTTATAATTTTTTTTCCATCACGGCCAGTGGGAGCATGGAGCCAGCATTCCACCGCGGGGACCTGCTCTTCCTGACAAATTACAAAGAAGATCCCATCCGCGTGGGCGACATCGTAGTCTTCAAAGTGGAGGGCCGTGACATCCCAATCGTTCACAGGGTGCTCAAGCTGCACGAAAAGTAAGTCTGACTTATGTGAGGCAGTTGCTGAAGAAATGGGTTCGGTTGCATGTAAAAATTTCCAGGTCCCTCTAATGCTCTTCTGGTGAGGGCATTGCTAGGACAGTGTTCTGTGACTATCACTTTTGATCGCAGCGTTACTTTGTGGGCAAGGAATATAACACCTAAAACTGTCGGAGTGGAAGCTTCCCACCTCTTCTCGATCAGCCGATCACTGCACACTGAAAGCGATATTTGTGAAACTGAGTCTCTGAATGCGGCCCTTGGAATAGTTCATAGGAGCTGGAACAATTCTTGTAGGTGGACTCGTGTTACATAGTCTCAATACACTCAAACCACGATATAAAGAAATATTGCTTATAACGAAGTAAATGAAAAGTACTCTTGCAGCAGATACAGGGCCTTTATACCTTTATAATGAATTTTCAGATACAACGAACCTATTTTCGTGCAAGATGCAACTTTGTCGTGATGAGGTTTGAGTCTACATATTGTATTTACTCGCATAATAGGTGCACTCTTTTTTTTTTTTTTTTCAGAAAATCCGGCTCGAAATTAGGGGTGCGTCAATTACGCTGGGTAAAATTTTTGAAAATTTTTTAAACTCCGTTCTGGCACTTTAAATCTGCACATTTGTCAAGTAAAAGGTGACTTCATCGTTTACCAATTAATTCAGCATAAAACAGACATACCTACATACCTTTTAATGAACAAGCGAAAGCCGTCAACTGCACACACACGTAAAATTTATTTACACAAATGTCGTAGGTATTCCTCCTTTTTCCTATTCCGAGTCGGAGAGCACACATTTATCCTTGCCGAGCGGGGATTCCTCATCCGCACCTCACATGTCATCTTCATTCGCATCCAGTGCGTTTGGGATACCTGTCTTCTTGAAGCTTTTCCTGGCGACTTTGTCTTAGATTGCCTGCCACGCTTCCACGATCCAAGCGCACAGCATTTTCACAGTCGGCGTTTTAATCTTACCACCTGGAGTCAGGTGATGTTGTCCTCCAGCCATCTATAAGGTGTACAGCCTTCGAACATTGTCCTTGAAGGCTTATTCAAGGACACGTCCAAAGGCTACAGTATCGATGTGAGGCCGCCCGGAATCACTGCCAGATCTGTGCGCAGCTCCTTTAGCTCATCTCGTACGCAGTCTACTAGGTGTCCACGAAAAATGTCCAGGACAAGCATGGACGGGAGCAACAGACCACTCGGCCGCCGACCCCAGACTGTTTTCATCCAATTCACCACGAGTTCTGCGCTCATCCAGCCTTTTTCCTGGGCTCTGATTTAGATGCCTTGAGGAAAATTTGCCTTTGGGAACGTCTTACGTTTAAAAACGTAAGGTGGTAGCTTGCGCCCATCCGCTGTCACTGCCAGCATTACGGTGATCGTTGTTTATCAGCACCAGACGTTCTGGCGATGACGCTCCGTGCACCTTTCTCCTCCCCTGTCGTGTTCCGCGGCATATTAAAGCAAATGGGGGTCTAATCAGCATTGCCGATCTGGGACAAAATGAAGTCTTTCTGCTGTCGGAGCTTTATAACGAAACGGTGGAAATTCACCACTTTCTCCTCATATGCTGCGGGCAAACGCTGGCGCATGGTGGTCCGCCTTTGCTGTGCAAGGCCATGGCACCGCATGAAACGAGGTGTCCATCCGGAGCTGGCTTTGAACACTTTTGCTTCGATGAGCTGCGCTCAGGCTATTCTGCGCACCTCAGTCTGCACAATATCCAATGACACAGCATAGCCGTCTTGTTGTAGCTCCCGTATATGCCAGACCAGTTCCTCTTCAACGTTCAGATACCTGCCGTTTTTCGCACCGCGGATAGCTCGTGGTGTCTTCTTTGTCGCCTTAAGTTTTTCTTCCTGATCCTTCAAGTACCGAATACTGATTTTTCCAACACCGAAATGCCTGCTTGCAGCCCGGTTGCCGTGTTCCAGTGCGTACTGCACTGCCTTCAGCTTAAATCCAACCATGTAGCTTGCGTATGTCCCCATGGTAAAACCAAAGTTGAATACACGACCACAACATACGCACACCGCTTGCAAAATGGCGTTTCTTTTCTCTGATGGTGGTGATGGCGATCGAGTCGACGGCGTTGTACATGTGACCGCCAAGGAGTGCGGCGATTTGGGAGTATCAGTAATTGATGGAACAGCCTTTCTTTTTTTTTCGCTCATGGACGCTTTTTTTGTTTTATTTCGACAAACACGTTAGTTACGTCGTTTCACTTCAAATTTTTTTATTTGCTCGTCGATTTGCCTTCTATTTTTCTTCACGGTACGGGGACCGCGTTCTAACCTTCTATTTTTCTTCAGGTTACGGGGACCGCGTTCCAACTGTACCGCTGGGGGGTAGAATCATTTCTGATCACGGCCAAGTTCGAGGTGCACCTATTATGCATGGAATTAAAAAAATGAACTTTTTGCGGCCAAACTAGGGGTGTGCCTATAATGCAAGTGCGCCGATTATGCGAGTAAATACGGTGTATGCAAATAGTTTCTTCTTTGGACCGACATGAAAGCATCTTGAACTTAGTTCGAAATATAAAAATTTCACTTTGAAGCGATAAAGAACAAAATTTTTGCCACCAAGATTTTCACCTACATTGATAGTTTGAATGATGAATGCTCAGTCGTCACAACCTTCACTTCAGGCGGCAACTGGAGGAGAATAATTAATTAAATGTTTTTTCATACACTGCAGTGTTTGGTGATGACGCCTTGAGCAGGAAGATGTAATGTCTGGCGATGCTACAATACCGAAAATGGGCATGCCTGCTTTCGCCCACATCTCTCGACTCACTGCGCTGCCATTAGAGTTCTTAGAACCATTACAAACAACACTAGCAGCAGACAGTGCTCCCGGCTGGGGTAAAGCATCGGCACTTTTGTGAAAGGCGACAGAGAGGGAGAGAGAAAAGAAGAGCTCAGGACCATGTCCACCCTGGGTGCTCCTCGGAAAATGTGACGTAATGGGTCTCGCTCGTCTAGAGCCGCCGTATGCTAACAACCCACCAAATACATCCGACTGTTCAAAAATATGTGAAATAAACTGTTTGTCGGAAAAGCCACATCTTCTTAGTACAGTCACATCTCATTAATTCGAACATGCTTAATTCGAACTCGCACTCTGGTCTTGTCAAAGCTATGTGTATTCCAATGGGCGAAAGTACCGTGTAATTCGAACGCACAAGCACTTGTGACAGTTAATTCCAACATACCACGCTCCGAAAATGCTCTCAGTACCATGCCCAATCCCGCGACGGCACCTCCGACTTGTCAACGCTGCGCACGAAGAAGGAAAAAAAGAGAAGGCTGTGGTGAAATCTTTGCTCTCCCTCAAATGCCGATCTGAGACGCGCCTGTGTCACGCTTCTCCATTTTTTGTCCCTGCCACGTAGAGACCCTTCTCCTTTCAATGCCGTGCGCGAAGAGAGAAAGGGGAAAAAAAAGAGAAAGCTGTCGCGGAGTGTGGTGGTGAAGTGGTTAGAAGAGGAGAAAGGCATCTAATTTCTGCTGCCTGGTCGGGAGCACGGCGCAGTGCCTGTCGCGGAGTGTAGGCTCGTCGATCTGCAACAAGCCGGTGCCACACTTCCCCGTTTCCGTCCCTGCCATGTAACATAACGTAGAGACCCTTGTCCTTTCAGTGCCGCGTGAGAAAAGTGCAAGAAAAAAAAAAAGTTGCCGTGAGTGTTGGTTCTCTCTCAAATGCCAATCTGCTCCTCCCCCTGCGTGGAGATGCTCCTCCTTTCTAGTCATGTGCTGGCCACGCCTTGGCTACGGAGCAGAGGGTAGCAGCGGAGACACAGTCGTCGTCTTCAGAGAGTGTTGATGCTGGACTTAGCTGCGCGCTACTTCTCTTGCCAGGAGAACGCTGACGCCGAAGTTAAAATGCTTTGCAAACTGCGTGCGAAATTTATTGACTTGCTGCAAGGTGGAAGCAAACGTGTACAGACGTGCATCACTGATTGCTTTAAATAATGACGGATGTTCTGCGATTTGTGAATGAATGTATGTCTTCTGAAGCTTCCCTCTCATGTGTTAGCTCAACGCACATGCGCCACTGCATGGTGAGCCCTCCGTTCATTTAGCTTTCATTAATTCGAACTTCTTTTAACTCGAACAAATTTTTGGGCCCCTTCGAGTTCGAACTATTGAGATTCGGCTGTACAGCTTCGGTGTTTTAGTCAGTTCTGGTTTTGTTCAGTATCCCTTTAAATCACAAAAGCACACTGATTCTGAAATAGCCAAGTGAAGGCCTTAAAACTATTCAGTTTAACAGACAAGCATCATAGAAGAACCTTTGCAGACTTCGCAATGCATGGCTTATATCTTACACTAAGATAACTGCCTCTTGAAGTCGTAACCATTAAAAGCTTCTGCATGTCTGCCACATGTGAGCAGCTCTAGCAATAAGAAAAAGAGTGCTCTCAACTTAATCATATTGGTGTGTTCAACTTTTTGTGGTTTCATTCGAAATGAAAGCTGTCGTGAATCGGCATGATGCCGCTGACATCCTGCTCACCTTTCAATGGCATCCTGCCTTCATTGCTGGTGCTGTCAAGGCTGCAGCACAGTTCTCCACAACAAGGTGGAGAACTGTGCTGTCTTATAATGATGACTGTCTTACAATGATGCCACTTATTTTTCTGTTTTGTTCGGAATTTTCGTTTGTAATATGAAGGAAATCGCATTACTTTATTTGCTACGCTACGATTGTGTCACAGGCTGTTTTTTTTTTTGTTTCTTTGGCAATCTTATACAAGTGCCACAGTATGCGACTCTGTCAGGCCAGTACCGCTGAAAGGGATATGAGGTATAGTTGTTACATAAATGCAATGCGGCTTTATCTGTTTCTCCAGCCACCACTCGTGAAGTCTGTAAAGATAGTTATTGCCAGCTGGGTATGAGCTTGGAACATTCCTTCTCACCAGCTAGGGCAAGAGCGTAATGTTTGACGGTATTCCAGCGATCTCTGAACGTTACAGCTGCTTGCAGTATAAGTTGACGGCGCTCATCTGTCTGCCATCTGCAAAATAAAACGAAAATTGCAATTCATGCCACTTAAAAGGGAGATGTTTTGACGCCAGTTCAAAGATATTTGCGACAATTTTTTTTTTAAAAGAGCCACATGCCTAAACTGAAACTAGGCTAAATTTCTCGGTAATACAAAGCACACCCAGATGCCTTTAATTTCACGAACACTTCTAATCAAAATGGGGTCATTCTTGATTCTAACATGGACTCAAAAAGGCAGCACAAAGTTTTGCAGCTGTTGCGATCAAACTAAGCCACATTTACTAAACCAGCTTTGCATTAATAATTGTAATCAATACTTCTAACATGGTTTCATCAAATCTTTTCCATTTCTGTCTCATTTGCTTTGCTATTGTGCTTACATTCCACAATTAGTTTTTCTCGTGCAAGTTGGCACTTACGTAAGGACGTGTTTATCTAGGACAAAACTCGGCTGACATGTACAAGCTTCCTTATACACGTGCAAAATAATTAAAGGCTACGACCGCAACCTTGCCCTCACCTTCCCAACTCATGACTTGTCACAGCGAGGTCCCTGTGGCCTCCTAGTGCACACACCTATGTTCACTAGCTTAGCATGGTTGCGCAGAGCTTATTTTCATGATGTCTTATATTTCTTTCTTTACCTTGCACATTAGGGCCGATGGGTCCGTGAAGATTCTCACCAAGGGCGACAACAACTCTGTTGACGACCGAGGCTTATATGCTCCTGGCCAGATGTGGCTCGACAAAAAAGACATTGTCGGCCGGGCAAGGGGGTGAGTTATGACTTCTCTGCAACACCAGTTGCCTGTGGTAGCCACAGCTAGCCTGTTTATTTTCAAGCTTTCGTTCCTCTTTTTTTTTACTGTTTTAAGAGACTCTGATGCAAGAGACAAATGGGTATAAAAAGACACCTGTGGGTCTGCTTAGAAACTTTAGTTGATAAGAAAAAACGCGTACCCTGCTTATACAAGATGCCTCTTAAGAAAGACAAGATTTGCTCCCAACGCACGTCTCTTATGAAGGAGTTCAAGCGTATGTAGCCCGTTATGGAGCTTATTCAGTATGGCAGGATTTCCATTCTTATTCAGATGTAATCTATGAACTTCGATGCAGTAAAGATACTGCTATATTTTTTGCCCTTTTACCTTATATAATATGCTCCTGCCACCTATTTAGATTGTTTGAGTGAAGTTCGCACTGATTCTGTGCACTTATTTATACATAGTTGAGGTGATCAGGTGTTAAACCCCATGTTTGACTCTTGCATTCTTGTTGGAGAGTATTGGGTGACGGGTGTGTTACACATTGGTCAGCAAAAAATGTGGAGCTCAGTCAGACTGACGCACGGAATATAATTTGCCCGCAGAGATCACTCCGACTTAAACTCGCCAAAATGTATCTTAAGCGGACTCGCACCAGGTGAAATTATATTAAACCAGACTCACTCACCCAAACTCATCATAGTATTGCTCACTTGGGCTCACTCAGACCCAGACTAACGGCTCGCTCTGAGCCTAGGCGAGGCGTCTTGTTCGTTGACATATGACTAGCTTCTTTGACGATGGCTTGAATTCTCTGTAACAGCAAAGTCTCGCAAGATTGGTGCTTTACTTGGCACATTTTGATCTTGTACACTTCAGTAGTGGCTGTAATATAGTAAGGCTATCCTTTATTGAAAGAGATAACGCGCAAGATAATTTCAGAGACTTCCCATCAAAGGATTTGCAAGTTGGAGGTTGAGGCAACTCACTCCCTAGCCACCCCCTGTAACTGATGCATTTAGTCAATAATTATTGAGCTGGCATATGAACGCTAGTGCATTCAAATATGTGCGAGTAAACGTGTGTATAGGCGCAAGCTTGTGTGAGGTTAATAGTAATGCTTAATTAAGCAGTTGTCACCACAGGCTGGCAAAAAACGTGGATGAGCTCATTCACTCATGAAATATAGTTTGAGCTTGGGGCCTACTTAGATTCAAGCTCACCGAAATTTTCCCAGCCGAACTCGCTTGACTCGCGGCCTGATCTGAGCCCGAATGAGTCAATTCGTGAATGAGTTTGGCCGACCTATGGTGTGACATTGCAAAGCTTCGTAGACATTTTGCAAAGGTATGCCACGTGTGACTGAGGAACACTACCATATACAGTCAACGTCCGATTTCCCGGACCCTCAAGGGATTGCGATAGCATCCGGAAAAATGAATGCAGCGAGAACACACTTTTTAATAGGTATTTTACGCTGACGGAGAACATTGTGGCAGGAGTACAGGGTTCTCATTGGAATTCAGCAAATTCAGTGTTAAGGTGGCTTTGAAAAGAGCTGAAAGAAAGGAAAAAAAAAGTGTGATGTGGCCTGTGCTGCCGCATTTGTAAGCACTTAGGCACAAAAAAAAGTAGCTTATATTTCTTTGCACGGTGTTCCACTTGCTTGCGATGATGTTTGCCTCAATTTCAGTTAACGTAATGCTGTCGCTGTACACTGATGACAATACCGTATTTACTCACGTAATCTTCGCACTCGCATAATTCTCGCACCCCCACATTGCCCAACAAAAATATGATTTCTTTTTTTCCTCCAGTAACTATCGCATCTCCGAAAACTGCCGCAGCAATGTCGTGTGCTCGTTCCAGCAAATGATGATGATAGCGCGTGCCATCTCTTAAGCATCAAGCGTACTATTATTGCACAGAGATTCAATCCAAGCCAAGCCAAAGTGGCAAGTGCACGTTGGGGCGTGTTTTGTATGTTGTGTCGGTAATCTTGTCACGTTATGGGGCGATACTGAAGCTACACGGTTGCTTTCAAGTTGAAAGTGATAGATCATGCACTAAACAACGGTAACAGGGCCGTTGGCAGGCGCTTCGGAGTCTACAAGTTTTGTGTTCACTACTGGGGACAGCAGCTGAAAGCCACGAAGGTGCGTTGGGCCTGTTGTGTGCCTAAAACTGGGATTGATGGTAAACTTTATTTCTTCAGAAGGAAACTGCGGACAATTTCGTTAAATAGCCATCAGCCCAATACTGACGTCCTACACTTACCTTTTGGGGGCTCCTGTTGAGCGACAAACGCTACCACTACGCCCGCCACGCCCACAAGCTTTGCGTATAATAATCTAATTCTCAAATATTTGCTTGCACTTTTTGTGTCTCAAATAAATCTTGCCTTGTGTTGAACCTGTACATTTATTGTTGAGGTAAGTTTCAATTAGTACTTCTCAAAGCTTGCTGTTAGTTGCTGGTGTGCGAATCTAGATTTGCGACCGCTTCGTTTTCTTTCTCGCTCTGTATGTTTTCGTGAAAAGTTTTTCTCGCGCAATTCTCGCACCCCCCAATTTTGCATCGGTTTTCTTCCAAAAAAAGTGCGAGGATTATGCGAGTAAATACGGTAGTCAGTGCTCAGGCCAACTTCGAGCTTGTTGGCTGTGTAGGCACTACCTTTTTGATCTTGGTGTTGGAGTCTTCTGAATCCTCCGTAACTTGACGAATGATTTCATCATTGGTCAATTTCGTACACAGCTCAAGGTCTTAGTCAGCGTCGGCGGAGCACTCAAGGGTTATCTTGGCTGAAATCGAAACACCGGCAAAGTGCACGGGTGAAAGTTAGTTGCACGCGCTGTCCACTCCAGGCGAGACGGCTGACCGTCTCAGCATCCAGTATAAAGCTCCCGTAACGAAAACAGTTTGGAGGGTCTGCTGCGTAGCCGCCTTCCACGAGCCTGCAAGCATGCCGACGACAGACTATAGTCCAACAGTGTAGCTTTTCCCTCTGTTGGAGCACAGGCTGTAAAGCATCATGCGGCCCTAAGCTACGGCTGGCAACGGATCGGCATGCGCTGGATTGCGGCATTTTCGGTTCTGAGGGTACGCCAGCCGTGGAGCAGTGGGTTCGAGGGTAAAAAAAAATAAAATGGCGGCATCGATAGTGACTTCGAGTCTGTGGTTAGCAGTAAAAAGTATGGGAAATTGTGTGGCGAACGCTATGAACGTATGGAATTTCGGACTATTTAATCCATTCACTCTAAGGGGAACTTGGCGGTGCCACAGATGAGTTCGGAAAATCGGGTGTGTCCGGAATTTCGGGCGTCCAAGAAATCGGACGCCAACTGTAAATCGGTACAGTAATTAGCTGTATGTGGAAAACAAGCCTCCAGAGTTATATTTATCACTGCAGGACATCAATCGTTTATGAATGCCCTATTGAATGTTTGTTTGAATGTTTGTTCATTGGGATCAATTATGAGCAACTGTGTACTCGGAGCTTTTCTCTTAATGCTTCAACTCTGTTCCTTTTGCATTCGGTGCAGACCATTGTTAAGGGGAGATGCGAGTCGAAAAATCGCGTTTTTAGCAAAATTTTTCGTATTTCTGATTTTTATTGCATTGTAATCTTCAAACCTTCTTCTTTCATCTGTGAAAATTTCAAAACTAAATTCGAACCGCAAAATGCTAAAAAATGTGTATGAAGGCATCGCGGTGGCTCAAAGTTTCGTGAATTTGCGCCGATATTGGCCATCTTTGACTGCGCGCTGCTCCCCGTCGCAGTGCCGCCCGCCATCGCGATCGGTTGGGAAAGTTGCATCCGGCCTTCTTCTTACAGCTCGGACGACCGCCAGTTTCGTACGTGGGCAAAAAAAAAAAAAAAAAAAACGAGGCCTTTTTATTACGTGGTTTGAGCGGTTTGAAACGCGCGGCACCCTAAGCCGCATCGCCATTGGCTACCGAGTCATTGTCAGCTGTGTTGGTGGCGGCCATCGGCATTTGGTTTGTCTGCTTTTCTGCGCGTCTACGCATATTTCCGCGATGACAAGCCCGAAAAAGTGCAACGTGAGACCGCAGAAGTTTCGAACGAAGCACAAGTTCAAGGGAAGGCGGCGTTAAAGCGCCCCGAACGACGGCGACGAACGAGAATGCGCCTACGTGTGCTAGGCCTGACGGCGGCATCGACGAGTGCGCGAGCGACAGTGGCTGCGATGAAGGGATTGACGCTGCGCTTTCTTTCGTCAGTGCTTCGGAAAAGAAGCTCGGCTTCTTCGAAAAAGACGAAAGACAGCGCGATGAGGTTTGTGCAACGACAGTTTTGTGCGACACACTCTTGCTGACGGCACTTGTGGCAGGTGCGGCATGCCCTGCTTGCGGTATTCATAAACTTCCCATCGGGAGCCGGCAGAAAAGCGCAAGGAACTTTCGTCGCTCCTCGAACTTTATTGCGAAAACAGCGAATGCTCAACGACTGTTCTTTCGTGCTCCTATACGTCACTGCGTGTTACGGCGGACGGCAGCAGCCGAGTGAGCCAACGGTACGACAGTAGAAGCTCCCGAGATAGTTTAACTGTAAATGTGAAGGCGGTGGTGGCTGCACGCGCTGTCAGCATTGGGCATGAGCAATTGTCGAGATTTTGCTCCATTATTGGACTCCCAAAGCCAATGCACCAGCGAGGATTTTTTTCGATAGCAAAGAAGGTGCACACCGCTGCCATGGCAGCTGTGAGTGAAAACTTGCGCCGATCCAGAGAGTTGACGAAAGAAGTAGCAGGCGAAACTGATGTGGCTGTTATGTTCGACGGCACTTGGCAGAAGAGGGGCCACAAAAGCCACAACAGGATTGGCGCAGTTATCTCCTTAGATACTGGCCTCTGCTTAGACTTCGAGGTCATATCTAATTACTGCCTGACATGCAGTAGGCACTAGGATATGGGCCCAGACGAGGAAGTGTGGCAGGCATTCCATGGCCCAGTCTGTGAAAAAAATGCAGACTGTTCCTCTCATGCCATGGAAACGGAGGCTGCAATGCGCATTTGGCAGAGAACATTGACTTATGACACCCCACTGCATTTCATGACATTCTTGAGTGACGGTGACAGCAAAGCATATAGTGCAGTTGCAGAGTCAAAAGTCTATGGTGCTGTCAATATAGAAAAAGAAGACTGCACTAATCATGTGGCCAAGAGACTTGGCACCGCGCTACGGAAGCTGCATGTGCCATTACCACGAGGGCAGAAAATGAAAGAGCCAGCCATTCAGAAGCTCCAAACATACTATCAGATTGCCATAACAAGCAACAGGAAGAGTGTACGGGATATGTACACTGCAGTATGGACTTCGTACTTCCACTCATGCTCTACTGACAATGCTGGCAGCCACAAGTTTTGCCCTGCCGGAACAGAGTCGTGGTGCAAACATCAACGCGCTGAAGCTCTTGGTGAACCTGCACCACGCCACACACCTCTCCTGACAAAAGCACAGGGATTGGCTGTTTTGCCCATTTATAAGCGGCTAATGGATGAGAAGCTCCTTGCTCGATGCATCAAAGGGAAAACCCAGGACGCATCGGAATCCCTGAACAGCGAAATTTGGCTACTTTGCCCCAAGACTAAGTTTGTCTCCCGAACGGTTGTCGAGACTGCCGCAGCTATGGCAATCCTGTGGTTCAACAAGGGTCATGCTACTTTCGAGCACATCCTGGAAGAGCTCAACATACTGCCATCTAGAGATCTAGTTACTTTCAGTGATCCCCGCGATGTGAGGCGCATCAAGAGAATGTCCGAGCGTCTGACAGCAGAAGCAAGGGCCCACCGTCGTCGTGGAGTGAAAAGGGCACGGCTAGAAGAGAGTGCTCGCAAGGACCGTGAGGGCACAACCTATGCTGCAGGACAGTTCTAGTAACTTGCAGTGCTTTTCAAAGTTCTGTTGAACATTATGGCCAAAGATTATGCATTTCTAACAACTCTGTGAAAAAAAAAAAAAGGTTTCAAACTTTCAAATGCGTTTTTCTCCTTTTGCAGTTTTGTGTGATCTGTGCTTCTTATACATGCTAGTTCGTATACTTAGAATTGTCATACCTCTATGAAATTTTGCACATAGCATGATGAAGGCCCATAGAGTGCAAGTATCTATGCAGATTGTCAGTGCTGCTTGATTATGTTTTCAAAAATTACATAACATTGAAAGCCCTTGGCAACTAGAGCCATAGTAAATTTTTCTATTTTATTATTGTATTTCACCTTTTTACACACAAAATTTATATAGTTTTTTGCACTCTACAGTTCCAAAGGATCATAGTCAGCTATATCTGCATGCTTTATCTCAAATTTTTATAGGTCAGAATTGTTGCATAACAATGGCCATAATTTTGCAGTATCTGACCTGCAGAAAGAAAACCAAGCAATATACATGAAAATAAATGACATATTTGAAAAGAGGAGAAAAAACTCTATTAGCATGCCAATTTGTGTTAAATTCAGACTCTTATTAAAGAAAATCGTTTGTCGAGTAGCATTTCCCCTTAAAGGGAACATGCAAGTGTGGGGACTGAAATATACTCCGGTCTCTAGCAAGTTTGGAGCAAATGATTCGTGGTAGGTGGCACTGGTCACCCTATGCGTGAATTCACAGTTTGTGCCGCTTCTAGTTGCATCTGCAGCTCTTTCATTCACGAAGCTGGATCTGCACATTTGCATAGTGTTCCCTTCACTTCTCGTATGCTGTGCATATTGCCTGCTATATAGCACATACTTGGCCACCCTTTGTTTCTTCACTCTTTTCTAATAGCAGCGAACACAATAAAGTTTACAAGCCGGGAAAGTTCTTGCTGTTTAAATGAAATACCATATGACTGGTTAAGGCCTAATAGGTGTCTAATACTTTATTGGTTAAGATGTACAGTAGTTGAACCTGGGTGTATCGAATTATTTGCCATATTCAATGCTTATAACATTCCTTTCATGATTTCATGCACAACTAGCATATCACTGTACTACTCATGTATTGAACTCTTGTACACCACCACTTTTGAAATATATTGTCTGCTATTGGGCCGATCTACAGCACAGCAAATTTCTTGCTTCTGGTCAGCTATTGCTTATCTCATTGAAGAGTTTCATGCTGATTGAATGACACTACAGAACAGCCGTGAAACAGATATAGACAGTAAAACTTGTGTTGGGTCTAGTTGGTACATAGCAAAATAAAAACTGAACTTCTTTGGTGTGAATAATATGCAAAAATAAAAAAGAGGTGTGGAAAGAAGCACTTTTTAGCTATAGACAGGTATGAAAGAAAAATGTGTCTCGAGGTATGTACGGCTCATGCATAAACAATTTTATTTGCACTCTATAGTGTCAAGTTGACCTGCTGCGGTAGTATAATGCGTACAGGCCTTGACTGTTGACCTGAAGGTCTCAGGATTAAACCCTGGACCTTGGCAGCAGCATTACGTTAGAGGCAATGTGCGAAGGCCTCCACTGCAGCGTCTCTCATATTCATGTTGTTTAGGGACGTAAAATGGCAAGTACTGTCATATTACAATGACAACTTTGCTTTAAAAAGCTGTACTGCTGCACAGCTGTGTAGTACATTAAATAGTGATGGCTGGGAAAAGTAACTTCCGTGAAGCGAAGCATATTACTTGTGCCCATTCAGGATCAAAATGAGGGTTACAACGCTGCTTCAAAAATCTTTTGCTAGTGGGACAGCGTGATGGGCTGCAGTACCAGTACAAATTCAATCCTGCTCTTCTGTCCTGTGTTTTTGGGTGCCTTCCATACTCGTCATGATGTCAACTATCAGGGGTGCCAGAGGATATCACAAGGGGTAATTGCTGTTTTTGGTTGATTTATGAGTTCCAGTTTGCTTATCACCTGACGCCAGCCTTGTTGTTCGGACTTTACATTTCTCCATGCTACTTCAAAGCTGTAACCTACGGTGCCTGAAGATCTGCTGCTGATGTTTGCAAGCTGCTGTTGTTGTTACTTTACCCTCTCCTTAGAATACTTTCATACAGAGGAAACACACTGGTGTTTGCAGCACAATCAATTGCAAACAGTTGAGCAAAGATATTTCCTACTTATGAACAACTCTGCCATATCTCGTGTTCAGTCACTCTGGTATCTAGGAGTGTGCCTGACTCGCAATCTTTCATGGTCACTTCAATTACTGCTATCTGTGCTAAAGCATCACAAACTTTCTTTTTTCACATTCGCCATAATCTGTATAAATCAGTAACTAATATGCAAGTTAGCGCACCTAATGTTCTTTTTCTCACAGTTATTCGTGTAATTGATATGGTCCCCTCATCCAACTTTCAGGGTGTAGAAAAGTGTGCCATCTGTTTCATTACTCGCAATTACGAGTGCGAATCCTGTATTACGAAAGTAAAGCAGGAACATTTCTTGTACCCTCTTCAGGTTTGCCAGTGACTCATCCCTTTGTCTGCTTCACAGATACACTAACAGCATAACACGTTCCCTCCCTTTGGTAACTCTACTGTGCATGTCTGTATGGCTTTATAATCGAGCACCTTCAACGTATCTGGCAAAATGAGTAGTTTCCATCACTAATTACAAAGCATTTCATGACCATCTTCTCGAACATTTCATGCTTACGTAGTTTCTTGCTCGATTGCCTATTTAATTATGTTCTAGATCTGTTTCCTTGTACAGCAGTTCCCCGTTGCATTATACTATCAAAAAGAACCAGCAGTCTTGCAGTTGAGGCACTTAATAAATGCAATTTCTCACTTTCCTCTCTGCGACGAATCCATTGATTCACAAAGTTATTGTAGCCAGGGAAAACTCTCGTGATAAACTTCTGAGCACAATGCCTTCGGCACCAACGGGAACTCTGGCGCCGGGTAGCTGGTCACATTGGAGTTAAGTTTTTCTTGTATATTTCAAGCATTGCTGCAGATGTATCAACTATCTCTGGCTGGAGGAATTAAGCGTCTTGAAGGTAGTGGTGCTGAAATGAATTGGTAAATATCTTCTCTATGGGTGTTTAGGGCTTAAATACAATTTACACTTTATTAGGCATCCTCTCTTTATTTTGTCCTTATTACAAAGTAAAAGGAGTTAACGCTGAGAAGCAACGCTGTCTCAGCGGCAATTCATGCAAATGAAAAGTCACGTTGAGCAACGGCATCTGCGTGGTGTACTGATGCACAGGAATACGAACCGCCACAACGCAAATTTAATTGACAGGTCCTCACTCGTACTTGTCTGCTGGCTTATAATCACAATCGGCTTATAATCGCAATCGAACTACTGTTTGCAGCCTGTGTTGCAAGTATGACTTCATTGCTACAGCAGATAGGTTCTGACGGAAGGCACCTGCCAGCATTTTCATGTTACCATTTAATAATTACACATACTGACCAATAGCTTTCTACTGCACTAAAGAAAACGGATGCCATAAACATTGATTCAGTCTCTTTACAGTGCAAAATAGATACATTACATTGAGCGAGCATTATTTTGCCTTGAATAGATGTTGAGAGGGACACGAGCGCCCCCAACAGTTGTGAGGAGGTGCTGGAGCTGACTGGCCTGACAAAAAGTTGACGTGCTCATTTTTTTTTTGTTCTGGGCTTGTGGTGTAATGTCATCATGGTAAAACATACAGCTGCCCTAGTCACAACTATAGTTTTACTTTGATGAGGCTGCATCTCGCACCCATGCAAGGAGCAACGAACTTTACAGTCATTTACATACAAAGTGGTGCTAGAGGAGGTGGCGGTTTATTCCATTGTGAATGCTCCCACAGTAGCTCTTTCGTTACTTTTTTCATTTAATAGTCTATGTGAGAGATCGCATTAATAGTCTTTTCGCAGCTTTCTAGTTCTGTCTGTTCGAACGGTAGCTGCATTCTTTCCCATCATCTTTGTACATCAGCTGCTGGTCATCGTTTTATGTGACCAACTTCCTCACTTGTATCGCTTGCACATTGGAGGTTCCACGCCCTCGCAATCTTTTCAGACAGGCAGGCATTTTTTAGTGCCAAATGAAACGCAGCTGTAACCTTTGTGTGGTGCTATGCTACATTTATAAATTTTTATCAACTGAAACATTCTTTCTCGATTTCATGAACTTCCCAATTTAAGGAAATGATTCAAGTGCACATATGGCTTCTTTAAACCAAGTTTCAACTCTAGATGTGCTCGTGAACTTTCCTTTGGCTTTTAAGGAAGAAAATTAAGTTAAGGCAGTGTAAATACAGCACATGAAATCTACGACCTCTTGCTATTATACCAGTGAGAAAGCTTTGGCATTAAATTGAAGAAGAAATCATTGGCCTCCATTTTCTATAGTTCAGAGCTTTTCTAGAATTCTCGCGGGATTGTAGGAATCTGGTTTTTAAATAATGGTATTACCATCCTAAACTATTCCGTAGTTGTGCTTTAGTGCACATTTAGGGATCCTGGCTGTTTATGTGAAGTGTCCAGCTGGTATAGAT
Organism: Rhipicephalus annulatus; assembly: GCA_013436015.1. Classification (NCBI taxonomy): domain Eukaryota; kingdom Metazoa; phylum Arthropoda; class Arachnida; order Ixodida; family Ixodidae; genus Rhipicephalus; species Rhipicephalus annulatus. The sequence goes on from WOVY01003815.1 coordinate 373,796, forward strand.
TGTAAGGGCTTTAGCAGAAACAGAACCTGTGGAATGTCATCTAACATATGTCGTTTCATAGTGAGGTTGATTGCGTGCTCACCAACAGCTGTAGTATGACATCAGCCGTGGGAGATTTCCGCTGCTTGCCGTCACTGTTAAGCAACAGATGCCATAAATATACATTTCGCTGGGGAGATCAGTGTTGAATTCTTTCATATTACTATCAAACATGCACAAGGACTACAGAGCAATTTTCAATAGATATAATATTAATTGACTAGAAGGACGTAATATATAGAATACTGTTGCGCTAAGGCAGGTTCTACATCACAGACAAGTTTTTCAAAGGGAATTTCCCCTCTGCCTACCTGTACCACCCGTACACACGTGGTGTCTACACAGAGAGTCAGATTATTTTTTCAGCAATGGAATGGACGGAGTGCTGACACAACCCTCGCCCACCCAGTGAATTTCTAGAGTTTCTATTGCCTCCCTTTCTTTTTGTTTACCTCCAGAGGGAATCGCAAAAGTAGCACCATATGCTGGGGTTCAACCTTCGCACTTTTTGCAATGCATCGCCTATAATCCTCCCCCTGATAGCAATATAACAGCCGAATGATACTAAGCCATTCATTGGTGCATCTGCCCATTTGGCTTAACATAACACTTTGCTGCAGGCAAGTGAAATGGAGTACACGACTCTTATTCTTTAAGCTGTAAACTTTGATTGGTGCTTCTTAGAACAGCATGGCTTTTCAGGTTCCAACGCTGTGGAGCATAGCTGCGCAGTCTTATGAGGAGCTGTGAACAAGATGCCAAGACCACACTTTTGCACCACTTGCTTGAGCCGATGGAATGGGCATTGGATGTTATCAGTGCTGTCCATCCAATACGATCGAGCACCATACAATATTCGCTGCTGCTTCATAGTTCAGCTGAGACGTTCTTCAAAAAAATGTTTGCCAGGAGTGTGTGAACTCCACTAATTCCACATTCGTTCAAACATGCTTCTCTGCTCTGAGGAGAAGGTCACAGTAATATGAACACATTTGCGTATTCCATTAATCTGAAAGGAATGTTGTTGTTTGCCTGTTTGACTGCATCGTGGTTGGCTGCAGATATGAAAATATAGAAAGAGGGGAAGGCTTATCTTTTTCATTAGTTGTAAAACAGTGCGGTGAAGGGGAAATGGTAAACAAGTTATGAGTGCAGATTTACTTATAATAAGCTTGAATGTGTTCACTTATTTTTCATTACAGGTTCGTCCCTTACGTCGGTATTGTTACGATATTAATGAACGACTATCCAAAGTTTAAGGCAAGTATAGAGCAGCCTTGTTGCTTGTCCATTCCTCTTTGCTGGGTTGTTTCTTTTAGTATACATGTTAGTAAGTTTATGTGTATGCCTCGGAATCGCTTCATCACTTCTCATTGTGTGTCACGTTCTGAAGGAGAATTCGAGCAAAGCTAAGAAAGGATAACGGCTTAGTATCCTGTGCAACCAATCTGTGACTGCAGCAACATCTGCATGATGCAGTTGCAATCAGAGTGACTGTAAACATGCATACAGAGTTGAAATGTAGAGATTTCAGCCTTTAACAGTTCTCTTCACCAGAATTGAACCTGTATGTATCCCCTTCAGCATAGAATAGGCCCAGTGAACCAGGCAAGTTTGGGCAGCTACTGTCAATGGATCTGAACTGAGGCATGGGCATAGGATGAAAAAATTGTGCCCACTTTCGCTGACACAGTAATGTTTAACTCAGTGAGTTCATACAGTGCTCATAAGAAACAGCGACACCAATAAAATGTTCGTTCAAGAATTAATAGTATTTGTATGTTGGCCATCTGAGTTAATAACAGGACATAGTCCTCAAACATTCATGACTGTTGTGCAACACACACACTGATTAGAAAGAAACACCAAAGCCCATAGTGTTTATTTCGATCTCTGTGTGTATATGCAAAAATATGAATCAGTTTCAACTTCTGCAGTTGTTGGTATTGCCTCAAGCATGCCTTTATCAAACAAGTGCATGACCAAAGCCTGCTATGTGTTATCATATGCAGTACAGTCCCAGCGACTTGTTCTGTTACAGGTTGCGAGTGCACTAGTGTTGTCAGCCCTGTTTGTGCAGCTGACCACGAAACAAAATCGTCGGCCGAAATACAGACGCTTGCAATGCAAGCGACTCGTTACATTACAGGTCGCGAGCGACTCTCTTGTTGCACGCATTGTTATAAAAAAGCTCTTTATAAATTAAGTGCTCGACTAAATGCGCTGGAGTTTCACCAAGTTGTTTGTGAGCACCCAAAGATTAACCTGCCGAACACAGATTATGAGCGATAATGGGGTGTCGTGGCCCCTGTAAGAATGCAAGCAAGGCTAGGAGGCAAGCAAAGGGGACTATATTTGTCTTTCGTGTATGTAAATAAAATTTCATCTGGATATTTTTATGCCAAGATCACATGTTCCGTTTGACTTTTTCGTGCACTAATTTGCTGTGCATGCACATATCCAATACAGCAAAAACAGTAACAGTACTGGTCATGGAGCGTCAATCTTAAGCTCTAACATCATAGAAAGGCATACAAAAAAAAAGTTACTCAGACTTTATCATAATGTCGGGAGCTTTTATGTGTTTGCCAAGTTGAAGTGCAAAAATATATTACTCATGCCAAAGTGAGCCATTGCCCCAAGCCTTCAGTATCGTGGAATGCCGAGCAAAGCAAGCTCACTCCCCGCCCTTCTCCAAAGGGGAAGGATAATCCTACCAGATTTGGAGAGAGGGCGCTTGCTTGGCCCCGGACCGGGTCATTAAGTCTTATTTCATGCTTATATTTCATGCTTACTTCAGATCTCCCAAAAAATTGAGGACGCTCTTGCTCGGCATTTTATCGTAGTTGCCAATATGGAAATGTTTTGCAGGAAATGGCTACAAAACACTAAGCAGATGTTTCTTAATTTTGTTGGTATTGATACCATGACAGAGATGACCAGGGTTTGCAGCTTGCAAGATTACACTGTTCCATTGAAGCAGAGAGCATTTTCTGTGAAATAACAAAGTATTTTACATTCTACAGGTGTTTAGTTAGCGATTAACTATGATAACCGCTGCGTGCACTTCAGCCATGGATGCAGCAAGCTAATAAACACCACATGTAGTGCATTTTGTGCAGTTTTTTCGTAACCCGCAACTGTCATTACTGGATACACTAGCACGCTTTAGATGTAGCACTCCCAAGTGTGCATAACTACCTAAAGCTCCAATCTCTTACACATAGTGCCTTGCATTTTTTTGTTTTTGTGGGCTTGGAATTTGTAACTTCTGGACGCATTTTCATGGTATGTCTTATGGTGGTCAGTAAAAGTGCTTCTTCATTTTCTTTGCAGTACCTCGTGCTAGGATGTCTCGGATTATTTGTGTTGGTTCATCGGGAATAGGACTGGCTGTGTTGTGAAGCTCACTGCCGCCGACATCAACTGTTGTGGAACTGCGCAGTGTTGTGGAACTGTGCAAGTTGATAGCGAGGGACTTTCTTCATCCTCGCTGAATGCCCGCATGCTGATTTAGTGGCTGCATGCCATGCATTTTGTTTCGTTTTCATTCTGTCCAAGATGGAGGAAAAGTTTTGTCAAGGTGTTCACGCTGCGGGCACCTTTGTATGCGTGTTATACAACCCAAAATCAGGCAATGTTCACTATTGGAACAAAAACAAGGCAAAAGACATACCATACTTATCTATGTTATAAATATATGTCATCACATCGCATCTTTGTATGGGTGGTTGGAGCACATGGAACTGAATTAAAAGTAATTGTGTTTTTTCTTTTTGCTTTGTCCGGCAACTTCATTTCTGGCTTTATTAATTTTGATTTTGTGTGGTCTACCTACTAAATGCATAGTTGGAAGCAGGTAATTAAATTTAAGGGTCCATCTACTACTGTGATGACGGCAGCCACTGGCACACTAGCCTCCATCATGAAGGGAATAGTTTTGTCCACTGAATATAAAATCGCGGGCTAACTTTCTTCGTGATGCTTGTCGATCGTGATGTTCACAGTAGGCATCTATTACTGCATGGTATTGTTTGATATTAAGTAGTGCTGACAAGGGCCCTATCGGCACCTCAACAGCATAGCCAACCGGCATGACCTCATCCTCTATTTGATGCTGACAGTTGCCACTGAATGGAAAATGAGGGCATCCTCATTCTTTTGGTTGTCAGTGCAGTGTAGATAAAAAAAGAAACTGAGTTCTCTATCTGGGCATGATGTATCTAATATGAAAAAAAAAGAAAGTAAATTTGGCCACTAGAACAATGCAATGATTGCAATAGCGACAAATTGGAATCTTGTTCAAAATCAGGTGAGCAGATATCTGACATGGTGTAACTCAACAGAATTCTGGTGTAAGGAAAGTGGGGCTGCTGCAGTGAGCAAAGGGACCATTGTGCTGGCTACCACCAGGGCAAACTGGGGGGGGGGGGGGGGTGTCAATACACAGCACATAAAAAGGCGTGGTTCAAATGGGCAGGTGGAATAGGACAAAATGGCATGGTAATGGCCACCAAACAAGGGGAAAAGCTCAGTTTGGCAACTGTTGATCATCATCATTGTGAAAAACTTGGAGGTGAGTTGAAACATACACCAGTGGTGGCACAGTGAACTTGGGGAAAAGAAAGTGAAAGTATAAGGCAAAAGAAGTGCTATACAGCTGTAGTCGCTCTCTTCACCACTAGACTACGCCGATGTGTGCAAGTGCCCAGCGAGCTGACCAAAACTGTTATTCTGGTTCGTTTGAGACCAGACTACGAAGTCGCATAGGCCTTTACATTTGCCGGAGATGACTCGAAGTTAAATGCAATAATTTTTTTGTCTGCCAATTGTATTGATCTCCTCCTCCGTGAGACCTTTCTGCGCCCAATGCGGTTTTTCAGTGCACCCAGGATTGACCCACTTTTGATCAAGCGAAGATGTCATGTGATGAATTCATCGTGTGACACCATGCTGTCATTTTTTGAATCACTCGTTTTTACGACGCCCATAGTTACCCTCGGCGTTTGATGAGGCACCGAAGCCCTTAAGGCTTAAGATGACTTTAATATGGACAGTCGATCACTACAGTTTTGCTGAGTCCGAAACGGCTAGCTAAATTAACAAGGGTAACATCAGGTGGTGTTTGCGTGGCAACGAAAGACGTAGCGATCATGGCAAGTTTTTTTTTAGCATTTCGGAAGCCTGTCCCTAAGCACAGTAATTTGGGGTGTAAAAACACATCCATATTTGCCTCGTGTTATATAGCTTAAGATAGTGACTGGTAGTAAGGTCTACTGATTCAGCAGTGGAGGTCGGGTAGTCGGCTGCAGGCCTGAGGCACGTTGTACGGAGCGGGCGAAGACGGCTTAGTTGCAGGCCTGAGCAAGGCGTGCGTACGGGAGGGAGGCGCCATCTGGTCAGCCAAGAGTGGGCGCGCAAAAGTCAACTTTGTATATTGATAAAATAGGGAAGGGGGAGCAGTGGCGAACCTTCCCAACACCACCTAGAACCACCACCTAGTTCTAGGTGGTGTTGACCTTCCTCCCCTGAAGAGGAACCCTGCGCACGCTTATGGGCTTGAGCAAGTTCCCAAGTCACCGATACCGAGTAATGTCCATCCCGAGCACAATCGTGGTAGGCGACGGGCTAGAGCTGCCACTCTTCTCAAGCAGATCCACAGTGAGGAGCGTGGCGTCAGCTTTGTCGACGCGGCAGCGTACCGCGGGAGCCGCGCCTTTTGCACAGTCGTCGTCGACTCCAGTAAATCACCAACTGCGCATCGGTTCACACTGACGATCCGATGATTGCCGAGCAAGCGACCATCGCCTTGGCCATTCTGGACGGTGAAAAGGAGGTCATTTATAGTGAGTCTAGGTCAGCTATTCGCGCTTTCGAGCGCGGTGTCGTCTCCAAGAAAGCCCTGTGCGTGCTCCAGAGCGGTGGCCGCGATGCTATTAAACATCACGTACTGATCTGGTTTCGTGCACATGTTGGACAGGTCCAAGGCGCTCTGCTCCCCCCCCCCCCCTGCCTCAACGAGTCTGCTCACGAGACCGCGCCGGTTCCGGGCAACAATTCGGTGTTGCGGAAAACAGGGACGTGCCTGCCACGTACAGCGAAATAAAACATTTTTACCTCGCGCGAAGACTATATCCACTCCCTCATCCAGAACATAATAGGCCAC